>JAGDYQ010000051.1:1099529-1328380 GCA_021962125.1 Bulinus truncatus
CAATGAGAGCAACATTCGAACGATTAAAAAACATGGATTTAAAAAAAAAACAAGACAAAGTGATACCAGTGAATGCAGTTTATTTTATTTAAAACGAAACAAACATTATTTATTAGATTTTGTTTCGTTTCGTTTCTTATTTCTTCTTGTGTTCGCCTACACACGTTCTGTCCTTGGTGTGTCCCAGGCACCAGGCTCTGTCAGCGTCGGCCCCGCCGTAGGAGACAGTGGCGTTGCTGCCCAGTTTAGCTGGAAATGGGGGGGGGGCACAGTGATTCAATTAAAAATTGAGAGAATTAAAAAAAACGGATAAATTTGTTATAAATGTTCATGCAAGGTGAATTTCAAAGTAGATTTAAAGAAGATTTTGTTTTAATTGCAAACGATGATGCAGTAACATATCTCATGTGTGGTGAATTACACGGTAACTGGTGCAATATACAGACTTGACACAGCCAGAAAGATAAAGCGCAGAGAGAGAGAGAGAGAGAGAGAGGGGGGGGACAGACAGACAGACTCACGACAGGTATGCAAGAATGCAGGCAAGCAGATAGATAGACAGACAGACATACAGACAGACATACAGACAGATCGATCGATCGATAGATAGATAGATGATGGGTAGATAGATAGATAGATAGATGATGGATAGATAGATAGATAGATGATGGATAGATAGATAGATAGATAGATAGATAGATAGATAGATAGATAGATAGATGGATAGATAGATAGATAGATTGATGGATGTATGGATAGATAGATAGATAGATAGATAGATAGATAGATAGATAGATAGATAGATGGATGTATGGATAGATAGATAGATAGATGTATGGATGTATGGATAGATAGATAGATAGATGGATGGATGTATGGATAGATAGATAGATAGATAGATAGATAGATAGATAGATAGATAGATAGATAGATAGATAGATAGATAGATAGATAGATGGATGGATGTATGGATAGATAGATAGATAGATAGATAGATAGATAGATAGATAGATAGATGGGTAGATAGATAGATAGATAGATAGATAGATAGATAGATAGATAGATAGATAGATAGATAGATAGATAGATAGATAGATAGATAGATAGATAGATAGATAGATAGATAGATAGATAGATAGATAGATAGGTGGATGGATGTATGGATAGATAGATAGATAGATAGATAGATAGATGGATGGATATATGGATAGATAGATAGATAGATAGATAGATAGATAGATAGATAGATAGATAGATAGATAGATAGATAGATAGATGGATGGATATATGGATAGATAGATAGATAGATAGATAGATAGATAGATAGATAGATAGATAGATAGATAGATAGATAGATAGATAGATAGATAGACAGACTGATAAACATATCAATTCATTGATTAATAAACTATAAACGATTAAAAGATAGTAACTGGGTGATTTGCATAAAGATAACAGTACTAAAGATAACAGTACAAAGATAACAGTACTAAAGATAACTGTAGATAGATAACAGTGCTAAATATAACAGTACTAAAGATAACAGTACAAAGATAACAGTACTAAAGATAACTGTAGATAGATAGATAACAGTGCTAAATATAACAGTACTAAATATAACAGTACTAAAGATAACTGTAGATAGATAACGGTGCTAAATATAACAGTACTAAATATAACAGTACTAAATATAACAGTACTAAATATAACAGTACTAAATATAACAGTACTAAATATAACAGTACTAAAAAATACTGACTTAACAACATGTTGGCACTGCTGCCAACGTCCAGAACGACAACTTTCAGTGGAGAAAAGATTAATTCACCGTGCTCAATATTACGACGCTCTGTAAAAAAAAAAAAACATTAGAAAACAATGGCGCACAACACAGACTATCACAAAACACGGACTATCACAAAACACGGTCTATCACAAAACACGGACTATCACAAAACACGGACTATCACAAAACACAGACTATCACAAAACACGGACTATCACAAAACACGGTCTATCACAAAGCACAGACTATCACAAAACATAGTCTATCACAAAATACAGACTTTCACAGATGTATAGACAGACAGGTAGACAGACAGACATGCAGGTAGCAAAAATATTGTTTGCCTTAGGCCATCACACACAAACATGGTTTAGTACTGACCAGGCACGCCGAGAGGGTGGGTAGGGGGGTCATTGCCAGGGGGTCCGCACCTGTAAGGGGGCCCGGCCACCCCGACCATGTCTATTTTTTCACGACTCATTGTTTAATAGGGGCCTGCACTGATGTCCTGCCCTGGGGATCTAGTTAGCTCTCGGCGCCTCTGGTACTGACAAAAAAACGTTGAATTTGGTTTATAAAACCTCTTCGCATCTGTTGTGAACATGATCTTGTAAAGGAACTTTCCTTTATATCACCAGTTAATTAATATTCGTCCACCGTATGCACACATTAGGATCTTGTTGGAGCTTTCCTCCATCACGAACTATATTCCGCGAGGCCTTCTCTCTGCCGCTGACGTCACAAAACCATTTCAACATCGCCACAAGCCGTTTACTCTCTAAGCCACATCATCGACAAACACATTGATGAAGTCGCTTTCACGAGCCGATTTTTTCAAACACACACACACAAACACACACACACAAACACATTGATGAAGTCGCTTTCACGAGCCGATTTTTTTGAAACACACACACACAAACACACACACACAAACACATTGATGAAGTCGCTTTCACGAGCCGATTTTTTCAAACACACACACACAAACCCACACACACAAACACATTGATGAAGTCGCTTTCACGAGCCGATTTTTTCAAACACACACACACAAACACACACACACAAACACATTGACGAAGTCGCTTTCACGAGACGATTTTTTCAAACACACACACACAAACACACACACATAAACACATTGATGAAGTCGCTTTCACGAGCCGATTTTTTCAAACACACACACACAAACACACACACACAAACACATTGACGAAGTCGCTTTCACGAGCCGATTTTTTCAAACACACACACACAAACACACACACACAAACACATTGATGAAGTCGCTTTCACGAGCCGATTTTTTCAAACACACACACACAACACACACACACACAAACACATTGATGAAGTCGCTTTCACGAGCCGATTTTTTCAAACACACACACACAAACACACACACACAAACACATTGATGAAGTCGCTTTCACGAGCCGATTTTTTCAAACACACACACACAAACACACACACACAAACACATTGATGAAGTCGCTTGCACGAGCCGATTTTTTCAAACACACACACACAAACACACACACAAACACATTGATGAAGTCGCTTTCACGAGCCGATTTTTTCAAACACACACACAAGCACACACACACAAACACATTGATGAAGTCGCTTTCACGAGCCGATTTTTTCAAACACACACACACACTCACACACACACTCACACACAAACACACACACACACTCACACACACACACTTACACAAACACACACACACTCACACACACACACACAAACACACACACACAAACACACACACTCACACACACACGACACACTCACACACACACAAACACACACACACACAAACACTCACACACACACGACACACACACACTCACAGACACACATACACAAACAGACACACACACAGACACACACACACACACTCACACACACACGACACACACACACACAAACACACACACACGCTCACACACACACACAAACACACACACATTCACACACACATGACACACACACACACTCACACACACATACACAAACACACATACACACACACGCACACACACACTCACACACACAAACAAACACACACACACAAACACACACACACACAAACACATTGATGAAGTCGCTTTCACGAGCCGATTTTTTCAAACACACACACGCACACACAAACACACACAAACACACACACACACACTCACACACACACGACACACTCACACACACACAAACACACACACAAACACACACACAAACACACACACACAAACACTCACACACACACGACACACACACACACTCACACACACACATACACAAACACACATACACACACACACGCACACAGAGACACACACACACACACATACAAACGCAAGTCACGTGACTTACCCAAAGAGGCTTTCAGAGTCTGGTACATTAGTTTCAGGAAGTAGAATCGGTTGTCCAAAACCGTGGCATAGTCCAGCACAGTGCCTGCAGATGAATGGGTTTATTGACGTTTAACTGTAGGCGTTAATATAATGAACACTGTGTGTTGCGGGTTCGACTGCCAGTCGGGTATCAGTCTAATTTTTGCATGCGTCACCCGTGGTGTCTCCACAGCCAATGCACCAACAACTATGGTGTGTGTGTGTGGGGGGGGGGGAGGTGAAAGAAAGGGCAGAACAAAACCAATCCCATTAGTGGTTGTATAGGATCTAATATATCAATGACTTATTTTAAAAAAAAACAATATTGGGCACCTCGTTGTTATTATTAACATTGTTTCGTTAAAACAGAGTTGTTGTTTGATTTTTTAAATTTTCTTTTTTGCAGCCGTACATTCATTCAGCCGAACTCGGCCGTTATGTTGCAAAGGGACCCCCCGCAGTGCTTGCCCTCCATCTAACACACTGATTTACCATGGTGCCTTAACACGACGTCCCTGGTTTATAACCACAAGAACATTGTAACCGTCACTTTCCATTTTGAAAAAAAAAAAATAATAATGATCAACCCTAGTTAAACCGATTTCTTTAATAAAGCGAATACATTTTTGTCTCTAGTTTATTTACAATAATTCAATTATTTATTTATTACCTTCCTTGGCTTGAGTTGAGAGTACAGATTCCACTGAAAGTAGATGGGGGAAAAAAATAAAACAATAAATGACGTCATTATTTGTGGGATGTAATGCGCAATATTTTGCATATGCATACAACATCATAAAAACTGCTACCAAGTACTACAGAATGCACGTAACATTAATATTGGTGGGGGGGGGGGTATTTTTTTCTTATAAATTTCAATTATCGCCTGAACCGATTTTAAGGATAAGCAAATATGGCGGCTATAATCTAAGGATTATAAAAAAAAGTTCAATATTTTTTTGCACCGTTTTGCCTTGGGCCAATATAAATTAAACAGGAATTTTTGAAAAAAATATCTCGAGAAATATTTATAAAACAATTAGCGCACAATTAAAATATTGTATCTAAAATAGAAATGGATCTATTGCATGAAGAGTATTTCTTATATAAATATTTAGATATAGATACAAAATGTCAACAATCTGTGGAAAAAAAAGAGATAAAAAAATGAAAAGAAATTTACACAAGTACACGTACCGGAAACAGAAAAACTGAAAAAATACATTTCTATGTCACATAAGGACAATGCGCATGCACGGATGTATACTTGTCTGTTTTTTAAAATTTCATACTTACCAAAAGGCACCAGTTTTAGGAGGGGGGGGGGAAGGGGAGAGGAATCTAGACTAAAGAAGATTTGGGAGCCTAGGCAAGAGTAGATTTGGGGGTTCTAGGCAAGAGTAGATTTGGGGGGTCTAGGCAAGAGTAGATTTGGGGGGTCTAGGCAAGAGTAGATTTGGGGGGCCTAGGCAAGAGTAGATTTGGGGGGCCTAGGCAAGAGTAGATTTGGGGGGTCTAGGCAAGAGTAGATTTGGGGGGCCTAGGCAAGAGTAGATTTGGGGGCCTAGGCAAGAGTAGATTTGGGGGTTCTAGGCAAGAGTAGATTTGGGGGGTCTAGGCAAGAGTAGATTTGGGGGGTCTAGGCAAGAGTAGATTTGGGGGGCCTAGGCAAGAGTAGATTTGGGGGGCCTAGGCAAGAGTAGATTTGGGGGGTCTAGGCAAGAGTAGATTTGGGGGGGGCCTAGGCAAGAGTAGATTTGAGGGTCAAGGCAAGAGTAGATTTGGGGGTCTAGGAAAGAATAGATTTGGTGGCCTAGGTAAGAGTAGATTTGGGGGTCTAGGCAAGAGTAGATTTGGGGGTCTAGGAAAGAATAGATTTGGTGGCCTAGGTAAGAGTAGATTTGGGGGTCTAGGCAAGAGTAGATTTGGGGGTCTAGGAAAGAATAGATTTGGTGGCCTAGGTAAGAGTAGATTTGGGGGTCTAGGCAAGAATAGATTTGAGGGTCTAGGCAAGAATAGATTTGAGGGTCTAGGCAAGAATAGATTTGAGGGTCTAGGCAAGAATAGATTTGAGGGTCTAGACAAGAGTAGATTTGAGGGCCTAGGCAAGAGTAGATTTGAGGGTCTAGGCAAGAATAGATTTGAGGGTCTAGGCAAGAGTAGATTTGTGGGTCTAGGCAAGAATAGATTTGAGGGCCTAGGCAAGAGTAGATTTGAGGGTCTAGGCAAGAATAGATTTGAGGGTCTAGGCAAGAGTAGATTTGTGGGTCTAGGCAAGAATAGATTTGAGGGTCTAGGCAAGAATAGATTTGAGGGTCTAGGCAAGAATAGATTTGAGGGTCTAGGCAAGAATAGATTTGAGGGTCTAGGCAAGAATATATTTGAGGGTCTAGGCAAGAATAGATTTGAGGGTCTAGGAAAGAATAGATTTGGGTGTCTAAGCAAGAGTAGATTTGTGGCCCTGGGCAAGAGTAGATTTGAGGGTCTAGGCAAGAGTAGATTTGGGGGGTCTAGGCAATAGTAGATTTGGGGGCCTGGGCAATATTTGGGGGCCCTAGGAAATAAAAGATTTTGGTATCGTATGAAAGAATAAACTTACAGTATTGCGGGGTGTAGGTGTCCGTGAGGTCAAGCATGTTGAGCAGAGACAGTACATCGGTCATCAATTCTTGGGCCTTCATTCCTGCCACGTGATTGAGACAAAACATATTTTTTACAAATTTTTTATCTCTGTCTATAATCTTAAGATGTTTATTTATTTATTTTTTATTGTCTAAACTTTACTTTCAAATTTTTTTTTTCATTCAATGTTTATAATATTATACCTACTAAGAAAAATATAATACAATTTAATGGATATAACCGTCTTTAGTTATGGCAAACGGCACTAATAAATGGGTCACTTCCCTTACATTAATAGTTCGATGATATGTTTCAGATCGAGATTACTTCGTGCTGGTAGGTCAAAGTACACACGCTAGCATGCACGTACACTCCGCGCGCAACATTGCTTGTTTTAAGCTTTACTATGGTTAAATGGGGGTTTTGTGCACACTCACTTAGTTAGACTTGATGAGAATAAAATTTATTGCAAACTGTTTCTATCGTGTCTTGTTTAATTGTATTATGTTACTTTCATTCATCGTTTATAATATTACATCTACATACAAATAACTGATTGTAATATATACTGACTTGCTCAAAAGATTTCATCAAATATTTTTTTTATGTCTAAGTATGACGTATCGTGTGTGTGTGTGGGGGGGGGGGTATTATATAAACCAACAAAAAAATCAAACAATCAATATTCTAACCTTCGTTTTCATTTACAAGTTCGACACAGCTAATTAATTAGTTAATCAATTGGTTAATCAGTCAGTTAATCAATAAGACCTTTCTGTTTGACTAATTTTTTTTGTCAGTCTAACGAGCTACCCGAAGATCTGTCGGTAAGCGGAGGCGGATCTATTCTTAGCACAACCCCTTAGGTGGGGATTGGGGGGGGGGGGGCTAGGTACCGAGAGCCGAACGAGACGGTTTTTTTACCGGGTCTAGGATTTTTTAATCTTCCCCCCCTCCCTCCAATTGTTGTATGTTTGATAACCAATATCTCCATTACAAATATTTATGAAAAAGACAATTATGTCAACAATCGCAGTACCACAGCAAATAACCTTCATCCCAGCAGTTCTCAAAGTGATTTGAAGTGGGTCCCCGAGTTTGTCTTTAAATAACTACTTACATGCAAACATATTCAAATTGTTTGATTTATTTATTTGTAATTTTTGTTTTCAACCACAATTTGTTTTTTTTTTTACTTTGAGGTGGATCGCGCAAACCGAACAAGTTTCTAAGTGGGTCACGAATCACAAACGTTTTGAGGATCGCTGCCGTGTTCAGAAGTTATTTGGTGGCTCACCTGAACTCAGATCCTTGAACAGTTTCTCAATTCTCTTGATAGTGTCCGAAAGTGTCAATTCAGCATCCTAAATTTTGATCAAATAACGGATCAGGATATAACAAATGATGGACTGTGGTGTAACAGATGATGGATTACGATGTAACAGATGATGGATCATGATGTAACATGTAACAGATGATGGATTGTGATGTAACAGATGATGTATTGTGATGTAGCAAATGATGGATTATGATGTAACAAATGATAGATTATGATGTAACAGATAATGGATTATGATGTAATAAATGATGAATTACGATGAAACAGATGATGGATTATTATGTAATAAATGATGGGTTATGATGTAACAAATGATGGATTATGATGTAACAAACGAAAGATTATGATGTAACAAATGATAGATCAGCTTCGTCATATAAATAAATTAAACAATATATCGAAAGAATTTAACAAATAATTAGTAAACAAACAAGCAAAAGATATATCAACAACAGGGACGGTGGATTGGTGGATGGGTGGATTGGTATGTGGATAGATAGATAGATAGATAGATAGATAAGTAGGTAGAGAGATAGATAGATAGATAGATAGATAGATAGATAGATAGATAGATAGATAGATAGATAGATAGATAGATAGATAGATAGATAGATAGATAGATAGATAGATAGATAGATAGATAGATAGATAGATAGATAGATAGATAGATAGATAGATAGATAGATAGATAGATAGATAGATAGATAGGTAGAGAGATATACAGACTGACAGACAGACAGATGATATTACCTCGCAATCGACTGACACTGCAAGAAGCAGAAGAATAATTGGCAATTTGAACAACATTGTTGTATCTGTGAAAGAAAAAAATTAAGGGATTTTGTCACACTCACATGGGTTTCCATATGAATACCATGTACGTTGAACAACTGTGTCAATCAGGAAATAGTATTATTTCTTAATTCCTGATTTTTATTCTCTGATAATACCGGACAGCAGTCACTACCGTTATTAGGTCAGAAGCAGCGGGGTGGGCGGGGTAGGTGGGGGAGAGGGGGGAGCATAGGCATAGACTGCCTGAAATATTTGGTACGTAATGGTTTAGTTTGAAAGCTGAAATTCGGGACATGTGTAGATAAATTTACATAAAAATACACAATTTAACATTTTCGAGTCCACGAATCAACATCTTGTAGCATTACGAGACTAATAATAATTGTTTACTAATATTAATTATAATAACAAAAAAAAAATCTTCTTGATTTTATCAAGTTAAAATAAAAAATACGAAGCATCGCACCATTGCAGAAACGAGCGAAACAGTGAAGCTTATCTTAGTCCTAATTAATATATATTAAAGTGTGCAACATGTAATAAAAAGTTTAATTCTTTAAAACTTCTATCAAAATTTTAAAAAAAATTGCAAACATTTTAAAATAAACTTTTATCACAATTTACTACAAAAATAATTTATAGATCATACACAATTTTATATAAGAAACTTTACAAAAAAAAATATAAAAATCTATAACTGCAGGGTACATTAAATATGACCGCGCTAACAGAAGATGGATGAATTGTTCATTTAAATAAAGTAAGTCATATGTAAACGACATTAAGGTGAACGAACACAGAGGAACACAGCGCGGCCCGGATCAAACATTATGGTGGGCCATTCTGGGCCCGTGAGTCGTAGTTGGCCCATGTCTGAACTATACTATTGATACTTTTCATTAATATGATTTTTTTTCGAAATATTTAATTCAAATGCAATCCAGACATACATACATTCATCTTCACATTTATAAACATTTCTCACTTAACTGGTTATAAAAACGCTCTATTCAACTGTATTGTTTACTCTAAACACTGTATTGTCTACTCTAAACACTTTATTGTCAATACTAAACACTGTATTGTCTGCTCTAAACACTGTATTGTCTGCTCTAAACACTGTATTGTCAATACTAAACACTGTATTGTCTCCTCTAAACACTGTATTGTCTGCTCTAAACACTGTATTGTCAATACTAAACACTGTATTGTCTGCTCTAAACACTGTATTGTCAATACTAAACACTGTATTGTCAATACTAAACACTGTATTGTCTGCTCTAAACACTATATTGTCAATACTAAACACTGTATTGTCTGCTCTAAACACTGTATTGTCTGCTCTAAACACTGTATTGTCTGCTCTAAACACTGTATTGTCAATACTAAACACTGTATTGTCAATACTAAACACTGTATTGTCAATACTAAACACTGTATTGTCAATACTAAACACTGTATTGTCTGCTCTAAACACTGTATTGTCTGCTCTAAACACTGTATTGTCTGCTCTAAACACTTTATTGTCTGTCTAAACACTTTATTGTCTACTCTAAACACTGTATTGCCTGTTCTAAACACTGTATTGTCTGCTCTAAACACTGTATTGTCTGCTCTAAACACTGTATTGTCTGCTCTAAACACTGTATTGTCAATACTAAACACTGTATTGTCTGCTCTAAACACTGTATTGTCTGCTCTAAACACTGTATTGTCAATACTAAACACTGTATTGTCTGCTCTAAACACTGTATTGTCAATACTAAACACTGTATTGTCAATACTAAACACTGTATTGTCTGCTCTAAACACTATATTGTCAATACTAAACACTGTATTGTCTGCTCTAAACACTGTATTGTCTGCTCTAAACACTGTATTGTCTGCTCTAAACACTGTATTGTCTGCTCTAAACACTGTATTGTCAATACTAAACACTGTATTGTCAATACTAAACACTGTATTGTCAATACTAAACACTGTATTGTCAATACTAAACACTGTATTGTCTGTTCTAAACACTGTATTGTCTGCTCTAAACACTTTATTGTCTGTCTAAACACTTTATTGTCTACTCTAAACACTGTATTGCCTGTTCTAAACACTGTATTGTCTGCTCTAAACACTGTATTGTCTGCTCTAAACACTGTATTGTCTGCTCTAAACACTGTATTGTCAATACTAAACACTGTATTGTCTGCTCTAAACACTGTATTGTCTGCTCTAAACACTGTATTGTCTGCTCTAAACACTTTATTGTCTGTTCTAAACACTTTATTGTCTACTCTAAACACTGTATTGCCTGTTCTAAACACTGTATTGTCTACTCTAAACTCTGTATTGTCTACTCGAAACACTGTAAGAAAATGTTATTAAAAAACAAAACAAACAAAAAAAAAAATGCGGTACTAGTACACAACTTACCGATTCACCGTTCTCTTTACTTTCTCTGCGTGTCAGACCATTGGCTGACTCTGCCTATTTATAAAGGAGGACACTTCATTGTTGATTCCCAAAAGTTTTGAGCTAATTACATTTCGATTTTTTACCTGGCCACGCCACGTGAAACATGACCTTCACAAGTCCATCTTATGGTCAGCAATTTTTTTTTTCACTTGCTCAATACATCAGTTTTTTTTTTGGTAAATAAAGAAATATCAGCTCATTGATTGGTTGATACAGAGAGACAGACGGTCACAGACGGTCCTTGTGTTGTTATGCATCGAATTTAAAGATTGGGCCTCTAAATCTATTTGGCTGTTAAATCTATGGGGCTGTTAAACCTCTTGAGCTGCTAAATCTATTGGGCTGTTAAATCTATTGGGCTGCAAAATCTATTGGGCTGCAAAAAATATTGGACTGCAAAATCTATTGGACTGCTAAATCTATTGGCCAAGTTTAAATTCATACGGCCTTATATTTAGATCTGATTATTACATAGAAATCTTAGCTCAGCTTATAGACCTGTTAAAGTTCATTTAAAACATTTTTTCCATAGACCTCTTCTGATAACCTTTTTTCCTGCCTCCACCCCCCCCCTCTCACACCTGTTGACATAATTAATAAGTGCTCACAAAATCATAAAAATTGAACTTGTAAGTATACCAGCTAAGTCAGTAGTTGTGTATACCATCTAAGCCAGTAACTGTGTATACCAGCTAAGTCAGTAGCTGTGCATACCAGCTAAGTCAGTATCTGTGCATACCAGCTAAGTCAGGGGCTGTCCATAAATTACGTCAACAAAGTTTTGGCAATTTTTACCTCCCCCCTCCCCCTTGTCAACAACTTGTCAAACTTCCAGAGACCCCCCCCCTATAACATTACGTCAACATTTGATTACCCCCCTCCCCCCAAAATAACAGTGAAAGGGTAAAAAAAAAATTTTTAATAGACTAGTTTACAACTACAACAAAAAAGTGAATAAAATTAAAATATTTAGAAAAAAAAGTTTAATAAACTTTTAACTTGAGAACATATTACCAAATTATAACTACAAAGGCTTACTCTAAACAGAAAAGAGATTACATGGTTTCAGCCCCGTAGCGTGAAAATTCCACAGGGGGCGCCAGGCATTCTACAGCAGGGGCCAGGCAATAGCGGGGGGGGGGGCAGGTAATACATTTTACTAAGTAGAACAAATAAGCATGGGGGGCAGACAAAATTCAGGGGGGCGGCCCCTTTGGCCCCACCCCCGCACGCTACGGGCCTGCATGGTTTACAAAAATGTATACAAATTACACCTTTAAATTATGAACATACTTTAAATTAATAGAACAGTTTAAATACTATTTAATTATTCACAAAGACTTGTTCTAACTTCAAGCAGAAACGAGATTAAAAAGTTAAAATATAAATACAGTTTTAATTTATTAACATATTTTTTTACAAACAAATCCAAATCTTATAATCTCCCATGGAGATGTCAAATGTTCCTCAATTGTTATTATTGGCATATGTTCTGGGTGAATAATTTCTTGTGGAACCGAAACACCAGACGTCAACATTTTCTTCATCTAGCTATTCTGCACTTACTATCACCCATGAGCAATAATTGCCATGAGCTCTCTTTGTCTTTTGACAGCCACTCGTATTGGACGAATTCTTTGCATATAGTATTTGACTGGGCCCAGGCATACATTGTTGGTGCTGTTGAACATGATTCTGTAACATGGCTTGCGAAACAACATAAAGGTGACAGATTGTACAGGTCCGTTCAAACAATAGCAACTGAATAGATGGACAATATATATCAAATGGAAGAATTGTGAATGCTTTTGCCGATCGAGGTAGAATGATTTAAACTTTCACAGACTGATTGAAGAAAAGAGATTGAAATCTATGTGAGCTTATATCAGATACATCTGGTTCTTTAAGGCCCTCATTAGTTTGGCGGACTGGAATTGATGGTGGGATAAATCTATCAGCAATAATATAAAAGTGCGAGCTTCTAACTGGTTGTCAACAAGTTAAATCACAACATTTGACAATTTGTTGAAAGTATTGACTTTTTCTTATAAGGTTTTTGCACTAAACACTCCGCCGCTGTTGGAAAATTGTCTATGCTTACTTGCTTTCATATTTCTGTCAATGTTTCGCCAGCATATTTAAAGTATAATTTTTCCAACTCTTCATCAATTTTTCGACCTTGTGTGCCAAGGTGGCTTCCAAAATGTTTATGTGGCAAAATTAGTAGGAATATACTTAATTTAGTTAAAATACTGAATGTTGGGCGAGTGTGTAACACAGGACTACTAACGCTGCTTAATTTTCCTTTATTAAGTAATTATATTAAATGTTTTAAAAAAGTAACATTGTTGACGTCAACTTTTCCTGACCTCCCCCTCCCCCTTGTCAACAATTTTCAAAAATTTTCTGACCCCCCCCTCCCCCCTATTTTGTTGACGTAATTTATGGACAGCCCCTCAGTAGCTGTACAGATTTTTATTAAAGGGAATTACTTTTTTTTTTTCAAACCTGTTTCTGATCATTTCGATCCCCCCCCCTCCACCCCACCTCCTATTCTTAGACTTGCTGTCCTATTTAGCTATGGCGGGAGATTTATTAATTTATTACCCCCCCCCCCCCTTTCCTCCTTTCCGCGCGTTTAATATTTTTTTAACCATTCATTTCATTATTACTGAGTGGCACACATCAGCATCCTCTTCCCTTTTGGCGTGACTTATAAATAAGTGACTGCCCCGCCCCCCCCCCTCCTACAATTTGGTGGGAGGGGCAACTCGGTATACTAGGACAGAAAATACGCACCAGCTCCACCGGGGTGGGGGGGGGGGATTGAATACGTCAGAGGTACAAGGGGACACTGGAATAGACCTACTTACATCTCATTAATTTGAGTAATTAATTTAAGGGGGCCCCCAGATTGCTGTTTTACGGGAAAGAGTCGCAGACAAAAATTCTGGTGACCCTTACACTCAATAGCAGCGGGGGACCTCTCTCTCCTCCTCTCCCCCCACTCCACCTCTACGTTTGCAACAAAATGAAAAAAAATACATACCAACATTTCAAAAACGGTGCCCCCCCTCCCCTTGAAAACTTGATAAGTATTTGAATTTCGAGAGCCTCGCGGAAATCCGGCTTGAGGGCTTTAGGTCCGCTTATTTATAAGCAGTGCTCGATTTAAGAAAAAAACCAGCGGGGATGAAGTCAAAATGGGTATAAGAAGATGTATATAGTTTGTCAGATAATGGGATAAGCGGGAGGGCACTCCGCACTTAGAAGGGGGCACGGCCCACAAGTGCCCCCATTGGCTACGGGGCTGTCCTGCATATTCCTATAAGACCCCGAATGTTCCCATAAGCTCCTGCATATTCCCATAAGCTCCTGCATATCCCCAGAAGACCCCGAATTTTCCCATAAGCTCCTGCATATCCCCAGAAGACCCCGAATGTTCCCATAAGCTCCTGCATATCCCCATAAGACCCCGAATGTTCCCATAAGCTCCTGCATATCCCCAGAAGACCCCGAATGTTCCCATAAGCTCCTGCATATCCCCAGAAGACCCCGAATGTTCCCATAAAGTCCTGCATATTCTCATAAGCTCCTGCATATTCCCATAAGGCCCTGAATGTTCCCATAAGCTACTGCGTGTTCCCATAAGCTCCTGCATGTTCCCATAAGCTCCTGCATATTCCCTTAAGCTCTATGTCTTTCTGTCTCTCTCTCTTTATATATATATATATATATATATATATATATATATATATTTATATTTATAAACATATATATATTTATATATATACTAGTAAACAGACCCGGTACCCGGACCGGCTATTAGGCACGCAGTTAGAGTTGTAAATGGTGATGCGCTCACAACACCATATCATTGACTAATCTTAATTCATTCATAATATTTTAAAGGAATCTTTCTCAACAGTTCCTGCATATTCCCATAATCTCCTGCATATTCCCATAAGACCCCGAATGTTCCCATAAGCTCGAGCATATTTTGATAATCTGTCTTTATTTCTCTCTGTCTTTCTCTCTCTCTCTCTCTCTCTCTCTATATATATATATATATATATATATAGGTGACAAAAAAAATCAAAGTGCTCGAAATTGGACTCTCAACCCTTTATTGCGTTCCTTTTAATGAAAAAATAAACTCTGCAAAACATTATTAAGATATTTTTATATTTAGAGGTTGCTCAATGAACTTGAAAGTATCAAATTTAATGGTCAACAATAAATAAAAAGAATGCATTTTTTTTCTAATACAAACTTTTAATTATGTTATTCAAATTAAGTGTTATTTATATGATTTTATACAATGTTTGATTTCAGAATACTTCACCTGTTGATTGTTCGTGTGTTAATGCGTTCACAATTGTAGACTTTCGCATATCTGGAATTTGCTGTCGATGTTCTTCCACGGTTTGCAAAATATATTGCAATTTGAGTTTCATCTTTTGTTAAAACTTGTACATAATCTGAAATGAGTTTCACCCTTCTTTCGGCTGTATCATTTTCAACTTTTATAGAATTAACAATTTTATGTGCTTCCTGGTATTCGGTTGCTTTACTCAACGTGTCTGGGAGATTAGCAATCATGAATGCCCAATTTATTCCAATCACTTCAAAATACATATTTTAATCTCTCTGTTACAAAGTCATCTAAGTTCATGCTTACATTTTTATCCATTAATACTTTGCCTTCAAGTCTTTTTACCTGTTTTTGTTTTTTTGACTGGTTTTTCAAGTGCAATCAACATTTTTTTCTTTAGTTTGGTTATCAACACCTTTGCTAAAAAAAGAGACTCACCAGGTCTTCAGTTAAATACTATTAATGTCATGCAATGGTTTTAAAGGCAGATTCAGTGACTTCTTTGTGAAATATTTTGAAATTATTCAATTTCTTAATCAAAGTCAGGTCATTGTGAGGAGCAGATGAAGAGATGGAAACCAATGTTCCATGTAATTCAAAATTTTTAAAAAATCAAAAATCGTAGATTTTTTTCTACATTTTTTGTTAACTGAAATTGATGTCGAAACAAGTAAATTTTAATAGAGTACAGTGCTTTTGCCATACATCATGCTTGGTGCATAGCGCTAGGAGTACGGAAAGTTATTCCGCTTTGGCCTGGAGGAATTTCTCCTAAAAAAATTATCGACAGTTGCAAAAATTCTTTGTAATCGTCGCGAGGTTGTTTTGCTCCTTGCAGCATATTTACAGCAGATTCTACTGCTGATGGTACAAGCAAACCATTAAGTTTGAGATCTGCATCAGTTAAGTTTACTCCCCTGATCACGAAATTGTTGAAACAACTTAATCTCTGAACCAGAAGATGCTCCAAAACATGTTTTGTAAACATGGGATAAAATCCCTTTATGAACATAGTGTCGACAGGCTGTGTATAATAAATATTTTCCAATTAATTTCTCTAGCAGGGTACAAGCACCTGAATGTATACCTGTGTTGCTTGAAGTAGTATTAAAACTGAGTACCATAATTTTGTCATATGAAATGTTCCAATCTTGTAAAGCTTGTCCAATGGATGTTCTGAATTTCGATAAACTTATTTTATTTTTTAACCTATTAATTTCCCACCCCCCTTAAAAATGATTTGTATTTTGTATGATGACTCATAAAATTAACAAAATATAAATTATTGTTAACATTCTCAACCCAATTATTAAAATAGAAGAGATAAATAGGAAAAACGTATGAAAAATGTGGATTCGCGTAACCTTGCAGACTTAAACTGCGTTGAGCAACCCCTAAGCATCAACGGATTGTCTCCAAAATTTACCAATATATTTTTTTTCATTAATTGGTACCAAAAAAAAAAAGGTTGAGAACAATAAAAAAAATCGTTTTTTACCACGGATTTGTTTGTCTACCTAATATATATATATATATATATATATATATATATATATATATATATATATATATATATATACAGAGAAAGAGAAGGCGAGGCAGAGAGCGAAATAAGGAGAAAGAAAGAGAGAATGGGAATATGTAGGAGCTTATAGAAATATGTAGGAGCTTATGGGAATATGTAGGAGCTTATGGGAATATGTAGGAGCTTATGAGATATTAGGAGCTTATGGGAATATGTAGGAGCATATGGAAATAATCAGGAGCTTATGGGAATATACAGGAGCTTATGGGAATATGCAGGAGCTTATGGGAATATGCAGGAGCTTATGGAAATATGCAGGAGCTTATGGGAATATTAGGAGATTATGGGAATATGTAAGAGCATATTGAAATATGCACGAGCTTATGGGAATATTAGGAGCTTTTGTGAATATGAAGGTGATTTTGGGAATATGTTGGAGCTTATGGGAATAATTAGGAGCTAATGGGAATATGTAGGATCTTATGGGAATATGTAGGAGATTATGGGAATATGTAGGAGCTTATGGGAATATGTAGGAGCTTATAGGAATATGTAGGAGATTATGTGAATATGTAGGAGCTTAATGGAATATGTAGGAGCTTATGGGAATATGTAGGATCTTATGAGAATATGTAGGAGCTTATGCGAATATGTAGGAGCTAATGGGAATATGTAGGAGCTTATGGGAATATGAAGGAGCTTATGGGAATATGCAGAAGCTTATTAGAATATGAAGGAGCTTATGGGAATATGTAGAAGCTAATGGAAATATGTAGGAGCTTATGGGAATATGCAGGAGCTTATGGGAATATTAGGAGCTTATGGGAATATGTAGGAGCTTATGTGGATATTAGGAGCTTATGGGAATATGTAGGAGCATATGGAAAAAATCAGGAGCTTATGGGAATATGCAGGAGCGTATGGGAATATGCAGAAGTTTATGGGAATATGCAGGAGCTTATGGGAATATGAAGGAGCTTATGGGAATATGTAGGAGCATATGGGAATATGTAGGAGCTTATGGGAATATCGAGGAACTTATGGGAATATGTAGGAGCTTATGGGAATATTAGGAGCTTATGGGAATATTAGGAGGCTATGGGAATATGAAGGAGCTTATGGGAATATGCAGGAGATTATGGGAATATGTAGGAGCTTATGGGAATATGTAAGAGCTTATGGAAATATGCACGAGCTTATGGGAATATGCATAAGCTTATGGGAATATGCAGAAGCTTATGGCAATATGCAGGAGCTTATGGCAATATGCAGGAGATTATGGCAATATGCAGGAGCTTATGGGAATATGAAGGAGCTTATGGGAATATGTAGGAGCATATAGGAATATTAGCAGCTTATGGGAATATTAGGAGCTTATGGGAATATTATGAGCTTATGGGAATATACAGGAGCTTAGGGGAATACGCAGGAGCTTACGGGAATATGTAGGAACTTATGGGAATATGTTGGAGCTTATGGAAATATGAAGGAGCTTATGGGAATATTCAGGAGCTAATGGGAATATGAAGGAGCTTATGGGAATATTAGGAGCTAATGGGAATATGTAGGAGCTTATGGGAATATGTAGGAACTTATGGGAATATGCAGGAGCTTATGGAAATATTAGGAGCTTATGGGAATATACAGGAGCTTATGGGAATATGCAGGAGCTTATGGGAATATGCAGGAGCTTATGGGAATATGTAGGAGCTTAAGGGAATATGTAGGAGCTTATGAGAATTTGTGGGAGCTTATGGGAAATAATCTGAGCTTATGGAAATATGTGCCAATTTATTTTGCTCCTGTTTAGTATTAGGCTTTGTGTTCATTTTCAACCACGTAAGGTCAAATTTGTACGCATCAGTAAATTCTACTCCTGTTTTACAATTTTTGAAACGGACTATAAGCTTCGTTTCGATTTTCTGCTATACAATGATCAACTGCCATGCATACGTAGATTCAACTCTATGTCAATTATCGAAAAAGAGAGATAAGGAAAGAGAGAGATAGAGAGAACATGGGAATATATGGGAACATATTCCCATAAGACCCCCGAACGTTCCCATAAGCTGCTGCATATTCCCATAAACTCCTGCATATCCATATAAGCTCCTGCATATTCCCATAAGACCCCGAATGTTCCCATAAGCTCCTGCATATTCCCATAAGCTCCTGCATATTCCCATAAGACCCCGAATGTTCCCATAAGCTCCTTCATGTTCCTTTAAGCTCCTGCATATTCCCATGATCCCCGAATGTTCCCATAAGCTCCTGCATGTTCCCATAAGTTCCTGCATATTCCAATAGCTCTCTGTCTTTCTTTCTATCTTTCTCTCTCTCTCTCTCCCTCTCTCTCCCTCTCTCTCTCTCTCTCTCTCTCTCCCTTTGCCTCTCTCGCTCTTTGTCTCTCTTTATATATATATATATATATATATATATATATATATATATATATTAATATCTCACATTCCCATAAGCTCCTGCATATTCCCATAAGACCCGGAATGTTCCCATAAAGTCCTGCGTATTCCCATAAGCTCCGTAGCCAGGTCAAACTAAGAAGGGAGGCACCAATACCCAGCAAGGGGGCACCTTCTCACTTTAGTACCTTTTTCTTTATTTTCCCCTCATTTTCTTCTTTTTAAAGCGAGGGAGTGGCACTCCACACCTAGCGGGGGGCACGGCCCCCAGTGCCCCCCCCCCTTAAAATTTAAGATATATGCTAGTGCTACATTTATTAAATGTGTACACAATTATAAATGACGTCATCATTATTTGCGTGTCTGCGAAAACAAAGATTACAAATTATCGATACATAGCAGAAGATCTAGTTTATTGATTCGCCTAGACATCAAGGCTGCCTTAAGTAAGTTAATGTATTGTGTTAAATGACACTAGCTAACATTTTTATGTTCTTTATTATAAATATATCTTGTCGGTATACCTATCTTGTGACTTGTCATAACTCATACATATGATATATCTGGACAGATTGTTGCTAGTATTAAAATATGTTGTTTTTTTTTTTTAATTTTTATCACTTCTGCAATTTTTAATTACATTAAAATTAGTTTCATGCATATTTTGGCCTTTATATAAATATTTTGACTGCATAAAATATAGAAGTTGTATATTCTTGTATATATTTTGCCTAGGAGCGCAATAATCTCAGTCTTTACTGTCTTAGACGTCTTAGTGACTAGAATCCTAAGAAGTGTGTACTCTACTAGTGAGTAGACTAGTCTATTATACTAGTTTTACTATAGACTATAGATAGTCTGTTGTCTATTCCGTCTATTCAATCATTTCTAAGCCCTTTTTTATCGAATATTATTATAAGTGTCATCCAAAATGATTGATTAGGAATTAATATTACTCTTAGTTTTACCAAAATGGTATCAATAATATATAATCCATGCATACTTTAAATTGAAGCATGTTTAGCGGGTTAACTCATCCATCACTGAATCGTTCTACTGTCTGCAATGAGTTTTTTTTTTCATTATTTATTGATAATGAATCTATTCATTCGTGGCAGAATCTTATGAGCAAAGTCTGGTAAGGCCAGTAAGGGTATTTTTCAGGTACCAGCTCAGTCTATGTTTTATCTTTGGTTATCATTTGCATTTCAAGAATATCTCGGTATATCCAGGAGTCTCATTTTTTAGGGGTAATGAAGGAGATGTTAAGGGTCTACAAATTGCTTATCCAGTATCGGCTACTTCCACTATCGGATGACGAATTATTTTTTAACAAAATAAGAAACTTATATCAATGATATTGCATTGATTCATCAGTTAAAATTATTAACCTTATTTGTTTAACCTTGTGTCGATGTTTACGCTCTTTTTTTTTTTTTAGTTCAGTGAGATGGTTAAAAAACACAATATTTAATTGTTCTGTTGTTTGATATATCATATTGGACAGATACCATTATTAAAAATGATAATCTCCATCTTTTGTGACCCACTAGGAATTCTGTTGTTTTTTTTACGATTCCACCCGTAAAAAAAAAGAAAAAAGGATTAAAGAAAGAAAAGATAACATTGAATGTGTATTTCTAGATTAAGGAATCATTAAAATTTATGGCAACTCACTTCTCTTCAACATCTGAGAACCACTAGTGTAGATAATTATCTCATCTTAATTATCCTTTAAAAAAGTTATTAAAATAAATAAAGCACTGGAGCTGTGGTAAAATATCCCTATCCATGCAGAATATTTTTTGCCCTTAACATGTCTGTCATTAAAATAGAGCTATAAGGACACTAGTCGACAGGCTTCACTGCAAACAGTATCTTAATATTGGAAAAGAACCGTCTGATAAAAGGCATAATTTTTAGAAGCATAGTTAAAAGTGTAAAATTAATTCAGAGGAAGGATAGAATCTGAAGAAAACCATTGAGCTGAGGTATATGTCATTTTAAAAGATCTCAAAATTTTAAATGCCATTAAAGAAAATGCTAAAATTAACTTATATTGAGGGCTTTTAATCTTCTTACAACTAGCATAAATTGTAAAAAAAAAAAAAGAATCACAAGTCTCATTGTGATTTTATTAATAACAAGACAGACTCATTTTTTTCTTTTATATTGAATTTGAATCCATTCACTAAAGATCTGTTAAGAAAAATGTGTATCCTCTCTTAAACATTTCTCAAATATTTAATAATTATTGTTTTTTTTTTTTTTTTGAGAATAAAAATGCAACTTACTTTTTACGTTTTAATGTTTTAGAATTGTATACATTATTTATATTAACTAGGGCTGTACAGGATTGTATTTTTTAAATCCTGCAGGAACCGGAGTCGGATTTAATATTTGAATCCTGCCGACAGAATCCGGATTTTACCAAATTATATGCAAACTCTTCCTCAATCATGAATTAATCAAATTTACTAAACTTGATTCTAATCTTCCTTCTTAATATATTTTTACTTACATATAACACTAATAGCAATCGACGTTATTGTACTTTTAAAAAAGCAGGAAAGAAAAAAAAAGGAAGTTAATGTTGTAATTTAATTGTGAAGCGATAAATATTTAATAATTATGTGGCGTCAAAAAAAAATTTTTACACCGGAATTTTAAACAACAAATAAATCTGGCTCAAATCTGACAAATTTTAATCGGGACCGGACTTATTAAAACTGCCGGAATCCGGCTTAACAGGAACCGGAATCGGATTCTGGTACTGCCCTAATATTAACTCATATTTTAGAGTCTTGTTTGTGTTTTTACATTTACTTACAAATTATAAATACTAAAATCAGAAGGCCTGATCAGATATGAAGCAATATTTGTTAAATACTTAAAATTATATGAGTAATGTTGTAAATATTTCATTCAGGTGAACTGTATGGTTTTGATTAATGGCCCTGTGCCAAAATAAAAAGATTGTGTCTTTCACTATACAATTAGGTGAGTCAATTTTAAGCTGGGCTTTTTGTAAGCTTGATTTAATTATTAAATAACTGATTGAATGAACAAAGAATTGTGTATTTTCTGCTAATGTGGTATAATTCACAGCATTCAGGAGAACCATTCACCTTTACAGTCTACCACAAATGATCATTAAGACAAAAGTATCTTGTCAAGCTCTCTATGACACTGTAAGTCATGTTTAAGTTAGTGATACATATATATATATATATATATATATATATATATATATATATATATATATATATATATATATAAACTAGGCATAAACATTCTAATGAGATTTAAATGGATTATATATACTGCTAATGAAGTATTTTCTTGCCTTCAGGTGAACATATAGCTGACCAGTTTGTCTAGCAGAACTGAACTAGAAGTAGGGGGAAAAATTATATTTTCACACTTCCTAAAGGTTAATAATTAATTAATTTTTTTTTGCAAACTTTAATATTTAAAAAATATATTTTAACTGGGTTGAATTAAATTCTAAGAAATGAATATACTGCTTTCAGGTCAACTGTTAAGTTGTGATCCTCCCCAATAGCTCTGCAGAAGTAGAAAAAAAATTTTAACACTTACTCTTCTTTAAGGTTAGTCATGTTTTAGTCTGTTTTTTTTTTTTTAAAAAAACATTCATATTTAACTGTGTCATATTTACTGCTCATGAAGTACTTTTCTTTCTATTTTTATTACACTTAGGTGAACAATATACCCAAGGTTTGTTCGGCAGATCTCCCAGAAGAGGAACTACGCTTTCTTCTCAACCCACACTGCCACAAGGTCTATTTTTTTTTAAAATTGAGTGTAAAAAAGTAAATTGGATTGTATTTTGCTACTAATGCAATATTGTATTGCACTCAGGTGAAACGGTGACAGATGACACGTGTGTAACAGATCTGCTCTAAAAGAATCAGCCAGCGTCTATGTGAGTCATTGTTAAGATACATCATTTAATTTTTACTCCGCATATATAACCTGTTTTAAAGTTTGATCTTGCTCTCTGTGTTAACTCTTAAGTATGCTGCTTTGCGAACAACTAAATGTCCCTCTCCCATTTTTTTTTTTTTTAAACTTTGAATTATCTTAAGGGTCATTCCATGTCAACTCAACCAGTGGTGTTCACCCGACCCCCTCAGATCTTCCTGAAATTTTCAGGGCTTGTGGTACATCCAAAGTTGAGTGATTCCTGAAAACTTTAGGCCATTTGGTCAAAAACTTTCTGCGATATGATTTTTTTAATTTTTAAGGGTAGTTACGAGTGCGCATGACATTTACATTTTCGCGATATTTGAACGTGAATATTTCAAAAACTTAAAGAGGAATCAGGCTGAAATTTTCAGTATTTACTCATTGTTTTGTCCTAAGTTGAATGATGTATTTATCTTAAGTGTAGCTTGCACACAGAATGCCCTAAAAATAAACAAACATTGCACTTCAGACAGTTTTCATCAATATTTGACTCGGTATAGCCAAGAACCTATAAGACATGAAATGATGTTTGTTATACAATTAGTAAGTACCATATTCACGTTCAAATATCGCGAAAATGTAAATGTCATGCGCACACGCGACTACCCTTAAAAATTAAAAAAATCATATCTCAGAAAGTTTTTGACCAAATGGCCTAAAATTTTCAGGAATAACTCAACTTTGAATGTACCACAAGCCCTGAAAATTTCAGGAAGATCTGAGGGGGTCGGGTGAACAATTGTCAAAAATCTGGTTGAGTTGACATGGAATGACCCTTAAATATTCTATGTTTGGTATCAATATGTGATTATCATCTTCAAAGTTTCCTGACAGAATACCACCTTTTTTTTACACCCTATTTCGCAGCATTATTTCAAAGAAAAATTAATGATAGATATTTTCTTCCCAATTTGTTTTTATTTTAACTTGTATTGAGGAGAAAAAAAAAGTATACATGTATTTGGTGTGGTACACCCAAGAGGTTTACTTTTTTCCAAGTTTTCTCCACTGAAACTTCTGTGAAGACTTAAATTTATTTATTTACACGGTGGAAATCGTACATACGTGTTCTTGCTCCATGACAATGCATGATTCAATAATTAACTTTGCCATTAATTATTTTTTTTTTAAACGAATGAAAACTGGTAAAAAAAAAAATTATCATAATACTAATCAAGGGAAATAACCATGTTTAACCACGGCGAACTGCGCTAATAAGTGGGTTACTTCCCTTGCATTAATAATACTACAAATATGTGCTTCCAGCTGAGATAGTCTCACATCAATGTCTGGACATTGGGAACGGAAAGGCGCCGGTTGATCTCTTATCATGACGAATTTCATTGCCCCATAACTTCTGCTATTTAAACAAGATAAGAATAACATTTATTGCAAAGTTAAAAAAATATATATATATTAAAAAAAAGGGTTACTTAAAAAACTCCGATATGCCACGCTAAGGGGGATAATCCTCACAACGTTATACATGTACTAATATGCAACATTACCTTCCTTGGGGAAAAAAAAAAATCCTGATATTTGCAGGATAAATTTCAAAGAATAATAAAAAAAAAAAGACCAACTTTAAATTGGAGAACTTCAGGCCAAATCAGATTGACCTACATTGTGAGCTAGTCCACTATGGCTCCAGGAGCTTCATTCAGTTATAGGTAAAAAAATTTAAGCTTAGCCATAGAGGCCATTCTGGATAGATGAAACGTTTGGGTGGCGGCCACGTCACAGAAAGGGAGAGCACAACGTCCTAATGATTCACACTTGTCTAACATACTTGTGCGTTTTCATGAATCAATTAAGCTGTACTAGCCTAAGTCATTTTGGTCTGGCTAAGGATACATTTTTTGCTTTTGCTTGACCTTCTAAATTACCAGGGGAACGACATGTGTTTGGGTTGCATTGTCATGCCCCCAAACCCCCCTCCCCCTCCCAGACCTGGGTGTAGCTGCCCCTGTGTACAGGAACAGTCCTATCCTTATCTCCCCATTGTCCGCTCTAATTCCAACTCTTGTTTTACCTGAAGTTCTCAATCCAGATTCTAGTCTTACCCCCCAACCCAACCCACTTCAGCAGACTTCTTTAATATTGAAGTTTACATTTACTTTTTCAATCCACCACCACCGCCAGCAACCCTTGCATAAATCTGTTTACCTGAGCACAGAATTGTCCTCTCGAGTGTCTGATGCTTTATATCTGTTCCCCCCCCACACACACACACACATCATATAGTCTTCATCCCCCCCCCCCGTGTGCTTATGATGATATGTAAAGGGACTGGGGTGTGTGTGTGTGTGTGCCAGAAGACAGCTGTATGTAAGTAATCATTGAAAGATGCCAGGCTGGGAAATACTGGGTTTATATTTGGGTGGCTCTAAATTGGGCGACTTCCTCTCCCGCCTTTACCCCCTCCCCCACCTCACATACCATTTTCTTTGCTTTACTCTGCATCATCCCCACCTCTCTCTCTCTCTCTCTCTCTTTCCGGTTTTTATCTTTATCGGTCTTTTTTCTTTTGGTTTTTATCGGTTATCTGGTTTGTTTTGACGGCTGAGGGAAGACGAGCTTTGTGATATAAGGTAGGAGAACTGTTGCCACATTCGCTACTTGTAAAGACCATGCGCACGAAACGAAAATCACCAAGCAGTGCAGACAAATAATCTCTATACCTAGTTATAACAAAAAAAAATGTGTGCTACTTTAGGTTGTAAACCTTCTGACAGCACGGGATTGGGGTGGGGGGGGGGGGGTCAAGATAACTCAAGGAATGTTTCACTGGTAATATGGGAAAAATACGTCGATTGTCTGGAACTGTTCCCCTACCGTTTTCTCGTCATCACACACATCCCCAGTCCGTTGCTCCTTTGCAATATGGCTTTATCACAACCATCAGCGAATGACAGAATTTAGAAGCTATATAACGGAGGTGGGGGGGGGGAGGGGAACAGAATGGAGACTTTATTTGATTCGTCGTTTATTTTTTAAATATTTATTATTTTAAACAAAAAAATTCCTTTTTTTACATTTTTGTTTATAGAGGATGTTTATAAATCTCGTTAGCCGTGTTTATATTGGTCGAGAATAGAATATCTTGAACAGCCTTTCGTTTTGTTCAGGTTTGAATGTATTCGTTGTACTAAGAGATGGGTCTCTGACCGTGGTTTTATGATAGAAATCTTTCCTCCTCCCAACAGCCTGTTTTATTTATTATTTTTTTGTATGCAACCTTAGTATGTCCGTTCTTTTGTTTGTTTGTCTGTTTTTTTTCCCCGACGAGGATATTTTCATCGATGTATGTACCGTGTCTCCGCGGCGTAAGAATGGGGCGCTGGTGGCGGGAGCTGCTTAAACTTTTTTTTTCACGCCCCCCCCCCCCACCATCTGTCTCGAATTATCTGCTGTATAAAGGTCTGGGAGATGGGCAGCTGTCACGCGGCCCCTACCCATGATTTGATGTGGTTGACAAATGGAGAGCCGTCACTGGTGACACTGTGGTTGTGACGTTGTTCGTTGTCACATTGTGGTCGTGACATTGTTCGTCGTCACAATGTGGTCGGCGCGTCTCTTTCTGCCCAGACTTTTGGCCACACTGTGGTCGGCGCGTCTCTTTCTGCCCAGACTTTTGGCCACACTGTGGTCGGCGCGTCTCTTTCTGCCCAGACTATTGGCCACACTGTGGTCGGCGCGTCTCTTTCTGCCCAGACTTTTGGCCACACTGTGGTCGGCGCATCTCTTTCTGCCCAGACTTTTGGCCACCGATTCTAAAAAGATAAAAAAATAATAATTCTCGTTTCGTCTCCATCACCTTTACAAACTATGTGCCCCCAGTTACAGGCCGTGAGAACCGCTGGATCTCAACGCTGATTGTTATTACCTGCTAGTTCGTGACAGACAGACACACACACACACACAACAATCCACTGAAACAGTAAACATGTGCTGACGCGATCCATTAGAGCCAGGGGTATAGATGGAAAGGGTTATTAAAAAGAAAAAAAAAGTGAAAATTCCTCGGAGGAGACCCCCTTTCATTCCAGGGTGGGGTGGAGGGGGGGTGAGTAGTGTTTACATTTCCTGCCAGGGTCTGTACATGGGGATCCGTGGTAGTGGTGATGGTTGGCATTGGGTGCCAAACGCTGTTTAGGTGGCAGCTTATAATTATGTAGGGCAGTGGCGGCCAACTTCCATTGGTGCTGATGAACGTTTGTACTGGCAGTGCTTCAGGTGTTTGATTGTACTTTCATATGTAATGGCAGTGCTTCAGGTGTTTGATTGTACTTTCATATGTAATGGCAGTGCTGCAAGTGTTTGATTGTACTTTCATATGTAATGGCAGTGCTGCAAGTGTTTGATTGTACTTTCATATGTAATGGCAGTGCTGCAAGTGTGTGATTGTACTTTCATTTGTAATGGCAGTGCTGCAGGTGTTTGACTGTACTTTCATTTGTAATGGCAGTGCTTCAGGTGTTTGATTGTACTTTCATTTGTAATGACAGTGCTGCAGGTGTTTTATTGTACTTTCATTTGTAATGGCAGTGCTGCAGGTGTTTGATTGTACTTTCATTTGTACTGGCGGGCGTTTGTAATGGCAGTGCTGCAGGTGTTTGATTGTACTTTCATTTGTACTGGCGGGCGTTTGTAATGGCAGTGCTGCTGGTGTTTGAACGTACTTTCATTTGTACTGGCAGTGCTTCAGGTGTTTGATTGTGCTTTCATATGTACTGGCGGGCATTTGTATTGGCAGTGTTATTATAGAATCGTTTAATTAATTTTGCACTACCTGTACTATAGGTGGACATTTGTTATGGCAGTATTACTAAGAATTACAATGTCATCCGTCCATTAGTAAAAAAAAAAAAATTGACTTTTCCAATGATAGCGCTACTATAGAAATGTATGATTATCCATTCATAAGATACTATTAGACATTTTGAAATTGTCAGTAATGCTTATAGAACTGTTAACCCTAGAGACATGATTCATTGTAAAGATCATACAAAACTAATGAATGGTACTTTAATGGGCACTAATGGACATTTGTATTCACAGTACCGCTACATCTTTATAACAATAATCTTCTCGTAAATGTTGTACTAACCCGTCACTTGTAACGTATAAATGTACAATAGAATAGAATTGTTTGACTTACATTCTAATAGAGTTGCTGGTAAACAGCCTTTGGCCCGTTGAAATAGAAATATGCAAGAATTGATCAGAAAAGATCAGAACAACCAAGAAGAATAAACTCCAAGCAGGAATTTTGATGTTCACATGACATCATAACATCTAGATGACATTGTCACTTTCTCAATTCTATTCTCTGACTCTGAAGGATACAATTAGTTGACATCTGCTGTCGCTTTGACACTTTTGATTGATACGTTTCACGGGTTCGGAACTATTTATGGAGACTGACCACTATCAGGCCATTTCTGTCTTTAAGAGGAACCAAACATTAACTGGAATGACAAGTGAATAAACCGGTCTGGACTGATAATTATTGAATCTACATCTGTGTCAGTGCTTTATGGGGCTGTAACAATTTTTTAGAGAACTCGGCCATATTCGAAACTGATCACATGTTATAGCAGCGGTCGGGGAACCGGGGTAAATTACCCCAAATGGGGGTAAAAATGAAATTGGGGGGGGGGGGTAAAAAATGAAACTTTTGTGAGTAAAAAGTATATATTTTTAATTTTCTATGGGGTAATATCCAGGCTTCCGGAGCCGAGGAGCCGGGAGCCGCTACTTTTTGCTGGGGCCGGAGCCGAAAAATTCTGGCGGCTCCACGGCTCCCAAATGTTTTTTTTTACAGCAGAATCTTTTTTTAGCTTTAAAATTGCAAATTTATTTGATTGTTTGCCTTCTACAATTTGAAATGTTGTCATGTTTTACGAACGCCACAACAGTAACAGGCACATCACCACAAGAAATATTTAATGGGGAATCGTTTTGTGTTCGTTTTAAATCTTGTTTACCCTCAGAAATTTTTTTAATGGCATGTTATTTTGTTATATATAAAGTTAAAACAGTTTTATTTCATAGAATAATTGTATCAATCATTTAAAATAAATTTTTACTACGAAGACAAATAGAACGCGTCATTTCGTGTATTATTTGACCGCGAATTTGTAATAGACTAAAAACAAAATGGTCGCTTTCTGTATTTAACAATTTTATTATAAACAGAATATCTGAAATAGAGTAGATAAATTTATAAGGCTGTGGCTATTCGGACCCGGGTCCCAATAAAATCCGATTGTTATTCGGACCGTGGCAAATGTGCACTAAGCTTAGCTATATTTAAACTTCATTAGACGGAACCCGAAAAAATAATAATACAGAGTCCGCTTAATGGAACCCTAGACACTGAGTAACAATTAAATCATACAACTATTGGTACCCGGGTCCAGGCCTGTAGCCAGAGGGGGCTAGGAGGGCTGAGCCCCCCTCCCGTTCATGACCTGAGCCCCCTCCCCCATGTATGATTTGAGCTTTTTGACAAAATTTTAATAATAACGGCTATAAAACATCAATCATTTTGTTCAATTTTGTTTTAGGGGCCCGGACTGAGCTGGCCAATCAACTTTTTAAAATATTTATATCAGCACCAGGGGCGGAATTAGGGGGAGGGGCCGGAAGCATTTCCCTCCCCCCCCCCCCCCCGGTTATCGCAAGTTTAGGTAATACATCATTAAATTATCGAAATATTTTTTGTTCAAAGATCAATTTTCAACAATGAAAACAGTTTCACCCCCCCCCGGGGTAAAAGTTTTCTAGATCCGCCTCTGTACCCCAGGATCAGTTCTTTGGCCCCCCCCCCGGGCCGAAAAACTTTCTTCGCCCCCCCCCCTCCCCAATGCAATAATCCTGGCTACGGGCCTGCCCGGGTCCGAATAGTCACTTCGAATTTATAAATAATAAATATAAATACTGAAGTCTTTAAAATATTTTAAATAATGTATTATTTTACTATTTGCTAATTTGATCATTGAAATAACTTTTTAGTTCTTATGAAAATGGCGACTAGTGAATTCTCGATCGAAAATAATGATATGTTTCTGGATGCACTGAAATGGTTTGTTTTTAATAAAACCGACAATGTGTATATTTTTCAAGTTCCTGACTATGGGGATGAACGCGGCAAAATTTGCATAACTTTTTATCAGCGGCATGTTAGCGTGGAGCAATTACAACAATTTTTGTCTTGTGTGATACTATCTTAATAGGGAGCCGGAGCCGTCAAATTTGTGGGAGCCGGAGCCGAAAAAAAATATGGCGGCTCCGCAAGCCTGGTAATATCAACTTACACAAAAATATTTTGGGGTAATGATTCAAAAAGTTCCCCGACGGCTGTGTTATAGTATAGAATAGACCTGTGACAGATGTCGTCATCTGGTTGTTGCTGCTGTTGTTTAGATAGTATGTGATACTGTAAAGAGCCGCACGGAACAGTTTAATAATATTTAGGGGGGTGGGGTAGCAGTAAATAAAATCATAGAAAAATAATCACATGAGCAGTGGCGTAGCGAGCTTAACTCGCGCCTGGGGCACAATACCTTTTTAGCCCCCCCCCCCATTCGAAAACCATATAATATATGTAAAATAGATCATTTGGCGCCCCTTTGTGTGTAGCGCCCGGGGCATGATGCCCCTCCTGCCCACCTCTCACTACGCCATAGCATAGCACATGAGTGTCGCATTAGGCTACGTCTTAAATATTAACATCATCATCATCACCATCATACCCTAAACCGATATGGTCGTTGTGGTATCGAATTGACACATCGTCTGACATATTTCTGTATATATATATATATATATATATATATACACACACACAGACCAACGTGTTGGGATACAAATAGTACATTCATCAGTGTGTATCCATTGAGTTGATTCCGGTCTAAATAAAACAATGAATCGAGCTATCATTTGTGTGTTTGTCCCGTTTAATACCGTGGTTGAATTTTTTTTCCTTTACAATTTTATTTTTGGATGTTAACCTGTACTGGGGTGAGTGAGGTGGTGGAGGGGGGGGGAGGTAGATAACACGAAGTGCGTAAGTTCTATCTTTTTTTAAATATTTGTTTTTTTTCCTTCATTTATTCTCTGTCTCTCTCTCTCTCTCTCTCTCTCTCTCTCTCTCTTACTCCCCCCCCCCACCCAACCTAAACGTGAGCCAGGTCTCAGCATCTCTCACTCACTCACTTCTGGTACACATAAAACTTTAGGGGGATGGGGAGAGAGGGGGGAGGCGTTGTGTGTGTGTGTGTGTGTGTGTGTGTGTGTGTGTGCTGGCTTAGAGAAGTTTTCACCTGATTTCTTCCCTCCGCCACCCCATCACCTTCACCCCCCCCACCCCCATCTTCCTATTTTTTGTGAGTGTGTATACCTTTCTTTCTCCATCTTACTTTCTCTCTACCCCCCCCCCACCCCACCCCCTCCATCCCCTTTTTCTTTATTAAAAGAAAGGTAGAATTTGTGGATTTGTGGTCCATTTTGATTGATTTCTGAGTCAGTAAGCGAGAACTCAATGTCTGTGAGAGGAAGGGTGTTTTAACGGTTTTCGTGTGTCGCTGTGTTACGTTTATTAATTCTTGGATCTTTAGGGGTAGGCATTATTATTGCTGTGGTTTTGTGTTGTTTTAATGTGTGATGCCAGCGTGTGTGTGTGTGTTGGTGTGTGTGTGTGTTAGAGAGAGAGAGAGATTATTGACGATGGTGCTTTTTGTTTTGATTTCTGTAAATCTGTTCAATTGTGTTGATGTCCAGGCCCATTCAATGATTCATCTGGAAGTGTTGTGGTTTGTGTTGTTTTATCTTTTTAATTCCCCATGGATTCACTGTGCAGTTTTTTTTTGTTGGTATAAATCTGTGTTTTTCTTAGGAGCAGGCTTGTTTCGCTGATAGGTGTTTTAATTAAAGCTGCAGGTTTTTAATGTAGTTTGTTTGTCTTCGCCCGAACTACACGTGCCGATTGTTTGTATGGCATTCCGATGTGGTCTGTTGGGGGGGGGGTACAACTTTGGGGTGTACTGGAGGGGGATCTGTGAGAGTCTCGTGTCTGTCTGTGTTGTTTTCTAAACTGTTTTTTTTTTGTCACTTTTGTGTGTGTGTGTGTGTTTTTTTTAAACTTCTCTTTCCGCGGTCTGATGGAGAGTTAGTTCGTGTGTGGCTGTGTCTCCTTCCCCCCCCCCCCACCCCATTTCCCACTCGACCATCTTCCTGGTGGTTTAGTTTACTGCCATGTGAAGTATTGTTGTTTTAATTTATCGTGTCTTCCGTTACAATATTCACATTAGTTTTACGTAATGCGGTGGGTTCCCTTTGGACTATTGAGGTATATATGGAGTGTTCAAGTACATATGTACAACACCTCGTTTCAACTTTGTTCATTTCTGCATCAGTCAATAATAGTATTTTATCGAAATGAAATTCTCATATTTTTTTAAGTACCGAATCATAGCCCAAGGACACACCACACACACACACTCGCACACACACACACACCTTGTGGGTTTCCACTTTTTTATTTGTAGATGTATGATTACACTTTTGATTCTATATTTAAATTGTGTATTCGCGACCCAAATGAAACTCGTCTTAGACCCACACTTTGAGACTCGCTGTGCTCTTAAAGTTGTGCGATTAAAAAGTCGATTCCCTTTGGGCTTGGTCGGACTGTTCTTCTCCGCTAAACTTGAAAACTTTCAACACTGTGGGGTATATATTCTCAACTTCTTAAAAGTTATTCCATTTTGTTAATTATTTTTTTTAACGTGTCGACTACTACGTCAGCTCGTGAGCATGTTAGGGGGGTAAGAAATGGGGAGGGGGGGAAGTTCTGTAGGTGAGTAATGGTTTGTACGTTTAAGGGGGGTACACACACACTCAGCGTGTGTTGTGGGTTACTCGCTAGGTGTAATACATAACGTAAGCTTCGCAGATTATGTTCTTACCGCTGGTTACCTGCACCGCACCCCCTCCCCCCACCCACAACCCTCCCCCCCTCGACTGTGTGTGTGTGTGTTCTTCAGTGTGTGCGCGCGTGTGTGTGTCTTGCCTCATCTCGTGCAAGCGCACGTGTCGGAAATATTGTGTTCGTTGGTTCCACTGGCAAGACGAATTAAAAAAAAAAGTTTGCGCGGATAACGGGCGGCTCTAAATAAAAGCTTGAAGTTCGATGCCTTGATTCTAGACGGTGTGCTGCTGTTGTTGTTTTGTTTCTGTAGTTGATGGTGTGCTTCTGTGTTTGTTTTACACGCACATTAACTGTGGAGTGAAAGGCGTTCCGTGTTTGTGTGTAGAAATAGCATTGAAAATTAAGGTATTTCAAGTTGGTCTAGTTTTGAATAGGGTTTGTGGGTTGTTTTTTTTTTTACATTCAATCGCCTCAGAATGTCTTATGTTCTTTGTTTTCCCCCTAGCGGTTATATAAAAGTGAATTGAAATCAGAAGCTAGTGGGGGGTCAAGTCAGCCAAGGAATCGCTGCTGTTGTTTTTTCCTTGTGGCGCCCGACAGCAACATGCGACAGCCATGTCGCCTCCTCCAGTAATACTTCTTCGGGCGGTGAGCGCGTCCCCCCGCCGTGTTGGTGGACGGAGGAGCATTGCCCTGCGTCTAACCTGGCTCTTCTGCGAATACCGCAGCGACCGCTTTCTCATATCCGGTGGTGTTCCCGCCTACAGGAGGCACTGCGGTGGATCGCCAGCGAACGATCGCCCACTGCCGTGTGATCATTTTTTTCGAAAAGAAGAAGAGAAATATTCTGATAGAGGTTTTGGAGAGGATTGTTACTTACTGGCGACTCGAGAGTCAAGGGGAAGGGTTCTGAAAGGTCTATGCTGTTGCTGTTAGGTTCTTTATTCATGGATTAGTCGCTGCGGTCGGATGATGGATCTGGATTTGCTGTTGACTCACATCAACGCCGTCAACATCCACGCCGGCCACCTGGACCCCAGCAGCATCGTGGTCAACGCCACCAGCAGCAGCGGCCCCTCCCGGGACAACGGTCACTGCGGCGGTCATCGCCGCACAAACAATAACAACGACGTCGGCAACAATAACAACGACGACGATGAAGTGGGTGACGTCGACAACAGCGCTTTCACCGCCGTCAACGAAAGGCCGAAGCAGCTGCCCATCGCCCACTTGCCGCCCCAGCCGCCGCCCAGGTCGGGCGACGGACCCCGTCAGGTCAGGAGCCCCGCGCACTCACCCACGTCAGCGAACCCCGCCTCATGTACGCTCACCTTCGCCTCTCACAGACAAGGCCGTATCGGCAGCGGTGGCGGCGGGGTGACGCTCCATCCGGGCTCGACCCACCGCGTCGTCAACCACCAGCACGTCCACTCTCACCACCTTACACACCAGCAACAACAGCAGCAGCAGCTGCTGCAGCTGCCTCAGCTGCCCACGCAGTACGCCGCCCCGTTGTTGTACCACATGCAGCAGTCACACCATGGGGTAAGATGACCTTTGTGTTGTGTCCTCTGAATGTAAGACGTCTTTGGTGTTACGTCCCCTGAATGAAAGATTTCTTTGGTGTTTCTTTCCTTAATGAAAGACACCTTCGGTGCTGCGTCCTCTGTTTGATTGTGGAACGCCGAGATGGTTTCTAAGTGGGTCGCGATGTCTATTAATTGCGATTCTTAACGAAACTAATAAATCAAACGTCCGCTATAGCGAAGTACATACGTTATAGCGAAGCACAATTCAGGAAAGACGCGTTTGTGTCTGACGCAGACATTTGTCCACAATTCCACGCAAACATTCATCTGTCATTCATGTATCGAGTTGTACACATTCACCGTTCAGTTTCACTATGTGTGCGTACGTCGTGCCCCACTCTGGTGAGTGTATGTTTCTTTGACTCAGTCCTATGAGTGGGGAGAGGGTTGGGAATCTTTTATCTGCGCAGGTTCACCTTACTGGCGTGACCTCCTCCCCCCCCCACCCCACCACCCCCTCAGCACACAACGATCAGAAGAGTCAGGGGGGACTCCTGTACCTACACTGAAAACATTCCTGACCACAGACCCTCAGCAGTGACTTATTGATTAGGTAAATGACATCTGTTAAACTGTTTTATTTCATGGGTCATTGTATCAAACTATTATTCCAGAATGAAAGAGCGGGGGGGGGGGGTCATTTTTATATCTATCAGTGCGGTAATAATTTCCCCCCACAACTCTGATGGGTTGTTCTTTATTTTATTTTATTTTCTTCAAGCCACCCTTGTAAAATAATGATATACTTATCAGCAAACACGCTGGCACTGCCTTTGTTGGTAATTTTTTTTTAATCAATTCTGATGACGTCACCGGCGGCGTAGCTGCTCACACCTCATACTAAAATGTGTACGACTAGTGGCACTTGGTTCACCGCCGTCTGTTGTTGCTGTTACTTGGCGGCGTCCATTTTTTACTATGGACCATCTCCCTCCCCGTGCGGTTTTTTTTTTTGGTTGGGTCAAAACGTTGTGCATTCTCATCGCTTTTGTATGCTTGGGGGTCACGTTGCCCCACTCAAATCTTCACATCATTCACTAAGCAAATACTAGCTCGGTGCGACACCCGCACACAACATTGTAAGATTAGGGCCCGTGTATGCTTTAGGCCCTATCCCGAAATCGGCCCAGATGAGAACATGCTCTACTTAAGGGACCTTATTTTGTACGAACCTTCCTGGCTCGCATAGATGTAATATTCTGACATTGGAAACTGCTGTCCACTTTGTGGAGTTCACCTACTCCTTATTTGACCTAATTCGCCTACCCATCTACCACAGGCCTTGTTGAAGTAGTGAATAAAGAGCGTAAGATTTTTTTTAATTCTCTCTTCCCCCCCCCCCTTTTTCTTTAGACTTGTGGCCGATCGCCCCATGCTATTTCGCAAACTGGCTGGCCCAACACCGAAACCTAGAAAAGATCGGACATTGGCCGGTCAGTGTGATATTGGCCAGTTTGCGATTTTGCGATTTCGGGCTTTGGTTGTAACATATATAAATTTATAATTTTCTTGCTTGGTTCTTGAGAGTTCCTGTACTGTTGAGAGACGTGAGGCGCGCATTAATCCACAGTTCACGTCACTTAACAAAAAAAAAAACCCTCTCACCGCTAGAACTATTTACACATTTAAAAAAAAACATCCACCTTATCATGTCGGCGGATAATTGCTCTTGAACAGTGGTTCTCACACATTTACACTTCGCTACCCGCTGTAACAGCCGTCATATTTTCACGTTCATTTGTAACATTAAAGAAATAAGATTTGCAGTTGTGTCGTACACAGATTCTCGAGCCTTTATAAGTGTCAAGTGGGTCCCACCCAGAATTCTTTCTTCCGCGGCTCACCATTTTGAGAACCACAGCTCTGGAAATGTCTGCTATTTTTAGTCTGCTGTCTCGGCATATCTTTTTTTGTTCTTTCTTTCTTCTCCTTTTTGCTTTACCTGATAGAAGTTTATTGTCGAATGCGAACGTCGTCTCGAAGTATTCCCATCTTTGAATGTGATTTATCTTTCAGTCACTCGGTCAACCTCCCCCCCTCCCAGATGTTGAAGATCCCAGACGGGCCCCCAGATGTTGAGGTCCCCTTTGAGGGTATCCTTGGCTTGTTGCTAAGAGTATGAGGGCTGACTCAATGATGACTCGTATTTATAAATAATCCAATATAAAATGAATGATGGGAACAAATGCGTTATCGCTGGTTAATTCTCTCTCTCTCTCTGTCTCTCGCTCTCTGTCTCTCTCTCCCTCACTCAGAGACACAAAAATCGACTCAGTCACTCCTCAGACCCTCCGTCGAATGCCCGCGAATCTATATTTCATTCTTCATATCCCTTTCTCCCACGTGACCCTTAGCCAATCAAATATAATATAGGTTTCTTTCAAACTTTCAAATTAGGGGGTGGAGCCTAGATGAGGAGGGGGGGGGGAGAAATACGTCGTATAGACAAAGACCTTAGTAACTGGACATCGAGCGGGTCGCTGTCCCTTTGAAGAAGCCGACCGGAGAATAGTCCGGTGGTCAGAGAATATTTCCCCTGGAATGTAACGTGTTTCTGTTACCTCCCTGCCTCGTACACCTGGCTGATGACGCAATTAACGGGGGTGGGTTAAAAGGGGGGGAAACTGGAGCACGGGAACGTATATTACTATACATGGTATAATATACACCTTGACGTTAGTAATATTATTAGGTTAAGGGTTGGAGCAAGGGGATAGTTTCGACATATTAGTCACAACCCGTGACACCCGGGCCAACTCGTTTAAGCATTTTATTTTTATTTTTAAGCCGGAAGTTAGTCTCTATCTTCAGCTTCTAGAAGAAACAACTTTGTCTGGAATCACGTGACATCTGCTTACTGGCATTGTGTCGTTCCTTTTGGGCAGAGTGTGGTAAATGAAGATCATCCTCCCCGTTCCCCACGTCTTAGTCCGTGTTTGTGTTCGTCAAGTCATGAGGTCGCAGTCGCACCTATTTGTTTGTTTGCCTCAGTCCTGTTTGCCACCCCCCCTCTCTCTCTCTCTCCCTCCCTCTCTTTCTCTCTCTCTCTCCCTCTTCCCTCACCTGATCTTTTAGTTGTTTTTATGCGCGAAGATTGGCACGAGGGCTGTGTGACTGGACATATATGAGCTAGATGCATTGTATAGCCTACAGTTAGACTGTTGAGTATTCTTGCATGAGTAAATGTGCGTGTTGACCGCAGTGTGTTTGTGAGTATAACACGCCCTATATATATATGTGTGTTTTTGTATCGAAGACCATGTATGTCACCCTGACCCCGATATCGTAGCAAAACAAATACACGTTTTAGAAAAAAAAAACTCTTCGAAAGCGATGGGCATGTCTTGTGGCCCCTAGCAAAGTGTTTGTGTCCCCAACCCATTCTTTCCGGCGGCCCTGCATTATTCTCGACGGTCGCGTTACGGGTTGCATTAACCACGGAAGCATTGCAGTGAGTTAAGGCAGAGGTTTTCAATCTATTTTATGCTGCGGACCCCACAGACATTCCCAGCTCGGGTGGCGGACCCCCCATAGCCGAAGGCACCCTGACCTCAACTTTTCGTACATCAGATTGGGCCAGAATATGTCTTAAGTTTGCGGATGCAAACTACTTAAATTTTGCTAAACGATATGCCTAGCCTAAGTTTCGCGCAAAAAATATATAAGTCATTTCACATACCGAAATAGTTATCTATCCAAAAAATGAAACAATCACCAAGTATTTATTCTACTGGTATGTCTGTTACACAGAGGTAAACTGTTCAGTGGTGAAGCTGTGCCTGTTTTGCACTACAGAGTTTGTCCAAACATGTTGGTATGCGAGATAAACATATGCGTATTTCATGTTCAATGTCCAGTCTGGCATAGCTAGTAATTTTTGTTTAGCTAACCAATCAACCAAAACAAGCAATACTTTATACAAGAAAAATCACTACTTTCCTTGACTCGCCCACGGACCCCTTTGAAGCTCCTCGTGGACCCCCAGGGGGTCCGCGGACCACAGGTTGAAAACCTCTGAATTAGGGTTATCTGTTTACCCGTCAGTCAGCTGGATCAGTGCCCTCTGTACTGTAGGAGGCACTGGCTGGATGCTGTTGTCTAAAGAATCGGTAGGGAGGGGTGAGTTTTCGGCCTTTCTGTGTGTGAGTGTGGCCCTCTGCAGCCCCAAGAAAACAGCCCTCCACCTGTTGCACGAATCCTTATTACACCGGGATGTCACGCCAACATTCTAGACGAGTGTTGGCATGTAACGTTTACCTGTCTGGGGTCACGCTTGACTGAGTACATGAAGCTGGTGGATTAGAAAGTACTTTGAGCGCAAACCTGCTGATGGCTTGCATAGAATGAAATATCCCCCCCCCCCTTTTTTTTTCTCTCTCTCTCACACTGACACATATATATATATATATATATATATATATATATATATATGTGGGTGTGTGTGTATATACATAGAAACACGTGCATCATATTTTTTTCTTATTTCCTTCTTGATTTATTTATCTTTTAATGTTTGGCACGATTTAGTTTCTGAACCATAGCTTCGGTACTTTTTTTTATCGTTATTTATTTGTGTGTATAAAGTTGACAAGTTAGTCAGGAGTTGCACACTGAAACGTTTTCACCACCAGGACTTCACTGGGTGCCCGTTTGTACGTAAATTCACTCGCTGGAACTTTTTAACATTTTCACCCACCTAAGAGAACCTTTTTCTGCGAGATACGTTCACTTTATGGACCATCTTGATCAGTTCGGTGGCACTTAAGAAATCTACACTAAACGTTTTCACCAAATTATATCTCTACCAGTTTATTGTTTTCATTTGATGTCAGAAATATTGATGTTATTGAAAAAAAAAAAAGAAAAACTACCAGTGCCAATGATTCGACATAAACTTTTTTTTGCCATGGCACACATTGCACCGTCATGCGGCACACCGGTTTCGGGACACTGCTACAAACCGCTGTATGTATGGATGTGATGTTCACCTCTTGATCCTTTCAACAACTGATGGGTTTTGTTTTTGAAGCTCCCTTCCGTCATCCCCGCCTCTGTCGGCTGTGTACCCCCCTGTAGACATACAAAGACTAGCTGGTGTCTGAACCACTGCCATCTGAATCACACTAGGCCGCGGAGATGAGAAAGAACGAGATTGATGACCTCATGACACTTACCCAGCCATTTTGAATTTCACTCTGAGTGTTGCTGATCAGTGGTTCATTTCATTTTGTCGTGGAAATTAATTTTGTTATTTATTTAAAAAGTTTTGACACTACTACACCAAACCTCTACGTCAACAATTTACTGTAAGTATTTTTCTTTACTCTTACTTTATCGTTTTAAAACAAACGCATTTTGTTGTCAGTCTTTTCATGGCATGTTAAAAGTTAACTGTATTCTATTGTAAACGAAGTTGATTTGAAATGAAAAAGAAAATGTTACTTATAATTTATTAGCTACAACCATATAGCATCCAATTTTTTATTACACACCATAAAAACATTTTGAAAACGTAATGTGTCTATTTAATTAATATTTATTCATTTTTTATTCAGAACCTAGTACATCTCAATAGTAAATGTATTCTATCTCTAGTGAAAGAATATCTCGTAGTTTGGATTTCTTAAATCATCAAACATTACATTTTCATATTGCTCTTATAAATGTCTTTCTTTTTTATTTCAGTGTACAATGCCTAAGTGTTGTGTACCTGGTTGTCGTGGAAATTATGCAGCTACATTAACTACACCATATGAGAAGGTCAGCATCTTTCAATTTCCATCTGACGAAACAATGAAAAAGAAATGGCTGAAATATATTCCCCGTGATTTAGAAGTTTCTAAAACTACAGTGGTTTGTGAAAAGCATTTTGCACCACAATTTATAATTCGGATAGACCTGGCCACACGTCCTGATGGTACCATTATTAGTGTTCCACGAGATCGACCTAAATTGGCTTCTGGTGCCTATCCAACCATTTTTCCCAATACTCCATCATATTTATCCCAGGACCCACCACAGCCACGTAAAAATCCAGACACTAGGAGGGCAGAGGCTGCACGTCGAGACGGTGAGATTTTGAATACGTTTTTGGAAAATGATAAAATTAATGAGTACTCTGACCTGATGGATAAACTAAGCATTTTTATGAAAGACTATCCACAGTGGAATTTCAAACAGACAGATGAAAAGGTTTGTTTGTACAAACTTGATATTCAAGATGTGCCGACTGTTGTGGTATCTGTATGTATTAGTTTAAATTTAAAAACCACTGTTTTCAAAGGTAAATTTAAGGTATCTAAGGCAAATTTAGCTTGGATTTTAGGTAAAAATAGCCATTTAACCTGTTGGTCAGTGTTGTCCAGTATCTTGAGTCATTTTAATAGCTTAGAGTTAGACAGAAAAGTAGAAGAGCAAATTGATATTGTTGGTAGTTCCTTGCAGGGTTTGTGTGACAGGCTGTCTAGTCTAGGTGGTACGTATGATGATGATGTCAAATTTAGATTGTCCTTTATTACTGAACAGTTCTTTCTTTTGTTTGCTTCCAAAAATAAATACAGTCCTCAAACATTAGTATTTGCCTATCAGTTGATGACTATATCTAGAGCAGCTTATCAGTGTACCAGGGATAAAGTATTGACTCTTCCTCATATTTCTTTTTTAAATAAATTGTCAGCTCCATTAAAAGTTAAATTAACTGAGAATTCTAATGCTGCTTACCTTAAACAAAAGGCAACAGTCTTTCAGCCAATTGAAAAGGTTGTTATTCTTTTAGTAGATGAAATTTATGTCAATAGCAAGGTAACTTATAAAGGTGGTTCTATTGTAGGAAAAGCTGCTAATGATTCCTCAGTTGCAGCAGGCACTGTATTAACTTTTATGATTTGCTCACTGTTATCTAAAAATAACGATGTTGTTTCTATGGTACCTGTCAGTAAATTAACAACTGATTTTTTGAAAGAATGTTCTGTGAAAGTGTTGAACATGGTAGAACAGTCTGGTTTTCAAGTACTGGCTATCTTATCTGACAATAATCTTGTCAATAGAAAAATGTTTATGTCCTTTGGAAGTGGTAAATTGGTGTCTTCTATTTGTCATCCTTGTAATGAACAGAGGAAATTATTTTTCTTATTTGACAGTGTCCATTTAATTAAATCTATACGGAACAATTGGATAGGACAGAGTGATGACTGTCAAACATTTAGGTTTCCTCCTTTTAATGAAGAAGACAGTTCTGTAGAAACATGTGCCAAGTTTTCCCTTATTCGACTGTTGTATAGCACAGAAAAAGACAATTCACTTAAATTGGCCCCAGGTTTGACTTATAAATCAATTTACCCATCAAGCATAGAAAGGCAAAATGTTAGTTTGGCATTAAAAGTATTTGATGAAAAAGTTAGTCTCTTTAAAACATCTGGGTGATAAAGAAAAAATTGATGTTAGTGGTACTGTTGATTTTCTTAGCCGGCTTTTGAAATTATGGAGAATGTTTAACATTAAATCTTATGACAAGGGTTACTTTAAAAGAGACCCAGATAGTAAGCCTTTTAAGTCCTCAACAGATGATAGATTAGATTTCCTGAGGAAAACATTAAACTGGTTAACTAAGTGGGAGAGCTATAACTTAAGACCTAGATCTGGTGGTCTTAGTAATGAGACATTCATAGCTTTAAAGCATACAGTTTCAACATTTATAGAGCTTATTCCTTATTTATTAGATGTCTTAAAATTTCGGTATGTGCTAACTGGTAAATTTCAGACAGACTGTCTAGAGAGTAGGTTCGGTAAATATCGCAGATTGTGTGGCACTAATTATCATGTTTCTGTTCAGGAGCTCTTAGAGTCTGAAAAAAACTTAGATTGGTTAGTTTGCTTAATGTGACCTCTGCTTCACATGGTAAAATTTCTATTACTGATGTTTTGATTAATTTTCAAGATAATAATTTAGAAAGCAGTATTTCAGATGATAGTATCAATCATTTTGTTGATCTCATTGATAAATGTACAGAAACAGATTTAACTGAGTCAGAGAAGAAAGTATTAATTTTTATTGCTGGTTATATAGCTTTTAAGTTGCGCAGTTCAAATAGGATTAAGTGTGGTTTTTGTACAAAAGAACTAGCCATAGATAAAACTCTAGATATTTCATTTTCAACTCAATTTCACTCATATTTACATGATTTAGATAGGGGTGGATTAAAATGGCCTAGTGAGGTTTTAGTTGATGTACTGACTGTTCAGTTTTCATTGTTTAAAAAACTTATCAGCAAAGGGTATGAAGATTTTTTCCTGGCACAAAGTAACCAGAAACAGGTTTTATTAAAATTATTCCATACATGTCTTCAAACACATTTTTCACATCTAGGTGATTGTATCTGTGGGCAAACTTAAGTAAATGATTTTTTATTAACATCCAGCTATCTGGCTAACATACTTCTAAATAATTACAGTAAATCTGAAACAGATAAATGTTCACAAGTAAAAAAAGCTAAGAAAAGAAAATTACAAACTTACACTAAATAGTTAATAGGGTTTTAATGTAAAGGAATTTTTAAGTCTATTGTTATTGGTTTTTGCAGGTGCAGGGGGAGCACAAGTATTCTTTTTAATGTCAGTCTAAACATTGTCAGTCTAAACATGTTTTTTTTTTTAATTTTTAACTAATATTTTTGGCAAAATAATTAACATTGTTTCAAGTATTCATTTCAGGTAACTGTTACCACTAGGCAAAGGCCTAGGTAATAATCTGTTCTTAAATTAGACCTACTTAAGATATTTAAATTGTTGGATATTATTATAATATCATTACTTGAAAATATCTGTTAAACAAATTAGACATGCATACGTTATTTCAAACAGACAGATGAAAAGGTCTGTTTGTACAAACTTGATATTCAAGATGTTTTTTTTTCTACATTTTAATTTCTTTGTGTGATACAAAAAATGTTGTTTTATTTATTTATTTAAATGTATGACTAAAATAAAAGCTGTATCAATATTTTCTCTTTCATATAAAATACGGAGGATGTTGTTGGACTTAACTGAGCATATTTTAAAGGAATAAACTTATTAAAATTTTACAATGTGTTGTCGTACTTTTACTGATAACTTATTAGTTGTAATGTAAAATGTTGTTGTTTACTAGTATAATTGTTTGTCTAAATACAGTTTTGACTGTTATATGTTCAATATTTACTTAGAGTTTGCATATATAGAAAAAAAAATTAAGCACCAGTGTGCTGTCTCAAATCAAAACAGTAACACGCAAGGCTAGCCTTAGTAGCATAGTAACACACTCGCCAGCCTGTACTATTCAGCTGGCGGCTATGGGTAGCTATTTTCACGTCACAGCACAGTGGAGTTGGCCCGTCTATGACGATGGCAGTGGTCTGAACCCGTAACCTAAAGCTCGGCAGATAGGGATCACAATTAAAGCGCCACCAAAATGTCTCTACAGAACAGAAAAGTAATACAGAAACTAAAGTTGATTTCAGTTTTTTTTTTGCTCCCACAAACTCGATATATCATCGTAAAGTACACCACACTCGGCAATTTCGAATTCACCTTTGACCTCTACCTCGTTTTATTTTTTTATGTCTTCCATGTGCTGTTTGTGTTCAAACATCCTCTCCGCCCCCCCCTCCCTCTACCCCATTACTTTCCGTTTCCACCCAGCCCACCCATCTACCTCTGTTTCTTTAAACCAGCCCTGGTTCACGGAGTTTGAAAGTCCGTTACAATAATGAACCACGCCTTGAAGAAAAACAAAAAAAAAATATAATAAAAAAATGTGATTGGAAATTGCGCAGGTTGAGCCAGTGTGCCTGTTGTTGGGGGGGGGGGGTCATGGGTCATGGGCAGTCTCTTGATTTTTCTTTACCTTTATTGCATCTTTGTTCGTCTTCATTTAACTTTGATTGATTTTTTTTTTCATTTCTTTCCTGCACCTGTGTGGAGTCTCACGGCGTTTACACGAGAAATAAAAACTCATTAAAACAACAACTTCCGTATTTCAATAGTTTGAGTTGTTTTTTGTTCACACATTCACGCCCCCACCATGTCTGTGATGTACGACCCGCCCCCCCCACCCCCCATCTCTTAATGGGACGAGGAACCGTTGCTTGACGGAGGAGCATCCATCCGTTCCCTGGGGGAGCACTGGAAGTTGTCTGCCCTGCGCCTCTTCCTGTAGTGCTGCCATGGCAGTATGCATACACACCGGGTGTTGATAAGGTGTTGATAAAATGTATTCTTTATATCCACATCGAGATGTTTTGTTATTGAGCATCTCTCGTTGTAAGGAAATTCTGTCAGTGTAGCAGATGTATATATATATATGTATATATATATATATATATATATATATATATATATATATATATATTAGGTATATGACTTCAGAACAACACTTGTACGGCATACCATCAACAGATGAGTTTTTATTGTAGAAACACAAAACCATATCAAATTTATTAAAAAAATTGAAAAATGTCACCCACCAAACATTTTGAAGTTTTAGAAAAATTGACATTTGTTAATAATTTCAAGTATTGTTTCATAAACTTTTATTTGTAAAAATAAAACGTAAATTCAGTTTCTCTGGTGAGTGGCAAAGGGGAATAATATCTTGCAGAACTTTTATTGCTCTTTCTGCACAAACATTGCTACGTGGAGTGAGTATTGGAGATGTACTTTGAGACCAATGAGTTCGAAGACAGCGCAACCCTTTGGATAATCATTAACAGCATGGAAAAGAAGTTCATATTGTTCAGCTTTGTAATGATGATCACTAAACAAGGCATCACTCCAATGTCCACATATAAATTCACACAATTTCTGAAGGTTCTTTCGTTCATCAGGCAATAGTATGAAAGCCAACAATGCAAAAATTGCTCGAGAGTTCCATCGGGCATTGCTGAGGCCAGGCAGTGCGCTAAAATTAACTTTCGGCATTTGTTGAGAACTCTTAAAATGCTTAAAAACGCAAATTAGATGGTGCAAAAATTTCATATCATCTCTCCAACCTATTTCCTGTTTTTCTAAAATTGGAGCACATTTCTTGGTTTTACTTTCAAAATCTTTTTTTAACATTTCATAATCTTTAAGTATCTTATTTACAAATGGATAATTTATGTTAGGAGACTCAGTTGAACCACCGAGCAATGCATCACACACGTGTCTAAGAACACAATCAAGTATATGGTGCTGACAACCTAAAAAGACTGGTGCAGACTCACCATGTTGAACAAACAGTTTCTGAAGTTTCACCACAACACCAGACTTCGACCCTGTATTAACATTTGTAGTGTCTGACACTATCATCTTTATAGCTGACCATAAGTTATATTCATCTAAAACTTTTTGAATGGCAGATCCGATCATAGCAGCTTTGCCATCAGGTAAAACTAAGACGGCTAGCCTCACTTCTTTTGCTTCATTTTTTAATACAACTACTTGGTGTTCTTTTTTCTTCATAATTTTACCTTCAAAATGTAAACTCCATAAGCTATTACGCAAAGTATTTATTAATGTTTCTTTTAGTTTACTTGCTTCTCTGAATACAGCTCTTTAGACACCTGACTGAGAAGGAGTTGCTATTTTTACGCCGGATTTATGCAACATTTTGCTTACTAATGCTGGTAGTTTCCCAGATTGAACTAATGAAACTGCACTAGAAGTAGATTGCTGTGATTGTTTCTTATGTGTGCTTTGATCCAAGCATTCTGTGGATGACAGCATTGCATCAGCACCGTCAGAGCTACTTTGAGAATTCTCGTTATCACTTGAATCACTGGAACTTTCAAAACTGCTTTGTTGTTGTTGTGCCTCATTAATTTTGCAAACAATTTTCCGTTTTGATGGATGAATTGTACTTTGACTAGGAATTTTAGTTGTAGTATATCCCATCTTACCTCCACTTTGAATTTGTATTTCGTAAAGTTTTTTGTCCTCAGCACATAACCATTGACCAGTTTTGTTTGTGACATCAAATAACTTATCAAACTGCTCCCGTATGTCACCCACAGGTTTTTTCAAATGAACATCATACCTTCTAATTAAAGTTTCAATTTTTCTGCTCACTGATCGCAAAGACAGTATTGGGAAATTTAAAAAGCTCCATAATAGCTCTACTTCTTTCCTGAGTGCTGCAACTCTTTTCAATCTGGATTTTTCCATAGAGGCCAAGCCCATGTAGCGACCAATTGTCATCCACTCTTTTGGCATTCTAGAATGTGAAAGCAGAGGCTCGATCTCGATTCCAATTTTGTTTCTTTTCTTAAGAGTGTTTTAATTTTTTTTCAAATTACTCGCCCATTTGTCCTTATTTTTAGCAACGGAAAGTGATGACTTTTTTAAAGAAATTTTTAAGAATAAAATTAGGCAAAATTAAAATAATCATTCAAACTCAAGTATAATTGAAAAATCTAACATGGAGAACAGGAAATAGAATTTTAATGGTAAACAACTGGAGTAAAAGTAAACTTCAGTAAAAAGAGCCAAAAGGATTATTTTCAAACTAAAAAATGTTTTGGTGGGTGAACTTTTTCAACAAAATTGATGATTTTTTGTTGTATTTATTATTTTTATATAAAAGCTCATCAAAATCTGGCACGCCACTTGTAAAATTACAAAATTTGTTTTTCAAGTCATATACCTAATATATATATATATATATATATATATATATATATATATATATATATATAGAGAGAGAGAGAGAGAGAGAGAGATGGGTTCGATTGTTCTATCTTTTAATTAGAAATAATATTAGTCATGCGAATTTCTATCAATGTTTGGTTTTTCCTTAAAGATTTGGTACATTTTTAGAGCATTTTCGAAAAAAAATGCTATATTGTCCCCGTTTTGTCTGTCTGTCTGTCATCACCCTAGATCTCAACAACCATAAGTCCTAGACCCATGATGTATATATCATTTTGTAGGTCTTGGCCTGCCATGTGTGCAGCAAAAGTTCATTTCGCGATCTGACCTCTGAGGGCCGTAAAAGGGAGCTTATAAAGTACCGTTTTTTACTATATAAGCAATATTAACAAAGGAGCGCCCTATATCTCAGCAACCATAAGTCCTAGACCCATGTTGTATATATCATTTTGTAGGTCTTGGCCTGCCATGTGTACATCAAAAGTTCATTTCGCGATAGGACCTCTGAGGGTCGGGCTTCAGGGCTCCTAAGGGGCTTATATATTATATATATGGCCCCATTCTACACCTTGTACGTTCAATAACCCATTCATTTGGTGCGAAATACTGCAGCACGTAGTTTTACCAAGATTTATTAAGAAACTCATCAAATGAAATAGTAAGCTTGTGTTCTGAGTTTAATTGAAAGTACCAGAGCTATGCAACAATTGACGGAGTTTTCGGACGATTAAATGGCTACAATTTCGAATGTTTTCAATTATGAGTCCAATTTCAGTAACCACAAACCACTTGTAGTTAGATTTAAGAGAAAATAATTTTTTTTTCAATTATAAAGAAACGTCTTTATAATATTTTTTTTACAGATATATGCATTACACAATTGAATTTATAAACATTTCCAAAATGTACAAATATGTACTGAAAGCTAACAAACGTACTGATACATAACACGAAAATGCGCTAACACGTCCTGTGTCCAGAATGGAACAGGCTTAATTGCTTGTTCTATTAAATCTTCTTTTTAAATATTTTTTTTGTTTCAATTTTTTTAGAGTTAATCAATTACTCTCCCCCACCTTTTTTATTCGCAATAGTCAGCTAACCATATATATATATATATATACATATATATATGTGTCACATGTATGTAAACTATTCATAACAGGTAGCAACTCCGTTACTCCAGTCAGGTTATTTATCATTATTCTTTTTCCCCACCACAATACACACACACGCACACACACATAGTGAACTTAGAGCGTCAATCTCTATCACATCTATATACTCTTCACTAACAAATTTCTCTCCGTGTTTTTGTTTTTTTTTTAAAACTTCACTCCCCTTTGCACGATATGGGTTTACGGCGCTTCCACCCAACCCCCACCAAGCATATATGAACTTCTACAAAAAATGTAATTATCTTCGTTGTATACAAGATTGTAAATTATTTGTCCCAAACATTTCAAAATAGTGTTTTACCATCGAGCACAAATGTTCAAAATTTCAAATCGATTGTTCTTCGAGAAGCCAATTATAACTGATTTCCGATTTTCCCAAAACACGACCTGCCAGACAAAGCAAACTGGACTAAAGCGTATATATCTACAAGCTCTTCTCCTTAACGCTTAATGTTGTTATTTTTTTTTACCAAAACATCTCTTTAGCCAATTGTTTAGTGTCCGACGTTCAATAATTTGCCATTGTACACAACAGCTCACCAGACGGCCAAGTACAATGAGTATATGCATGTACAGCTATCCAAGTGGGGAACACACTCTGTAAGGACAGTGAAAATAGATAGATAGACATAGATAGATAGACAGTCATATTGTTAGATAGATAGACAGATAGATTGAGTGATAGATTGATAGACAGATAATTAAGTAGACAAACGAATTTCACGGACAGTGTAAATAGGTCAGGACTGATGATTAATAGCAGCAGCGTGTAGTTAGGTGTTACGTAATTAGACAGGTGGGAAGAGAAGGCAGGGCGAAAAGGGACAGCGTTGGTCAGTTGTAGGGACGCGGAGATATACAGGTCACGATAGAAAGAGAGGGGGGCAGAGTAGGTTTTGTTAAGTTGGAAGAAGATAGTGAATTAGGAAGAAAGGAAGGAGTTAATAAAGAAGTGTGTGATTTTTTTCGAAGAATTGATATTGTGAATCCATAGTATTGATGTGGCTTTTTGTTAAGTGCGTTTAGTGAATAAAATATTGTGACTTGTATTATATTAAATAAAGCAACGATCATTTTCATATTTTGAGTCAAACTGACTTATAGTGTTTTTATTGAGAGTATTGTGCATTGTGTGAGAAGGCAATTGAAGTAATAATAAGAAAGCACAATCGCCATCCCTGACACACTCCTTTATGGACGTATTTTGAAGTTTACGGTTTGTTGTAGACAGGTGAACAACACAAGAACAACAATAACAGGTAGCCGTGTGCACGTTCTCAGTGGAAGAATGGGGAAGAAATCCCTCTCATCTATTGTCGTGTCTCAAGGCAGAGTTAAATTATTTCTTTTTCCTTACTTTCGTCGTCGTTGTTGTTGTTGTTTGCTGTTGTTGTTTATCATTAAGTTAAAGCAACGTTGAGCGGTAATATCGCATCACCACCGTACCGCGCCCATCTCTTCTCTTCACCACCCGGACCACGCCCACCTCGTTTCTTTCTTGCGCTGTTTTGAAAGTAAAAACGTTGCCGACGAAAACGTTTGAGGGTGGTTGCACTGCGTGGTGGCCTTTTTTGTGTGTTTATTTATTTTTGTATCTACATTTCACAGCATTCTGACCAAATTATATGCACCATGAACCTTGCAGGTCTAATCATTTATTTTATCGTATTCAATGTTCCCGCCCTCCTCAGTCTCGCAATGTTATCCCCCCCCCCTCAATCCTCTTTTCCCGTTTGACTTTAATTCCCTGACCTCGAAGTGGTACAAAGAATACTTTGTGTGTGTGGGGGGGCATGCGCGGCGCTATTTAGAAGAAACATCGGGAGGGGTGTTTGGGGGGGGGGATTGTTTTAACATTGAGTTTATAGTTTTAATGTTACCATGTCGAACTGTGTTGTGGTTGACCTTGCCGCACCTCACACACACCCGCATACACCTCACCCACATACACCCGCATACACCTCTCACACCCACACACACCTCACCCACATACACCTCACACACACCCACATACACCTCACACCCACATACACCTCACACCCACATACACCCGCCTACACCTCTCACACACACACCCGCCTACACCTCACCCACATACATCCGCATACACCTCACACCCACACACCCGCATGCACCTCACCCATGATTCGCCCATTCTAATGAAATTCGTTATGGTACTTAGGCTCACATTCTGTGGGACGGATGGCCGAGTGTCGACTGTCCACTTGAGAGTCCTGGGTTCGATCCTCGGTGAGAACCATAAAAACTTTTTCTAGGTGATATTTGCTGTAAAGTCCCACAAGTCCACCCAGCTTTAAATGGGAACCTGACTTCAATTGGGGAAGTATAGGCGGCTGGGCGTTGTGCTAACCACACGATCCCTAAATATGCCGAGGTTATAAAAACAGGTGAATTCTACACTTCGTCTGCCCCGATAAGCCCTTTACCACTTTTGGTCTCCGCTGGTCAAAGCCCATGCCACCCATAGGACCGGAGTTTTGTCAACATATGTAGCTGCACATTTATAATGTGTTTTCACCTGTGTTCTTGGACTAGGTCATTGGTGACCCCACCCCAAGCACCGCTGGGGTGGTCGGTGAAAGTTTATTCGCCACAGTGTGCTTTTCCCCCCAGTCGAATCAAAGTTGTATGCATCAGAACATCAAGTTGTCAGTGCGCCAAATGTTGAGACTCGTTGCGTCACATTCGTTGCATTCGACTCGGGTTGCTTGTCTCGGGTCGTGTTTTGACTCTCGCCAATCAAAACAAATAAAGCTGTTGTCCAGTTGTATCATATATACAGATATAGATAGATATGTAGATATATATGTATGGACGCCAGGGAAACTAAAAATAGCTGAGTTTGTTTTTGTTTTCTTTGAGATAGAAATTTCTGACGGGGTGGGGAGGGGGTTCATTGTATAAAGATTCGGGCAGAGGGAGCCACGCTGCTCATAAGGCAGACAGTTGTTGTTGGTTTTTTCGAAATAACCATACAACTGATGTCTTTGTGCTAGGTGGTTTTTTTGTGTGTTCAAATTTAGCTCATTTGGTATAAATAATTCGACATATCCCAAGTTTTGTAATAATGATAATAATAAAAAAGATTTAACTGTTGTCATTGTTTTAAGGTTTGTTTTTTTTTAAGCTCAAATGTAGTCCCTTCCATACAAATTATTGTACATGTCCCAGGTCTCGTTAAATCTAGATGATTGTTCTTTAGCCGGGTGTATAGAATATCTTTGTTCAGGTCCTGGCGAACCGGCTCAGGGTGGCTGCCCGGTATGCGCCATGCCCCGGGGCCTGACATGTCTTCAGATTGCATCATCTCCCACGACGCTCCTGCGTGCACCTTGGGTCTTTATCCAGATATTGTTTTTAATAAATTATACTTGAGGTGTGAAAGAAGGGGGTGGGGGTGTAAAAAACGTATTCTCATCGAGACGGGCGTAAGTGTCAACTATCGCCCCAGTTTTCACTTCCACACGGTCAAAGAAGAAGAAAACTGCGTGGATTGTTATTATTATTTTTTTTTTACTTGTGATTACTCAAACGGACATCATGCAGTACTTGTGAATAAACATAAGGTCTACTGTGTACCGTTTGAAAATGTTCACCATTCAGTTGTCCAACTAGTATTCATGTCACTAGTCGCAAACCGGGATTACGACTCTCGCAATTGCCGGAGAACCTCGCGGCAATTGCCAGAGAACCGGGTCAAACTGGTTCTAGAAAATACCCGGACTGGATTAGAGATAAACGGGAAGTTGTCATACTTTCGATGTTTCATCTTCTAAAAATATATATATCGCTTTTAAATTTAAATTTATAATTAAAGCGAAACGACAATAATTTGTGTTTTAGCCCACTTTTGTCATACCACTACAAGTTTCAGCCGTGCTGGTTGCCCTATGTGTTTAATATGGTCAGTGTGTTCTGCGAGTCATAAGTAATGGCATGTGTTGTGTTTTTTTTTTTTTACATTGTGCGTGATTAAGTTGAGACGCGAGTCGCATGAATGTGCAAGACTGGTGAGTAAGTGTTTCCAGACAGTTCATTCGTTGGTAAAGGCCAGTGGTGGCGAACCTTTTTTTTTTTGGGGCCGCGTGCCCGAAATTCAACCAAAAAAAAAACACTTATTTATAGCAAAGTGCCAACACTCCAGTTGAAATTAAAGCGAAGTGATATTTTAGTCGCGTGCCGACTGATGAGCCTCTGCATGCCGACTGTGGCACGCGTGCCATAGGTTAGCCACCACTGGTATAGGCGAATGAAGATCACATTTCTATGTACATTAATCAATACCCCCCAATCGATGTGATTTCCACTTCCTTCCCCCCCCCCCCCCCGTGTCCTGTGGCCACTCCATCCTTAGCAGTGGGTGGAGGATTCAAAGATAATTCACCATTGAGATTGTCCCAGTACTGATTGTTGCATTGAGACATAAAACATTTCATCCTTACAGCCAATATCCCATTGTTTACATAGTTGGAGCAATGGTTAATGAACTTGGACAAGTGGAACAATTTTATCGACATTTTTTTTTCTATAAAACCTGGCCAGTGCAACACATTAATACCTTGAATTAATTAATCTTTTTTTTTTTCATTTTATCACCTATTTAATTGCCTTCAGGTAATTGGGTTACCTTTTTTTGTTGTTATTTTTTAACAAAAAGTGAAATAAATGTTATTTCTTGACGCGCCAACATAAACATGAGCTGATAGCACTTTTTTTTTTGCTCCATTTAGTGTTATTTCAATGTGTTCATTAATGTTCATTATGTAATTATACCTCAACCACGTGGTGTTTGTTTACCGTTTTATTCTCCACACAGATGGCGTTGTGTTCAACACGTGTGAGAGTTTTGAGGTATGCCGTGAATACCCCCCCACCCCTTCACGGGGCCGTCTCTTTGCCCCCTACCCCGTACATCTTACTTGACTTGGCAGTCAGAGAAATATGGCTGAGTACAGAGCCATTCTCAGGAATAGGTAAAAGTAGGCGATCTTCTGTGACCCCCCCCCCCTTTGCAAATAGGAATTCCTCTTATGTCTGAGCTACGAGGGCCCTGGCAGGTATTCCCCCCCCCTTCCCAGATGACCACAACGGTCTTTATAAGTGTTCTCGAGCTCCTCCAGAATATAAATAAATCAAATTTTATTTAGAACCATTTTTGTTTTGTTTGGTCTTCCAACAACACTGATCTATATTACGTGTGTTTGGTTTTGCAATCAGTGGAATTCCTTTGTATTTGTATTCATCGTAGACTTCCAATCGACTTGATCTAAATTGTTGAACACAAAATGTTGAGTCCGGATTTGAAGAAAGCAGTATCTCACAGAAGAACACAAACCCCCTTTTTTGAACATTGGGTGGCAGCCTCCATTATGTCCGTTAAAAAAATAGTCTGGTCATGGGTGAATGTCAACTCACTATTGGCCAATCGTTCTTTCATTATATTTAATTGTTGTGGGGCCCATGTCTTCCCCTTGGGAATTGGATCATTAAAACACATTCAGCGGGCCCAAATATTTGCTGACTGCGGGCCCAGTATTGGAGTTAACTGTCCCGTCGTTCACCGGCCCTGTCAGTGGTGTGCGTTAGTCACGTGACGTGCTGTGGGCGGATGATGATAATGTGTGTGTGGGAGAGTGAGAGGGGGGAGGGTAGAAACACGTGCAGTGATGGACTTCCTCCAGTTATTCATGCACCCCTGGGAACGTATTGAACCAATTATCTCCTACTGAATGCCATGACGCGCTGACATGTAAACGCGCGCGCTATGAAATAAGGTCACTGGGCAAATGAAAAAAAAAATAATACTCAGAATAAAGTTTCTGGAGTTACCAGCTGTCTCTCAATCAGTTTGAGTGTAGGAAGTTCATCGAACTCTGCGGCTTGCCGTCATTTTTTTTTTACTTCCTTGTACTTAGACTTGACATGCGCGCTACTGTGGGCGTGGTCTTCTGCGTTGACAGTGGGGCTTAATTCCTTTCATCCCACCCCACCCCCCACCAATATGCATCGTTCTTATTTTATTCCCTTCGTGTTTTGATGTTTATAAACAGCCTTACATCGGAATCCAAAAGCCCGACGAAAAAAAACAAACTCAAAGTATGTATCCTTTCGATTTGTTTTACTTGTAACTTAAAATATCCAGCGTGTTATTCCTGTGGGGTGTTTTTATTTTCTCTTGACCCCCAGAGGTAATGCCAGTTTTGAATTTTACCGAAACTTTTTTTCGGTGCTCTCCAAATGTTCTTCCTGGGGAATTAATTTTTTTTTAACCACGAACAAACCCATCGCCTTTCTCAGCGATTCAATGTGTCAGTGGTCCGGAAGATGTATTAGTTAGTATTATTATATGAGATCCGGGCCATGCTTTTAACCTACTTATGTTTGGCAGATGTTAATTTTTTTTCACCACGTTCTAATGGGTAATTATTTAACACAAGACTCATTTATTTCCGTTTTTCTTTACAAGCGGAAATCTGGGTTTTGTTAAGTTGTTTTTTTTTTGGGGGGGTAAGGGGCTAGATTTTATATCTTTAAAGTCGACTTGACATAACGATTTATTTTGCATGGCCTACCTGCATAATTTGGCTTTGAACTGTTTGTTAAAGTAATGCGTTTTGTTGACATGGGCTTAATTGTTGCCTCAAGAGGCCCAATCGGTAGTGATGCGTGTATATATTGACACTGTGGTGTAACAGTTATTATTGGAAAGTCTGATTTTGTGTGTGTGTGTGTGCTGGGCTTAAACCGACTTTAAACTTCGCCTCTGGTAGGAGAGATTTCATTGTGGGTCTTTTCTTAACACTCCCTCTCCCCGCCCCCACCCCCCACCCCAAATCAGTGCCTAATAAAGCCGACATGACGTCAGTAAATGTCGGCGCCACGACGGGTGAATGGCGTCATGTGTTAGGGTGGGTTGGACGGCATCGAACCTGGATACTCACTGTCACCCTAAAGTAAGATAGAAAAAAAATATCAGTATGGCACTGACTGGGAGGGAGGGGGTGGGGGGGAAGGGCTGAGAGGGTGTTATCGTGTGTGAGTACGCTGGCGTGACTGTCATAACCTTGTGGTGGTGGGGGTATTGAAGAATTAGGGCATCATGTTGCTGACTGCAATCCAGGCCCACCGACAGAAATTCCGGGCCCCTGGGCAGGGCTGTCACGGGCCCCCGTGCTGATAATAATATTTTCAAAAGTTGATTGGCCAAATCAGTCTGGGCCCTTAAAACTCGCCGGGCCTCTGGGTATTTAACCCCCCCCCCTCGGCTGCACTGCTCCCATCCCGCCCCTCCGCCATTGACTTAAGTGGATCAGTCTGAAACAAAAAGTTGCACTTTCCAAGGCTAAGGTGACCCGCTTCATTACGTCACAGTGGACGTAAGTTTAACTCAATTACAGTACCAGAGTTATGTTCCAGACTGGGGCCGACCTGTACTTTAGTCCCGGGACAACCTGCGCCTTTGGTCTGTCTGGAAGGAGGCCGGTCAGAGTAGTCTAGCCAGCAGCCGTGAGGACGAGGTCCTCATAGTTCACGGCCGGGGCGCGGGTTTTTTTTTTTTTAGAGCATTTTCGAAAAAAAATGCTCTATTGTCCCCGTTTTGTCTGTCTGTCTGTCCGTCCGTCATCACCCTAGATATCAACAACAATAAGTCCTAGACCCATGATGTATATATAATTTTGTAGGTCTTGGCCTGCCAAGTGTACATCAAAAGTTCATTTCGCGATAGGACCTCTCAGGGCTGAATATAAGAGGTTCTTAGATGCCGTTTTTTGCTTATATTTTAAATATAAATAATAAAAGCTAATCAAAAGGGCGTAATCATTATTTATTTTTGTAACAGTTATTCAACATGATTACTTCCCTCTCTATTTAGCAAAATCTATGGCTGTAACCCGGAAAAAAATACGGATTTCGTCCGGCGTAACCGTAGCCACTGCGTACACGAAAATGCTCTAAAATGTCCTTTGTCCGAAACGGAAAAGACTTAAATTGCTTGTTTAATTTTCTTCATCTTCTGTGAAACAGGTGGCAGCACTGAGGGCAAATAATACAATTTCTAGGATGATAAGTACTTGGCACACATTGACGAAAGACAAACTATGGGAGGGAGGGAGGGGGTAATGACGACAGGTACTCACATATGTAGGGCGGAAGGTTAAACGTTTTGCCGACCCCCCTCCCCCCCCTCCCCGCGGCAGTGAGTTTAAAAAATATGCTGACCATTGCTGGAAAATCATTTTATTTAAATGTTTACACATATAACGAAATTTATGTATCACAGTATATGTATATTTGAAGCCTCTTAGCATAATCCACATTATGTGCAAAGACCATATGGTTCTAAACGCTTTATAAAGTTCCATACTAGCTTAACCCAAGTTGTGGATCAGGTTAGACTGGCTTAAGGTACTTTATATATATATATATATATATATATATATATATATATATATATATATATATATACATATACACTTAACGATTATATTGTAATTTCATTAGAAATCATACTTGTCTGTATTGCAATGATTATTGAATTCCCTGTATTGATGACACATTTATCTCTCTGGACCCTGCAAACCATCAATGGGAGAATGTTGTTTTTGTTTGCTATAGCGCCTTTTTTTTTCATCCCCACGTGACCCCAGCACCGTCAATGTAACATGCAGGCGCCACGGGGGACGTAAGTGACTAGACTGTGATTTGAACCTGAAACGCACATAGCTTACGAGTTGGGCTCACAGCCCTCTACCACCGCCGAGCTACTCCAATGAGCTGAGAGGGGATATTGTGTCCTTGGCTCTTGTGAACTACATGGTTTTACACCCCTGGGTGGGGGTGGGGGGTAGTCCTAGATTGGTGGCTGAGGTGACTTGCGTCTGTGGTATTCGAACTCAGCACCATTGGGTGCCCCTCTGTACCCCTTTCAATTAATCTCCTTCTCTCCTTTCCTATTTCTTTAAAAAAAAAAAAAACAAGTTACAGCACGTCTTTGTCTAATGAGCTTGTGGTACATGAATTCGGTTTGAACAGATCCCGTTAGAACGAAGTATCCTTTATAACGAACTGTAGCTTACCTGAATGGTTGGGTTTTTAGTTGTGTAGTCATCATATCATGTTAGTTACTGCTATTATTATTATTATTATTATGTTGTTGTTGTTTTTTTTTTTTACCGTTTTATCTTTGACTCCATGTTAAAGAAAGCTGTTGACACTGGTGTCAGGCTGTCCGGGTGTTGTGTGTGTGTGTGTTGATGGCGGGAGGAGAGGCTGTGTGGTAGGGGCGGTGCGGAGAAGAAACTCGGTGAGGGGGGAGAGGGGTTTAATGTCATGACGTCCCCGCCCCCCTTCCCCCAATTTTTTTTTCTTCGGTTAACAGTGGTTGTTCAAGGTTAGGCCAAGAGTTGAATACATATCACATTACGTACCTAGAATTAATGTCTTACAAGCGTTTTGTGAAATTATTTGGTAATAACTAGTTAGTTAACATAACGAGGATTAATGACACCCTTGTTTTGAATACCTAAATTGTGTTTAAATGCATTAAATAAATTTGTAAAAAAGGTCCTCTATATTCTATATAAAGTACTGTCAGCCATGTTACAAAAAAAGGCAGCTGCCAACTACAAGATTATTAAAAAATACTGAAAGATAAGACGGTACCTTCAAAAACACTGAAGCCCAGCACTTAAAAGACATTACCAAAATTATTTAAACCAAATTTATGTTAGGGGGATAGCTACCCTTGGGGCCCCTAGGGCCCTTTATCTCGTATAGCTAAGTATAAGGTGTAGAATGGGGCCCTGAAAATGACATAACTATTACTATAGCTTATATAGTAAACACCTTTGGCTTCTGTATATGTATTACATTGCCACATTAAAGCTTCTGCTGCGGGCAGAACGAATGGGCAACTATCAGCTACATCTTGTCAGTATCAGGAGAATGGTGAATCTCTTCGCAGCATCTGGTCACAACAATTATGCCAAGTGTGCTCGTCTGTACCTGGAGATGATCATGGGCTTACCTAACTCACATCCAGATGTACACAAGCAGCTCATGTCAGGATCACATGTTGGACGGCGTAGTAGTAAACAGTGGGCCGGACTGTCAGTTGACCTTACCATAGAGCAGGCAATGATGCTGGCCATTAAAGGTAAGGGAGGAATAACTCATGGAAGAGGAGTTACTGAGAGTGTACGCACCACATGGACTTCCACAATTCATAGGACTGCAGCTGTAAGGACATCTTTAGCGCAGTTTGCTGATATTGACTACTGTCAGGATGCAGTTCAGCATCCGGAAGAGGGGTAGTCCAGGATCAATAGAGATAATGACGATCTCACAAAAGTTCTCGAATTCTTGTGGTCACATAATCAATTTGATACTTCTGACACAAGACTCCACAGCATACCATCAGGTATTGCAGCATCTGAATCTGATAATATAAACTGCGACAATGCTGAAGAAGTTGGCGCTGATATTGTTCAGAACATGAGCGGCAAGAACTTCAAGGATGTTGTCCTTACAAGAAAATCTCAAATAAGAACATTAGCACATGTAAACAATGCTTATTCATCAACTTCCAAGAAAGCTTTGACTGGTGTTGATCCCACAGTTCTATTTAATAGGCTTCTGGTCATAATGCTAAGATCACCAGATATGGAGAAATATTTCAGCTATGAGCTGTCAACACTTCCTACTTCTCTGTTCAAAGATAACTACATGCGGAAAGTTGATAAATCACAGCTCGGTAAAGAAATCTGCAAGGGTGTAGAACCATCATTGAAACCAAGCAGTTCGATTCATGTTGTAGACGGCGGTTACTTACTCCGTGCTGTTCAGTGGCTGGAAGGTGGAACATATCTTGATGTTGTTAAGCAATACTGAATAACACTGAATGGGGATGGAAGCTTCATGAGGAAAAGTGCATCCATATTGCCAATGACTTAGATGTGGCTCCACCAGATGTTTTGAAGGTGGTTTGTTGCAAATGTAATTCCGGATCCAGGAAACAGCGTGGGACACGTTTGTGTCGCTGCTTTGAGTGTGGTTTGTCATGCATAACAGCCTTCTAAAATTGTAATGGAGAGTCATGTTTGAATGCCAAGGAGCTGGTCAATGTTGTGGAAATGATTGACGATGAAGAGTTACATGATAATGACATGCTGGGTGTAAAAGATGAAGAAATAATTGATGATGAATGCTTGGAATTCTTCATACCTTGGGCATTTGAGAAAGAGGTGTACACCAGCATGTGAACACTGTGATTATGGCACGGGGTGAAAGCAACTGCCAGTTTCACCAGCGGATTGATGCCTGCCCCACCCGGAGTCTGAAAGCCATACTACTCACCAGGCCCTTAGCGTGCGGGGGGGCAGGGGGGCCGCCCCCCTGCATTTTGTCTGGATTCCTCTGTTTATTTGCTCTACTTAGTAAAATGTATTACCCGGCCCCCCTGCTGTAGAATGCCTGGCCCCTGCTTAGAATTTTCACGCTACGAGGCTGCTACTCACATCAGTTCAGAGTGTTGTATTATTTATTTATTTATGGTTTGTTTTATGAAGTAGTTTTTATATAATGCAACAAACATAAAAATGTATGTATTACTTTTATGAAGCTAATGCTTCGTCAATACGGTTAAAACGTAGGTCTACTAATGGAAGCAGGCAGTGTCGCAACAAGCAAAAAATGCTGGGGGGGGGGGGGGGGCTCACATGTTGAAAAAAGACAGTTTGACAGTCTTATTTGTAACTTTATAACTTAAATTATGTATTTGATGATTTTGCCGGGGGGGGGGCTTCAGCCCCCCCTGCCCCCTCCTGGTTGCGCCACTGTAAGCAGGTCATATTGGTTACACTTTATTTGACCTTTTATTTTAAATACTTATATAACATAATCTGACAGTTTGACGTGGATTAGGCCTACTTCAGATTTATCAAGGCTATTGACACAGAACAGTGAATAGTGGAAAGTTACGTGTAATTCGTGCAATTTTTGCAATGCTGTAGAAAAAATTCCAATGAGTTTCATTGGGTGTCATTCATATCAGTTAATCTTCATATATATATATATATATATATATATATATATATATATATATGTCAGATTCTGCATTTAAACCATTGTAAAGAATTTATTCTGGGTAGGTTGCTAAAACTCCTGGCCTAGGTGTTATTGGCTGCTATTCTCTCCTATCTTAACTCTGTCGGTTTGAATGTGTGTGTGTGTGTGTAAGAGAGAGAGATAACTCGCGCATAAATATATGCCATACTCACGTGCACTGGCCTTCATCACTACCTTTATTGCCCTCCTCCCCCCACCTCCGGTCTATCATTGCATGTTCATTCTTTCCTCGTGTCTTACGTTTTAATTCAACACTCTTCTTTTATCAAGTCATTTCCTAGTTCAAGCAGTGGCGTGGATAGGGAGGGTGAATGGAGGGGGCGATCCTCTTCGGTCGGCACTTTTTCCACTTTTGCATTGTTCGGCACGGGAACGGGGAGTCATTTATAAAGCCCCCTCCCCGTGCGTAACTCTAGCTATATACGTTGCAGCCAAAGCCTGAAGTTCGGCCAGTTCCCGAATAGGCCGGCCATTTCGCACTTTGGCCGATGTGTGTGGTCAGTGTCCGATGTACTGTATGATTATCATTACGGTATACAAACACCCATCCTAACAGGGACTTCGCACACACACACACACACACACACACACACACACATATATTTATATATGTAGCGTTTTACATTCGGTTTAATAGACCTAAACATTTTCCCAATGTAGACTGACGCTGACCTCTTACTTTCATCAGATCAAAGCACATTTTTTGTTGTTTTTTAAAATGCAATGAAAATACTTTGATGTCAGTTCTTTGTATCGGATTTCGTTGCAGTGAAATGTGGCGTGTGTAAATGTATATTTTGAGACTTTTAAATCTGTCGGAATTGTTCTGGAACAATCTTCTAAAGCGTCTGATTCATTTTTATTACATTTTTTTTTAACTTTTCCATTTTAGATGCACGCATTAAAAAATATATACATCGCTTGTTGTCGGGTCTAGAATGAAAGTCCGTCTCTCCTTCCCTACCCCACTGTGCCAGACAAGTTCCAGACCAGGCGTCTAGTACCGTGACGTGGCTGAGCTTATGCCGTTTGATTTCAGCCTGAAGACGTCCAGCATCCAGGCCAAATGAAATACAGCCCTGAAAACGAAGTCATTCCCCCCCCCCCCCACACACACAAACATTCCACCCGTTTCCCTCCTTTCCATCTTCACTCTCGGCTTTAGACATCGTCTGCGTTTTTTTTTTGTGTGTGTGAGAGATTTTTTTTTAATTTTCTACTAAACCCACAATTTGCAGGTCTTTTTTTTTCTTTTAATTCCACTTTTTCGGTTTTTCTTTATTAAATAATAGGCCTATATCTGGGTTATTTAGATTCCCCCACATATGGGTTGTTTTTAAAACGTGATCATTTTGCATGTGGGAGTTCGACCATTATTTATTTATTTATTTTTTTTTTTTAATGCAGTTTACCGGAATTATGGATAAAACCAGATATCGCGTATTATGGTGCATTCTGGGTGTGTGTGTATTAAGTATCGATACCCTGGCATTGTGGGTGCAGACTAATTATTCACGTTGACCGATTAAAATGGCCTGATGATAATCGATTATATGTATAACAGTATAAGTGCTATGTTGTTGTTTGTTGTTCTGGGTGTGTTTTTTTTTACGAGGCTGTTGAAGTATCGATACAATAGTATCGTGGTTTAACATTATCTAGAAGCGTGAAGACACGGTGTGAGATTGGATGATCTGAAGGGTAGTCAGTTGCGTGTCAGTGACGATACTTCGATACTTGTCTCTAGGTGGGATGGGGTAAGTAAAGCTGCCAGTTTGGATAATATCTGACCAACACTAAATATTTTTTATGCAATATAGTTACAAAATAAAAAAAGCTTTTAAATAATAAATCTAAATATTTTTTTTTGTTTTATTTAAATTTATTTTTTAAATGTTTTATTTTGTTAACACTTATTTGCATATATATATATATATATATATATATATATATATATATATATATATATATATATATATATATATATATGACCCGCCGTTCGCTTCCAACACCGATCTTTGTATGCTATGAGCTCTATGTTTAATATATATATATATATTTGTTCTTGTCTATACCGGACCTCCGCTCAAATTTATAAACCCAATGTGGCCCGCGACTAAAAAAAAGTGTTGCCCACCCCTGCTATAGACCATGGAACAACCCATTTTACCACAAAATGTGTTTCTTTGAGTCAGCGTTACCTGACAGGGTAGAGGTTATCTTCTATTCACAATGTTTGCCGTATCATCTGTACAATGATTGTTGTATACGTTCTTTACCTTGGCATGGTAAAACGGTTTAAATAGGAACATATATATATATATATATATATATATATATATATATAATTTAATATAAGAAACGGAATGATTTTTAACGTTTTTGTTTAGTATGGGCGTGTGGATGTCAGGTCGGTTTGGCTGATCTCTGTGTGTCCCGGGGGGAGTGTTGAGGACCCCTTTGAGGGTGCCCTTGGCTTGTTGCTAAGAGTATGAGGGCTGACTCAATGATGACTCGTATTTGTATTTGTGTTTCTACCACACACAGTCTCACCAACAATTAAACGTATAACAAGTGACGAATAATCAATTCCACAAGTGTGTACAGCGACAAAATATATTTATTTACAGAGACACCAGTCCGTAACAGAGATCTGGTGGTCTTAATCATAAAAGATTAATCCAGTATCAATGACTAGAATTAAAGGGACGTTCTTTCGACAGATCACCCTTCTCTCTCTCTTTCTATCTCACTCAGAGACACATCAATCGACTAGCTATCACTCAGTCGATGTCAACCGGTCACCCCTGGGACCCTCGGTCGAATGTCTAGGAATCTATCTTTCATTCCTCATCTCATTGTTTCCCACGTGACCCTTAGCCAATCAAATATAATATATGTTTCTTTCAAACTTTCAAATTAGGGGGTGGAGCCTAGATAAGGAGGGGGGGGAGTACGTCGTATAGACAAAGACAGTAGTAACTGGACATCCATCCCTTTGTCGGCAATTGACCCGGGCCGAGTGACCAGGGAGAATTCCCCGTGGAATGTAACGTGTTTCTGTTAACTACTACCTCGTTCACCTTCCGCTGTCCACCTGGCTGATGACGCAATTACGGGGGTGGGGTAAAAAAGGGGGGGGGGACTTGAGAACGGGCACGTATATTACATACATGGTATAATATACATCTTAACGTTAGTAATACTATTAAGCTAAGGGTTGGAGTAAGGGGATGGTTTCGACCGATTAGTCACAACCCGTGACAGGGAGGATAATAGGATTGGTGTAATTTGTTTCAGATTTCATTCTATTTGAAAGTCAAAAACAGTGTTATAATAGTTGTTCTTTATATGAAGATTGTCCTTACCCTTAATGTGGACGTGCGTGACTGCTAAACCCGGCCAGTCTGAATGCCATGAATGTGTTTGTGTGTGTGTGTGTGTGTCGCAACGACCATTACTCTCGTAATTGTTACCTTCTATTACATACCTCCGCAGTGGCTTCGGTTCTTTTGTCTAAAAAGTCCACCGAAATATTGGTCGGGCGCAGTGTCGGGTTAAATTTACTCTGGGTCTAAGGCAGGGGCCGGCAACCTACGACTCGCGATCCGCATGCGGCTCTTTCGATTTCGAATAGCGGCCTTCCAGCTTCATGCGCAAATAATAATAATAATTTTATTTTATTTAACCAAATTTTCAAAAAGCATTCAAGGCTGATAATCCCATTGTTGTAACTATTGTTGCGATCTATTAAAATCATTTTTTTTTAATTTAAATTTTGTATATGAATAAATATTATTTCGTACTTAAAGCCATTTATTTTAAATCAAAAATCAAATTTATATGCCTGATCCTAATCAAATACCAGAATATTAAAACAACAATTTTAGTGGCTCTTTAAAAACTGAGAACATTGCAAATTATAACTTTTGGCTCTTCTGTCTCAAATGGTTGCCGACCCCTGGTCTAAGGCTATTTACAAAAAAAAAACTACCGAATACCGTATTACAGGTTAAATAAAACATTCCACAATTCAAATTGTTGGCTTATGACTAGTTTCAGAAATTACAAATAGTTATTCAGATTTCTTGCCGTTTTTCTCGTGGTCGAGCGGTGGGAAAATCGCGGTGAATCCATTAAAGTTTGATCAAAGAGGGCCGATTTTTTTTTTCCAGTGCTTAAAGCTGTAGCATTATCAGCCCATGCTGGGCGTCCCTTTAATGTAACTTGTTTTGTGATGTATTGCTGGATGTTGTTATGTGAGTGTCAAGTTTAGACCACCGTCAATACGGTACATGTATATAACTGTTTCGCCCGCCCCCCCCCCCCAACTATGTTCATGAAGTATGCATAGGTCAACCCGTAAAAAAAACCGCGATACAAAGAACACTGAATGACGTGCGCCCCGCCACCCCGGTGCCCCGACATCGATTGATTGATGGCGGGCAGTTTGAGACCATTTGAGAGCACCCGACCTATATAAATCCCATTTATATATCTCAAAAAGAGCTACGGTTCCACATCATGTTTACATGTAATTCAATAAGGTTTTTTTGGCAGTTAGTTCAAGGCTTAATGTACAACACGTGCCTGGCGCGCGCGCACACACACGCACTCAAGTACGTACGTATACTCACACACACACACAAACACACATACACTGGGTCATAAACAAAGGAGTCGCGGGCGAATCGCAGTGTTTAAACGTTTTATTTTTCTTAAGCCTTTGTTGATGTGCGTCTATCCCCCCCCCCCCACCCCCACCACGGGACCACCTCTCCATCCTACATTGAAAATTAACTCCTTTGGTGGAAGAGAAACGTGCAGTCTCTCAGACACGCTGGGACTCGCTGAAGCTTGATAATACGGACTTTGGACCAGGGGCTGGGCAAACTTTTTGATTCACGGGCCGCAACACTTAAATTTGACCTAAGGGGCCGTACCAAGAGCAGATGTTTAGAGAGTTGATATAAACTAAAACTGATTTAATGTTAACACTATAGAATGTGAGATTTCGGTCGCGGACCGGATTAAACATCCAAGCGGGCTGCACAGTTCGCTGACCCCCCCCCCCCCCAAAAAAAATCCTCCCAGGGTTAGACTAAAACGGGGTAAATACTTAAGATTGCTGATTATGACACCGTTGTGGTTGCAATTAAGTGTTGAGTCTTTATGTGAACGTCAGTCTCACTAATGTATTTATTTTTTCTAAATTATCACTTTTTGTACTGAATGTCTTTTAATTTTTTTTTTTAAGAACATACAAGGTACACATTTTTTTTTATTTCTGTATCAAGTGAATTGACAGCAATGTTCAACTGTGCGTGACACTTGGTTTAACGCTCAAAGACCATTTTTTACCGCTAAACCTGAGGTTCGCGTGGCCGCAATCGGTTTTTTTTTTAAATTTCAAAGAATGTCCGAACCAAGATCAGGTGGGTCGAGTGTTAACGTGAAATAAAATAAATGAAACGTTAAACGTCACTGAAGTGAACCAATCGAGAGTGGCATGGCGCGGACCGGAACAAACAGCCTGACAGGGGGGCGTATATGACCCGCTGACCAAATTTTCCATTTCTGCCCTAAATTGTGCTCCGCTGATGGTCGTGCGGTAAAGTGCTAGACTGTCGACCTGAGGGTACCTGGTTCGATCTCCGGTGAGGACCAAGGAAATTTTTCAGGTCATGGCTAACATTACCTCCATGTCTCTCGTGGTGTCTCCATGGCCATTACACTCCCGGCTGTGGTGGGGATAAAAAAAAAAGGGCATAACGAAACCTAAAAAGGTGTACCATTTAGGTGGGCGATTTTTTTTCTGGGCTCTATGAGACTGTCTCAGCACGCAGCTATCAATCACTGTGAGAGTTCAAAGAGCACAAACCAGTTGTGCGCGAGGACACTCCATAAAAAAAAAATACCTACCCAAAGCACTACGACTAAATAACCACCAAAAGCAATGCAGCTGAATAACCATCCTAGCGTGAGTGGCGTCATAAGCTCCTTCATAAGAACGAGCGCTGTTATCACCGTGCACTTCGCTTACTATGTACTGCTAACGCCCGTCTTTACTGTCACACTGACTGCACTTGGTGAGCGGCAACGTCATGAGCGCCCAGCATTGGCTCAAACCAACAGCTGATTTGTCGTGTGCTAAAAAAAATAGAGGGGGGGGGGGACCTAATGGTGTGTTGAGAGACATAAATAAATACCAATGAATACCAAGGATGTTTATTTATCGCCCTTGTTTCGGCTAAAGGGAGGCTAGCATTATTTCTTCGGTTATTGCCCTTGCCACGTCTAATTGGGCTGGCTTAGAAACGTGTGTAGGTAAGGCACAGTGACGTAAACGTAACAACCAGGTAGTGTTGTTTTAGTCCCAGGCCATATTTTAGTTTCAGTTTTTATTTCGTTTTTTCTGCAATAAATTTAGTTTTCGTCTAGTTTTAGTCTTGCTTCTAATTTTAGTCTTAGTTTTAGTTCTCGTTGACGAAAAGTCAACATTTTCGTCAACGAAGGTTTCAGTTTTCGTCAACGAAAACAACACTACAGCCAGGGTAGCCCGAGCTAGATCAGCGGCTCTCAAATTTTCACCATGCCCTGAAAAGAAAAACCCCTTACCAGACTTCGAACCCGGGGCCCTCTGGTCGACAGCCGCAAAAAAAAGGTGGGGGGGGGGAGGAAAGCTGTGACATTAATTGTGTATATTGTTGAAAAAAAAAGTAATTAATAATCATGTTGAGAGGCCCACTTGAAATCAGCTCGCGGCCTACACACTTGCCTACTCTAGATCAGTTAGGGGACTGCATATCTTGTTGGTAGTGAAGTTTTCCCCAAAGTTTATATAGCCATTGAGCCGAGTTTTGAAACAGGTTGAAACGGGCTCTGTATTAACTGAGGCGCTGTATAGTTAATACTTAATTTCAAAGCAATGAGATGTTGTTGTTCTTGCTGTTATAATAAACGTGAAATAATCCAACCACCAATGTTGTCTCCTGTCAACTATATAACCAAATATAACAGTATCCATCTCCAACATAATGCGTATTTCATATATTTTGAAATGGTACGTGTGCTAGGGATTTTTTTGTTTGTAATCTAGTTTTTAGAATGACGAGAACATTTACAGTGTAAGCTAGTTTGTTGTTGAAAAACGACGGGTGTGGCTTCCAGTGTAATCCACTGCTGCGTTAAACCAGAAAAAAAGAGGGAGGTAACGTTGTCCATCCTGATGAATCAATTCACTGATGTGCTCCATTATTTTAAACAAAACCTCCTTATACAGGTCATGTCATTATTAATTTTGATACAACTGTAAAGCGGAAAGCTACATTTCCAATGATGTCCTATTAAATATTAAAAACTTTAAATTTAGGAAATAAAAGTATTAAAAGATTGTGTTTTCCATCTGTGTTCAGGTGAACACATCTTTCAATGTTCTGTCAAATATAGTGTTGAGTCCTAGTAAAATCTTGCGTAACACTTCTTCCTGGCCTGGGGCTAAATCATTTCAAATTGCAGGGAAGATGTGAAGGAGGGGGAAGGGGGTTTCACTACATCTCCACGACCCCCCCCCCCCATCCCCAGATAATAGAAAAGTCCAGACTGAAGAACTGATAGGAGCGGGAGATCACGGACTAGTTAACTCTCTCTCTCTCTCTCTCTCTCTCTCTCTCACACACACACACACACACACTCTCTCTCTCTCTCTCTCACACACACACACACACACACAGACACTAGTGGAGATAAGAGTGGTCAGGTGGTAGATAGGTTGGGGAGGATGGAGCTAGTGAACAGAAAAAAAAAAAATCACCATTTGGGGCCATTGACTTGTGTGTGCGTGTGCGTGTGTGCTCGAGTCTTGTCTCGTTTACACGACCGTGTTTTATTTAATATACATACATACAATACATTTGTTGATATTTCATTCTTCATACTTTGGCGTAAGTCTCTAAAATAGGGGTCGGCACTTACACGGCACGCGTGCCAAGCTTGGTGCTTTAAGAAAAAAATATTTCTGGCCCTTGTATCACTGGGGCTGACTTATGCGATTCACGACACACTTTTCAGCTACAGGTATATGAAATTTAAAAAATGCTTTGGAGTTGGTGTATGTAGCAGGTGTACAGATCTGGTGTACATAGTAGGTGTACAGAATAAGACTTGTATATACATTTGACTCGCATGATCAGTGAGTACAGAGATAATGAAAAATCTATTTTTAAAACCTTGTTCTTATTTCAATGGAGATTTGACTCCCTTCTTCCTTTGTTTCCCCTCCTCCCCCGGCCATCTCTCTTTCTGTCTCTCCCCCCCCCTCCCCCTCCTGAATCTGTTCTCACTTTGCTATCGTACTCACTTCCGGGCTAAGTTAAATTGAATTACATCTCAAAGATTCAAGTTGTTTTTTTTTTTAACAAAAACAAAATTATTATTTTTTCTACATTTTTCTGCAGAAACTGTAAAACTATCAATCTTGTACCACATTCAGATAGACACACACACTGTACTAACACACACACACACATGCACGCTTAGGTGCAAACGCATAACGTCTGCTTTATGATTCGTTGTGCGCAATAATACATTACCTTGTTGGAACAGTATTTCCATTGGCCGTGATCTAACTGTGCATGCACTCTATGTATCTACATCACCTTGTGGGAAACAGTATTTCCATTGGCCGTGATCTAATTGTGCATGCACTCTATGTATCTACATCACTGATTCTCAAAATTTATTTTTGCGATTCGCGACCCACTTAAAAATCCAATATTCAGATTTCACGTAGAGATTGAAATAAAACAAAATGATATCAGAGAAATAAAGTCAGAAATAATTGGTTCTCTTCGCCATCAAGTATTGAAAAAAATTTCAGCGACCCACTTAAAATCAGCTCTCGAACCACCAGTGGATCACGGCCCGCGCTTTGAGAGCCGCCTATCTTTATACACGACTGTCTGCCAGTTGTTGGTCTATTCTATTTTTATTTTGTTACGATGAAAATGTAAGAACGCAAGGCGCCGTCTACATTGCTTGAAAGACTTGTGCAGAGACTTCCAGAGATATTTGGGGGCCCAAGGTAGAGATTCTAAATATGTTCGCGGCACCAGGCAGAGACTTGTAAAATTGTAAGATACATTTGGGGCACCAGGCAAAGACTTTAAGATATGTTCGGGGCCCCAGGCAGAGACTTTAAGATATATTTGGTGGGCTCTAGGCATATTCTTGTAGATACCTTTGGGGCCCTAGGCCCCATTTATAGTCCGGGTCTTTGGCAGAGTCCTGTGTGTTTTAAACTATTTTAACCTTGCTGTGTAATACATCAGACGAAGTAAAGGGCAAGTCATTAAGAAACTACACGGTTCAACGAGCTGTATCAAATGTTAATAATATCTATTTTTTTTTTCTTCTTGCAGAGCTCCATCAAACGTCACAGCTCTTACCATGGCCCGAACAGTTTGGCCAACAAGTTTCGTCACAACAAGGCCGTGAGGCGGCCCTCTGGATCTTTCACTTACGTCAGGTAGGCCAGCCCTCGCCCCCATCTCGGTGTAGCTCTTTATTCCCCCCTTACTCGTCTGTGACACGTGTCGTTACATTCACATAATGACTCAATGCTTTACCCACCAACACCACTGAGCTACACACTCACACACACACACAACTATTCAGTTGTATGCAACATTTCAATGGCAAAAACACCCACCCCGTTAGAAACATTCATACAGTAAGAATCAATCAATATCTTTAATTAATCAATTCATTATTGGTGATACAGATATGATATAGAAAACATTGTTCACGCAGCATTCGATCTTTAACTTTTTTATTCTATTTGTGATGTGCCAGATAGCATTTTTTTAAAGCTATACAACTGTCTGTCTATATATCTGACTCTTTATTTATATTTACATCCAAACCCCTCTCTATCTCCCCTCTCTCTTCTATCTTCTCCCCCCCCCCGTCTCTCTCCTACCTGTCTCTTCTCTCTTTTCTACTCTCTCTCTGTCTCTCTCTCTCTCTCTTTCTCTCTCGTCTATCTCTCTGTCGTTAAAATGAACCTATCACCGACCCCCCCCCCCACTCCCTCACCCAATTCTCTGACTCACACCGTGTATTCAATTTGGTGTGCAACACTCACGTGCCTGTTGTTGGAAGACTGTTTCTGTTTTCAGTTATGATTCCTATTTAAAAACTAAATTGTTTTTTGTTGTTGTTGTTGTGGTTGTTTTTTCTCCTCAGCCTCTCCTTCATTCTTCTTTCATTCCCATTTCATCCTCTAACCGCGCACCAAAACTGCTGTATTAGTATACTAGCTGTACCCTGCAAAACCTTTGCATAGAGTTATATTCCCTTTGGTTTGATCAGTAGGCTAGGTTATTTTTAGTTTCGGACAGATGCAATTTTTTCATGATTTTTATTACTGTTGTTTACGTTGGACGATATTATACTGGAATATGCTGTTGTAATAATTCTTTACTTTCGATTTAACGCAGAACCGACACCGCTATTATTTATATAGATAACGGCGGCACTCTTGTTGACATTGTCATCGTGAGGGGAGAGTGGAAAGGGTGGGGGGTGTGTGGATGGCCGCACACATTAAGTCAAGACATTTGTTCTTATGACCAGGGCAGATTTTTCAAAGTTCTGGTCCCCCCCCCCCACCCTCGTTAGCATCATACCATCACCGGTGTCCTAATTACAGCACGTGACCCGCCTGACCATCCATTAAATTATACGCCACGGCCAGTTGCCACGTCTCGTCTCTCCTCATTACTCTCCCTCCACCAGCCCCCCTTTCCTGTGGCAGATGTTCCTGGGCGGGGTCGACAGTTGGCGCCTAGTTCCTTCCTCCAACGTCATCACCCCCCCCACACACACACACACACACACAATTCCTTATTTTCCAACCCACTCCCTCCTCTTGCTCAGTCTTTTAACTCCTCTCCCCCCCCCCTCTCTGTTTCTCTCTCTCCTCTCTCTCTCTCTCTCTCCTCTCTCGCTCTCTCTCTCTCTCTCTTTCTCTCTCCCTTCCAAAAAATAGTGCTGTCGGACCGCACTACTCTTAAATTCGCTACTTTTTTTAGACCATTCTCTAAACACATACACGCGAGTTTTTAAGCTGAGCAGGGGGCCCCCAAATTGTATGTGCTACTTAATGCCATTTTTTTTTTGTGTGTGTTCATGCTCCTTGCTAATTTTGATCCAACTCTTGCCTTAAAACAACATTCTAGAATCGGGCCAGTCTTATCCCATGTTTATTTTTTTATCTTTCCCCGCGTGGAAAGTGTGCACACATTGCACAACATATTAGCAATCAATACCAGAGAGAAATGTAAACAATCCGAGTTGAAGTATCTCTCAACCGAATCATACTCTGTAATAAACCTAAGTCTCATCTGTCTTCTGCTGAAAGAACTATATGCAGTTCATACTACTACCTAGAGCCGTAGTTCTCAACCAATGGTACACGTACCCCGAGGGGTACGAGAAACGTTATGCAGCTACATAGAATTCCATTTTGAAAATATGTTCATATATTTGCGAATTTACATGTAAGGGTTACCCACGGACATATTTTCGCACTCTTTTGGGTACAGTTGCGAAAAGGGTTGAGAGCCGCTGACCTAGAGTTGTTTCTCCTGTTGCCCCCCCCCCCTTTTAGACTTTATAACGCCGACCGTGCTCTTTCTATTGTTATTCTTTTTGTATACATTCCATGTATTAAAACTAAATGATGTGTGTGCGCGTTTTTTATAATATATATATATACATATATATATATATATATATATATATATATATATATATATATATATATATATATATATATATATTGTTCAATTTCCTGGATGGGTGAAGTCTTGTGTGTTGGTCAGTTTTGACCAGATCTTTGATCATATTATTCACATATTGTATCCTTCTGCATTATCCCACCCCCACTATGGGGGGGGGGGGGGGTTAGGTATACTCAGGCGCGCATCTTTTGTCTTGAATTGGGAGGGAGGGGGAGATACTCTATTAGTGACGGCACCAAATAGGACGGAGCAAGCGGTTGAGTTGGACTAGTCGGTAGGGGAAGGATGTGAGTCTGTGTGCCCGTGCGTGTGTGTGTGAGAGATAGAAAAAAGTGTTTAAAGAATTAGTAGTGGGGGGGGGGGGAGAGTTTTAAAAGGGAGTGAAGACTGTGAAGCATTGATCTCTGTGAAGATTTGGTTGTGTGCATCTCCTCCCACCAGCCTTTCTCCTCTTTGTCATTGTGTCCACTGACACAGCAGCTGGCGCTGTGTGGGGGTGAGGCCCCGACGTCTTAGTGTGTGTATGTGTGTGAGCGCGCTCTTGCTGTGTATTGTTCGCTTGAGCGCCCCACTTTGTAGGAGGATCACAGTGCTGCGTTTACATTTGATCTAAGTATTTGTGGGAATAACACTTCTTATCGACCTATTAATAGAAACCAAACATTTTACGGGTATTCCCGGTAAGTTTTGTTCCCTGCCCCCCCCCCCCACCTTTTTTTAATAATGCTTGTGTCATTGTGATTGGAATATATTACACCGATCTTGCAAGCATTGGTTGTCATTTTAAAATGATTGAAGAACACAAGCGTGTGAACGGTTTCTGTGTAAGTAGTCATTATGTTTTAAGTGAAAAATGTTTTACATAGAGGAGAATTTCTCTTGCATACAGGACCATTTTCTGCAAAATCGGACTCTATTCTGTTGATGTTGTTTTTGTGAACACGAACGTTTTATTAATGGGGTATATTTAGCTAAATATATAAATGTTATTGTTGTTGAATAACAAATGTGATAATGCTCCTGTTGGCCTGAAAGTTACCGTGTTGTCAGGCATTCACTTGTCGTTCATTTGTTCCCCCCAACACATTCGTCAAGACATCAGAAGGACATTCAGTAACGGTCGCAATTTCATTTGTGTACTTTATGAATCCACACCACCCCTTCTCCTTCCTCACATACTTCCATGGGTGGCTGGCTCTACGGTAGCAGCCATGGGAGATGTGAAATACAGACAGTGCCGCCTACAGACATTAAGGGGCACCGCAAGGGAGGGAAGAGACTAACACTCATTCTAAATGTTTATGTATTCATTTGTTATGCTGTTACAAAAAAAGCTGGGCCGTTTACACGGAGAAAAGGGAATATATGGGCTCCACCTGTCATAGCTGGTCAGGATGGCTTGTTTACTCGTTGGTACGCCGTAGACACTGTGTAGCAGAAACATGGCACGACGTCAGGGTTGTCGATACTCGTTGATCTTCGTTGACCCTGGAACGTTGTACCGGCCGAACCCACTCACCCCACACCCTCCGTCCTGCAAACAAGAGAATGGTGTGTGTGTGTGAGTGTTTAAATCAGTGGTTCCCAAAGTGGTCCCTACGGACCCCCAGGGGTCCCTGGCAACATTCAGGGGGTCCGTGGAAAATCAAAATTCATTTGGGGGTCCCTGAACAACTTTAGGGGGTCCGTGAAAGGTTTAACGTAAAATTATGGTTTATTTTTATTATTTTGGAAATAAAAATAAATAAAAAAACATTAAATAAACTAGTAGTGCACACCAATTAAATTAATAACAAGCAAAGCACGGTGTGAGACAGACGGCCGAAAACACGAAAACACGTTTATACAGGAATGGAATAGCTTGTCTACAATATAAACATAAACTAGTTTTCGATATTATAAAAAGAATTCCACTTAGTAATAATACAGTACAAAGAAGGATTGGCGAATTGGCTCAGTCCGTAGAAAATATTTTTTATGTCATTACTTAAAAACTTCTGAATTTTTCTCTACAGCTTGGCGAGTCCTTTTTTACCAGGAAACAAAGCTTTACTTTTAGCTTATGTAAGATTTGTAAAAGAAGAAATATTTTGTCAAGAATGTTTATTTTCTAAATGTTTGGAAACAAAAAGTGAAACGTTATTTACTAAATTAAAAAGATTGTTCATGTAAAAGCTTTACCCTTGACTAATACCATTTCTGTTGCTGTTGACGGTGCTCCAGGAATGGTAGGAGGATAAAGAGGCTCTATGGCATACTTAAAACAAGCTGCACCAAATGTAAGTTTAGTTCATTGTGTCTTTCATGGACATCATTTGATCACAAAACATCTTAGTGGACTTTGGCTTAGATCACTAGATCATGTCATTAAAGTAGTTAATAAAATCAGAAGGAATGTCTAAAATAAGATATTGTTTTCTCAACTTTGTTTGGAAAATGACGAAGACTATAACTGTTTACTACTTCACACAGAAGTACGTTGGTCATCTATAGGTGCATGTTTAAATCGATTATTTGCGCTCTTTGTTTAGTATTGGAATTCGTGGAAAGCAAAGACTATGATTTGCGACACAATTTAACATAGCCTTTATGAGTGATTCATTTGACAAATTTAACGAAACTAATTAGAACTTACAAGGTGACAAATTAAATTTAATAAAAACTAAAAGCGTAATGGCTGCGTTTGTGGCAAAACTTTTTCTGTGCAAACAAAACTGGAAAGAGGACAAATGTTTTCAGATTCGAAATATTTCGAAATTGCTAAATAAAGTTGAAGATCAGTTTGCTTACTTTCAACACTTCAGGTTCTTCTTGCAGACCTGAACCAAAGATTTGAAGACATTTTTCACTTGGATATACCCACTGGGCATAGAGCCCTTTCACTCTTGGACACAGATGAATCCTTACTAATACAGGAGCAGCTTATTAAAATATTCACAAAAGAGGAATTTAAACCAATCTTTAAATAAGGATACCACAAATTCTGATTATAAAAAGAGATCCCAATTTTTTATGCCGCATTAAGGGTTATTGTACAGAAGTTGTTGACTGCTTTTCCGTCTTCTTATTTGGTAGAACTTATGAACTTCATCACACACAAACACAAAAAAAAAAACCGATCAGAAATGTGTGCTCGTGGGAATTTGCAGTCACTACTCACAAACATTGAGCTTGACACTCAAATCATCTCATCAAGTTCATCCAAGTCATTATTTTTTTTTAAACGAAAATTATAATTTCAATATATAATTTTTAACAAAAATTTTTGTTTTACTTTTTAATTTTCATACCATGCATTTATGCAGCTTTTTCATTTGGGGGTCCGTGGGAAAGTTTTGACTATAAAAGGGGTCCATGGGTCAAAAAAGTTTGGGAACCACTGGTTTAAATCAACGACAGCGATTCGTGGGAGGCTCCCTGCGCCATATTTTGTTTCATCCACGTCACCATGTTCGTCCCTCCTCGTTGCTGGTGGTAAGCTGTCACTCATTGTCTTATCTCTATGCGTCAACCAGACCGTCCTTAGTGGGGCGTGAACTCGCAATACTCGATGGGATCAATGCCAACACCTCATACCGATTCCGATACAACTACCGATTTTTTTTTAGGGGACGGGTTGTCCTGTGGTAAAAGCACTCGACTGTTGACCAGCGTGTCACTGGTTCGATCTTTGGTGAGGACCAATGGATATTTTAGGTCATGGCCTCAAGTCCCCGCTTCCAATGGCTAAACCGCTATGGTGGTGATGAAATAAGGGCTCTGCAAAACTGTGCCATACGTGAGTCCCCTAGGATGTAAGAGATTTCATCACATACTTACAGGGACTTCACACACACACCGGTGTTTTTCTCAAAACGGGACGATACAGATTCCTTTCTCTATACCTATCTATAGTACTATCCAACATTACAGAATGCACATAATCTAGATTAGATTGGATGCAGTCCAATGAATCGGAAGAAAATTCAATTCCCCTAAAATGTGCTGATTCCATATTCCAACTAATCTAATTCATATAGTGTAAACTATGCTGGGCGGGAGAGAGGGAAGGGGGGGCGCTAATTTGTTGTCTCGTCACGCCTGGACCTAAATGGTTTGGTTTGTATTTGAACCTTGTAACAAAGTAAACCGGTTTAGAAGCACACACAACTGACGGAGGTGGGACACATTGTGTTTTATACAAGATTGAGAAGAAAGAATGTATTTGTTATAACCACAGCTTTCTTCAGCTACGGGTTCCTAGCAAGGCAAAATAGTATCTGACTGACGGCCGTCAGATCAACTTGCCCCCCCCCTAATGCAGTGGGCCCCTAGATAAGTAACATTTGTGTCGTCGTCCCCCCCCCCCCAACCAGGTCAACTTTTTTTTTCATTCGTAAACAAAATAAAATGGTAGAATCATTGGGTGGGTCCCTGTACTAGACGCTTTATCAAAATGACTATCGTTAACCCTAACATTTACACTACACAGATACACAATACACTACACACATACACTGTACATTACACACACACACACTGTACACTATACACATACACTGTACACTACACACACCGTACACTACACACATACACTGTACACTACACACATACACTGCACACGACACAGATACACTACACTGCACACTGCACCACACATATACATAAACAAACTTCATGTCTTATCTTTATCCTAGTATCGGTGGCGGTATAACCTCTTCACTCGCCTGTTTGGTTCAGTCCCCCCCCCCCTTACCCCTTTCCTTTGATCACTGGAGAGATGATGAAAAGTATCACTAATGTGTGTGTGTGTGCGCACGCGCGCAAGGAAGTAGGTCAGAGTTAAGACAAGCGTGTCGATGACGGTTCAGACCACGTGTTAAGTCTCCGTTACACAAGGTCTTGACATTGATGATTCCGCCATGTGTGCGTATGTCTTATATGTGTGTGCAACCGTGCGCCGGTTTTTATTTTTTTTTTGTTTCGTTCCTTCACCTTCCCTTTAAAACCTTCTATCCGACATTAGTTTATTTTGTTTAACCCTGGCTCTCACTGCTGGCTGTGTTATAGATATCTTCACAAGTGGATATTTTTTTTTCAACTGAGGATCATTATTATTAGTTTGGACGGTTTCTCTCTAGTGTTACTTTCTGAAATGTTTTGTTGATTAGTGAACGCAGAAAGTAAGTCGCAGGGAGTTCATGACCTGTTGGTACTTATGTTTTATTTGTCAGGAATGTCGTTGATCTAATAGCAGAGCTGCTCTTACGCAAAGACGGAAGAGGCAACTGCCCAGGGCCCCCACCTTCACCTGATGATGTATAAGGCCTTTTTTACATAGGGACCCAAAATATCAACTCTCTAAGTCTCTGCTAGGGCCCCATAATATTTCTCTCTCTCCATCTCTATCTCTGCTAGGGTCTCCAGTAACCTTAGAACTGCTTTGTTCCGAGGATAGAGACCAATAGAAGTACTCTGGTGTTTTTTTTTGTTGTTTTTTTTTTTTGGGGAGGGGGGTATCTTGTTCTCATCACTTTTCAGCAACCATTCCTCCTATAATGGGTGCAGTCTATGCCAGGCTAGGACTGTGTGGATCTTTTTTTTTTTTTGTTGTTGTTTTTACATTGCATTTAGTGAAGACTTTAGGGTTGAAAATAAACTATGTCTTATGCTCAGGGGCGTTTGTAACAGTGGGGGGGGGGCGTTCTCGCAAAATGATCCTCCAAAAGTATATAACTAATACAGCATTCATCTTCGGGTGTGGCTCCCTGCGCCCCACACCTTGCGGACCCTACGCCCTTTGTTGTAATGTAAGTCATCGATGTTTTTCAATGTCTAAAATATCGTGAAGGCTAGAGTGGGGAGGGGGGGGGCAAGCCCTGTGTCTAACACTGGTACAGATGAATAGATGTGTGTGAATGAAATGAAAGGCAAACAGTAAACTGGACTCCTTAACTTGAACATTGTAAAAAATTATGAAAGTTAACTTGTTTTGGTTTGAAGCGTTTCTTTGCACCCGTGCCCTGCCACCCATATGCAGTTATTGGAAAATATTCATAGGAGTACTTCGCCCAAGTCTAACTTTATGTACCGCCATCCCCGAATTATTGCACTTTGTTATCCATGAATCGTTAACTGTATCGGAGTCGGTTTAAAAAAAAAATAAATGGCATCGTTTCGTCACATGCGGTCGTGTTAAATAATTATAATGAACAATTCTTACTCATTAAAATGTTTGAACCAATCGAACAGCTTTCTTCATCTAAACCAACTAGCGTCGTGTGTGTAAGCTCCATTTTACGATGTTTTTTTTTTTTGAATCGCTGAATCCAAACTCCCGCATCCACACACCTGCCCATAATCTCTCCCACTTCACACACATACACGCGCAAGCGCGCGCACAACACCTTCATGACGATGATGTGCCAACTGCAAAATTCTTCTTTTTAAAAAAAAATGATGTAAACAAAAACCCCAGTATGATGCCGGGCTGGTCTATGTTTAGCTTCACTTGTGTTAACTGGGGCCCTGGTGGTCGGCCGATGTTGTAACTATTGGAGGGCATCATGCGGTAATCCAAGTAGAGAGGTGCTCCCCTCCCTCACCACCAGCACATCCAGCGCTCACTGCTCTAATCCGTCAATGGAGTTCAGTGCCGGATATAAGATGGGCGCGCACTGAATCGTTCTCCGATCGAGTGCCTTCGGCATGAACTGTAGCATTCAGACCTGGATTATCTTTGTACCCACAGTTCGATTTGTTTAGAGTGTGAATTTATCTGGGTTTATTGTGAGGACTTATTCTTGTGTTATTCTTTTCATAGGAATCGTTGTTGTTTTTTTCCGGTGTTCTTTTATAAGTTGTAATTTATTTATTTTTTCAAATAAATTAAAAATGTATCTGTTATTTGAAACCCTTTGTGAAAATTATAAATTGATGTAATTCAATGATAAAATTTGGCTTGTGTACAGCTCAAACAGAGACTCATTTATTCATAATGTTTTCAAAAATCTTCAATACCTCTATTAATTTTCCGTTAATTAGTTGACTAACATATATGTTCCTAAATATCTAAAACGATTCAAATATCTTTAAAAAGACTTGAATGTAATACATCTAACGTTTAAGTTTTGATTCTCATCTTTCACCAAAAGTAGCTGATAGAGGCCTACGTCACCCCGAATTTAAATAAAACTTAAAACATCAGACCGCCCATACAATCATGCGTATTTCACTACCCTCCATTTTTTTCACATTTCCGGAAGTAGCTGAAAGCTAAAATCGTCATCTAACTACCTCGACATAGGCGCACACACTGTGTTGTTGTGGAGCAGTGGTTCTCAGAAGTATAGGTCCTGATTCACTGAAGGATCGAGAACTGGTTTGAACTAGGTCGTCAAATAATCATAAGTAACTAAAAGATAATATTCTTGAATCCACCCCAACCGCCCAAACTCTTCCTCTCTTTTTTTAAGGTGTTTCGTGAAACCCGAATGTCTCCTACTGGGTCGCCAAATTGCATACGTTTTAGAACCACTGTTGTGGAGCGCCCCATTATAAACCAATTAGCGTATAGTGTTCTAAAATGTACAGTTAACATGGTACCATGTGTCTTGACTGTGTAAGTCGTAACAATTTGTCTCGCTGACCGCTTGTATTCCAAACTCGTCATTTTTTGTTGTTTACATATATGTTATGCAACGAACGCTTCAAAGGGACATAAATGACTTTAAACTTAACAAACATTCTCACACGGGATATTCCTGAAACCCGATGTAGTCGCTGCTAGAGGATATATATATACTTCAAAACAGTGGATTATTTTTTTTCGTTTTCGTGTGTGTATCGCTGAGCTCAAACATAGGCTTGGAATACCCGGCGCCTTGTTTGTAACAACACGTACGTTCACTTGGCACACGGTCCTAGTGGAGGCGAGTGTTTACCGGCCCCCGTCTTATCTGCCTTGCCGGAGGGTGAGGAGGGCACATTGTCCACTGCAGCGGAGGAAGAAGAGAATTTAACAAAGAAAAGATGATCCCCAGTCACACCACACTGAGGCGTAACGTGGTCTCACTACTGACCTTCTGCAGGTAAATATGTTGTTGTTGTTTTGCTATTGCCCTTAAGTTGTACACGACTGACACAAAGTGTGTGGGCCACATCGCAGGGGTGACTGCGTGCCTGGTTGTTGATTTCTTTGACTTATGTCAACAGAGCCATGTAACTTGAGCCTTCAGAAGCAGTGGGGGATATCCATCTTCCCGTGCTGTAATTCAACGCTTCTCAAAGTGTGGGTTGCGGGATATAGGTGCATGGCGCACCTATGCGGTGGGTGGGTGGGAGGATCGTCTCCACCTACATTTCCGTCCTCCATGGGCGTCATCTGCCATGTCCAAGAGTGTAGTACATTCTGGCATGGAAATGTGGGGGCGTTATTGTCAGAGTGCACCACTATCGCCATCTACGCCACTACATTTATACTTAAAGTCAATTAGTTTTTTTAAAATCACAAGTGGTGTCGTCCCGGTGTTATGCATACATTATCTTCCTTTGTTCCATGACCCTGGTCAATCACAGCTTCTGCCCCCCCCCCCAGCCTCACTAATCGTGTCTTGGGACACGTTTCTCTCCATCAGCTGAGCATCCGCCGGCCTGATCTTCTTCCCCCATCTCTATCTCTCTCTCTCTCTCTCTCTCTCTCTCTCTCTCTCTCTCTCTCTCACTCTTAGCACTCTTTCCTGTTCATCAATTTCTGTCAACAGCTCATTTTTTTTTCTTACCTGGCCCGTTGCGATCTCTGCTTTCTAGCCGCCCCCACCTCCACCTCTCCGGTCCATATCAACTACATCATCCTCCCACACAAACACAGACCGCCCTAATGTCTTGACAGACACGTTGTTAATGTCGTGGCAGACAGACTCCCCCCCCCTCCGATCTCTCTCCTCCCCCCCCCCTTTCTCTCGTGTATACAAATACGTGTAGTGCGCACCGAGTGGTCGGCTCCTAACACCACCCACTCTATTGACCTGAGTTTCGTTGTTGTTGTTGTTTTTGGAAGGAGAGGGGGTGGAGGAGGGGATACTTGATTTAGGCAGCGATATGGGTTGACCATTGGTCCATAAGAAATGCACCATCTGAATCACTCTAACGATTCACTCGTTTATTTATAAATTCCAGCACATATACACACATTCTTACACCCTTCTTTTTGTCGAGTCTACATTCACGTTTCGGGAATACTGGGGTAAAATTGACGAGATATCCTTAAATACATAATCGTCTAACCCGTGTGTCTCCCGCAAGTAGTTTTCATATCGTGCGGTGTATGCCTTGTATTTCATGCATTTCTTTATTTCTGTTCGTATCGTATTCTGTTCATGGCAATAAAGGCCACATGTTCTTTTTATTGCAGTATTTCGTATATTTCATTGTTATCCCTTCAGTCGGATTTCGTTCAGCCAGCTTCAGCAGGCTTTTTACTAGTCTGCTCCATTAAACGCCTTACCGTTCTGTTCATGTGTACTGGCGAAGAAAAGCTCACCAGTTTAAAAAAAATGTATTCCCATTCTTAGTAAAAATGTGAGACCCCCATATTGTCGGTTGTGACATGACTAAAACTTTGGATGAAACAGGTTCACTAGTTTAAAAAATAAAAGACTGGTGGATAGTTCTATATTGTAATAATTTTTGTTTTTAAACTATATTGTGTAGTTATTGGATTCTACTTGATTCGGAGCTGTTTTTGTTTTTTTTCTACATCCACTAATATAAACACTCGTGGTCTTTGACCCATAGAGACCAGTGTACAGTGACTGTACACCACCTTCCTTCGTCACAACACTATTTTAAGTTGTGTAGAGTGATAGAACCATTCAGACAGTAACATAAGGGAGTGAATCAACGAGAGAACTTGTGTTTTGTTTTAAAATTGTCTGACAGGATTATGTCCCGTGAAAGTGATGCTATATGACGTCAAGTGACGTCATGACAACGTCGAGGATTTTTCTGTCGCCTGTCACACATGATCATTTTGGTGCGTTATGATTTGTCGACACTTCAGACGAGTTGTGTACACATGTGTCTGGTTTTTAGTCCCCGTTTTGCTGGCTGTCATCACCCTAGATCTCAACAACCATAAGTCCTAGACCCATGATGTATATATCATTTTGTAGGTCTTGGCCTTCCAAGAAATGACTTTTTTTCCATTTCGCGATCTGACCTCTCAGGGCCGTAAAAGGGGCCTTATAAAGTACCGTTTTTTACTATATAAGCTATATTAATAATGGACCGCCCTATATCTCAGCAACTATAAGTCCTAGACCCATGATGTATATATCATTTTGTAGGTCTTGGCCTTCCAAGAAATGACTTTTTTTTCCATTTCGCGATCTGACCTCTCAGGGCCGTAAAAGGGGCCTTATAAAGTACCGTTTTTTACTATATAAGCTATATTAATAATGGACCGCCCTATATCTCAGCAACCATAAGTCCTAGACCCATGATGTATATATCATTGTGTAGGTCTTGGCCTGCCAAGTGTACATCAAAAGTCCATTTCGCGATTTGACCTCTCAGGGCCAAAATATAAGAGTTTGTTGTGTACCGTTTTGCTTATATTTTAAATATAAATAATAAAAGCTAATCAAAGGGGCGTAATCATTATTTTTTTTTGTAACAGTTATTCAACATGACTTACTTGTCCTTTTAATATCTTTTTTCAGATATATGCATTACACAATTGAATTTATAAACATTTCCAAAATTTACAAATATTTACTGAAAGATAACATGAAAATGCGCTAACACGTCCTGTGTCCAGAATGGAACAGGCTTAATTGCTTGTTTTTTCTTGGAATCCCCATCGGGATGGTAAGTCCGAGCGATGCTTCCCGCCCCCCCCCCCTCCCTGTTAGGTGAAGTTAGAGCGTCGTATCAAGTGTATGGCCAATGCATTCCCACTTTATACAAGTGCAGGCGAAAAATGTCAAGAGGAGAGGGAGATATGGGGTAGTGTGGTGGTAAGGAGAGTCAGAGAGAGTGTGTGGTGTTAGTAGAGGAGGAGGTGGGTGAGGAGATCTCTGGCGGTAGTCACTGTAATTATTTTTTTTAAGTGTGACACAACTTTGATTTTTTTTTTTTAATTGTTGGTTTGATTTTTGACAGCCAACAGTTCAGTACTTCTTCATCGTCAGTTATACCAGCAGTTCTCAACCTTTTTTCCGCGACTGCCCCAAGGGTACGAAAGTTTATCCACGGGTACCACCAGATGAGAACCGCAGTGTTAGGCCGAACGCGAAATTTAAACTGTAGTCAAAAGAGGTGGTTGCGCAACGTGAGACGCGACAAATCATGTCAACACATTGTATATGTATATATATATGACTGTACACAAACTAACAGACCGTCACCAAAGGTGATTTATAGACTGACTTAAGTATCAGTGCAGTGGCATAGCTGGCATTAGTAGTCTGGTAGTCTGTGAATGTATCTTATGTATTTAGGTGTTGTCTGATGATGTTGTTGCTGCCGTGTGGTGCCACATTAACTTCATATTAACTTCACTGATTCTGATGCAGAAATATATATATATATATATATATATATATATATATATATATATATATATTGTTTATAAACTTCTTATTCCGATACCCACAGATAGAGGACATTTTTTTTGTCCCTCTTCAATCCGAGAAATGTTGTATATTTAGCAGATTCTATATGTGTTTATTTATTTTTTTGTTCTCAAGATGTTTTCTGGGTAATTCTTCAAGATTAATATTTGGCAGCTCTACCATTGATGCTAATACACGTCCAGTCGATAGTCGATAGCTCCACACACCCTGGAACCGTTGCCCTGTCAATAAGACTAAATTCAATACATCTGTCCCGCCTGATTGGCTAGAAGCGAACAACTACCGCTGGTATCACCCGGCACTGAGAGAGAATGGGAGGTAAAGAGCGGAACATATTCCTAGTTCACACCTGTTTTGTTTGACTTGACGAACTTGGACTTCTTGCCGTGCATTCTGTTGATCAGTTCTGTGAGTTTCACTTGGGACCAGAGCCGGGTTTTATTTCATCATTTGTATTTCTGTCATGTCTGTTAACGTGCTTTAATATATAGTGAATGTGAAGTGTATCCACGACAGTTATTGCCGGATGCGGCTCTTGAAGGTGTGGCTGCATGTGGCGAAACAACCCACATGAGGCGGTTTAAATAAAGTGTTACTAAAGAAACAACACACATGTGGATCTTTTTGTAATGTTTTACTATAGAAAGAACATAAATGTGGCTCTTTATATATATATATATATATATATATGTAACAATAGCTTTAGATAGATTCATACAATTTTAGAACCACTGGTTTAGTTGGGTGGTCAACATTGAAAGTTCATGGGCCAAAGACACAGGCAGAGATTTTGATAATTAGAATTCCAGCGTGTTATCTTTGTTTTGGGTGGAATAAATCTGTCAATGAGCGTCGATGACACCGGATGTACGTGATAAGACGTAATTAGGGAGACAAAGTAATACTAGCCCATAGTGAGTTTTTAGCCGCACCAATCCCTAGGCTGGAATAAGATTCATTAATATGTAAATGAGTTAGAAAGGTTGTTAGGGAGCCAATCAGAAGTTCTGGGCGTTTGGGGCACGTGATAATTAACCATCACATAAAAAGAGATGTAGCGAAAATTTCGAGAGACGGACGAGATACATTCAGACTGACGATAGACGTCGAGACCTACCGATCGACAGAACGACTATAGAGATAGAGACATCAGGACACCAGATTAGATATACGTACTCTTGCCTGTAGGACAGTATACATATTAGATATACGTACTCCTACCGCAAGACAGTATACATACTAGATATACGTACTCTTGCCCGTAAGACAGTATACATGTTAGATATACGTACTCTTACCGCAAGACAGTATACATATATTGACAAGTTATTAAGTATACGTACTCTTATACGATAAGACAGTATACAGGTGTTCATAGAGAAATCAAGTTATTAAATATACGTACTCTTACTCATACGAGAAGACAGTATACATTCAGAGATAAGTTGAAGTTTAACAGTACACAGTCAACGTTTATTCTGCTAAAGCATGTTTGTGAATATTTCGGCACTTGAGTGCATTTATATGTGTTTTATTATTATTTAAATAAATGTTATTGAATCGTGGAACTTGGCTTTATTCATGGTGTGTTTGTGTGTGAGTGCCAAGAGACTGAACGCTACCATCTTTGAAGTAAAACCAGAGAGAATATCGGCCACTACATAACCTAATATCAACAAACTACATAACGTTCAAACCATAACATCACATTGAAGCAGCAGTGAAGAACAAGAAGTATTGCATTTGGTGGAACAACGATAGTACCATAACGTTGGCAATTTCCAACGTTAAATTGGTGTCTACAACAGTATCCATCACATACATAACATTATATACAAAAAATATAGTGTTACAATATATATATATATATATATATATATATATATATATATATATAGAGAGAGAGAGAGAGAGAGAGAGAGAGAGAGAGTGAAAGAGAGAGACATATAGATAGATAGATAGATAGATAGATAGACAGACAGACAGACAGACAGACAGACAGACAGATAGATAGATAGATAGATAGATAGATAGATAGATAGATAGATAGATAGATAGATAGATAGATAGATAGATAGACAGACAGATAGATAGATAGATAGATAGATAGATAGATAGATAGATAGATAGATATTTTACAATTCTCAAAACCTAAATGTGGCTCTAATCAACTGTATGTGTAGCCACACCTGGTATTTAATTATTTTGTGAATTTTCCCGCATGCTTTCAATAACAACTGTGTTCTTACTCTGTGAGAATGCTGTTGTCTGAGCATGCAAGACGGTCAGAAGAATGGTGCCACTATCGGACTTATCCACGCCGACAATCAATACTTCATGTATATGATGTTCACATCGGTGGTTCTCAACCCCTGGTTGTTTGTTTTATGTTTTAGTCAGTCACGGGGTCCCGCATGTATTAATACTAAGTACCCACCAATATATATAATATAATAACAGAGATTTGGGCGCTGCGTTAAATCGAAAGTAAAGAATTAATACAACAGTATTCCAGTTTAAAATACAATCATGAAAAAATCGGATCTGCCCGGAACCAAAAAATAACCTAGCCTGCCGATCAAGCCTAAGGGGATATAACTCTATGCAAATGTTTTGCAGGGTACAGCTAGTATATATATATTAACTTGCATGTTGCCTTTTTCAATTAAATAAAAGTACCTTTGCAGACCTCATTCGGTTTCGATAGACATGGGTTGAGAACCTCTGGTTCAAAAGCCTTATTATTTAATGAAAGTGTCGCTCGAGTGAGAAGTGGATCTGGCCGTAGGATAGATGGGACAGACGATACTGACACAGTTCCGTGATGTTTGTTGGGTGTTCCTCTCCCCCCGCCTCCCTCCCGTACAACTGACCCGCGAGTGACATGAGCTGTTGTTGTTTTGTTTTTTTCTGTTCGATATGGAGGGTGAGGGGGGGGCATAGTCTTGAGATATCGATATTTGATCTTGATTGGAATCGTCTGGGTCCACTTCGTCACGTATGTAAAGAGAGAGAGTGGGGCGCAATAGAGTGAGGGGAGTGGGTGGGCGAGTGTGATCGTCGGCCTTGTTCTCGGGAATGAAATGTATTGGACGGCACTGGGAAGGGAGGGGGGGAGGGAGATAGAAGTATCAAACATTGGGAATCTCAACATTCTTTATCTAGTTTTGACGCCATTTTTTTTTCTTCTGTAGTGGGGGCAGGCAGTCCATTTGGTCTTTTTTTTTTTCAAGCACGCTTCGTGATTCCATGCCGTTATAGTTCTGTAAACAAGTGGGGGGGAATTCTTATTTTTACTTTTCACGGAAACAACATTCTCACTGTAGTAACCTTATCGTCCGTCCACTGTTGTGGTTGTTTTGTTTTTTTTATCATTGTGAGGTAATGATTCGTTGCGATATTCGTCTTAAGACTTGTGGGCCCACTGTTGCTTTGAACACAAAATAGGAGAAAAAATGTGTCCATTTGCTATATGGAAATCGGTCAGTGATATCATGTGTATGCGTTACCGACATGATATATGTTATCAAGTTAAAGTTTTCAACTGGTGTACGTTATCATTGTGAATATGTTGTCAGGTTTAAGGTATCAGTGTGTATAATATCTATTTATTTTTTTTTTCAGATTGTGAAAATTTAGTGTTATCATGTGATGTTTTCAGATTGTTTGTAAGTGATCAGTGTGTTTAAGGTATCAAGTGATGTTTTAAGATTGTTTGTAAGTGTTCAGTGTGTTTAAGGTATCATGTGATGTTTTAAGATTGTTTGTAAGTGTTCAGTGTGTTTAAGGTATCAAGGTGTTTAAGGTATCAAGTGATGTTTTAAGATTGTTTGTAAGTGTTCAGTGTGTTTAAGGTATCAAGGTGTTTACGGTATCAAGTGATGTTTTCAGATTGTTTGTAAGTAATCAGTGTGTTTAAGGTATCAAGTTGTGTTTTCAGATTTTTGTAAGTTATCAGTGTGTTAAAACCTACATGACGTATATGTTTTAGTTATCAGGTTAAGCCCTTTTATTGTAGAAGTTATCATATCGTATTTAGGTTGTCATATTAAGGAAGCATTATACATCATATCATTGAGCTCAAGTTATTACCATTCATAAGGCTATCGCTGCCCGCATAAGTTTAACACTGGATAACTCTATTGTAGCACTGGATAACTCTCTTGTATCTCAGTCTCTTTGAGAGGTGGATCTGGTCTAGTCTACAACTGTGGTCGGCAACCTTTTCGTACATGGCGGTCCACGGGATCGATATGCTGTTTGTCGTGTTAATAGCGGGATGTATATAAGGTTTGTCGTGTTAATAGCAGGATCTTTTCTTCAGGCCACTAAAGAGATAAAGAGTGACTGGCTATTGTTTTATTGTTGCCTGAGATAACTCCTAAACGTCCTGTCAATATTGTAGTCATAGAATTACCCCCCTTGCGTTATCTTAAAGTTAACAGCCCCTCCCCCTTGTACCAATTTTTTTTTAAATGACGTCATTTACTACTGTTTTTGAGATTATCTTTTTTAACTGGCTGGGATCAACTGTAATGGGGGTGGGTGGGGTGGGGGGTCAAATCAGAGCATCTGATCGCGTGATTTGCTCCTTTATTTACAGAAGATTAAAAACAACGGTGCCGCCTTGATGTTAATCAGGAATCACTTGGCAGATTTTAGGCTTGTTACTCCAACTCCCTTCTCCCCCCCCCCCCTTTTTTTCCTCTTTAGGGGTGGGGGTAGGTCGGAAGGAAATTAACGTGTATGTGCATGCAACTTAATTCACTCACACTTGTACACTCACAGCTTAGAGTGAGCACTGACCTCGAGTTATTCAGACAGCCTATGGGTTTTGTTGTTGGCACATCAGCCTCTAGTTCTGGAAGGGTTTGAGATTTATCCAAATGTTTCAACCAGCGGCCGATTCAGTCTTGCACTGGTGGCAGCTTGAGGAGGGGAAAAAAAAGAGTACCATCTCATAAGTGCCGGTCATTTCACGTGTCCCTGACCTAATCTCTGGCCACACCAGAGCTTTTGTTGTTGTTGGTTTTTATTTTACCCATGTGGTGCCTTTCAATGACCACAGCTTACGAACGGCCGGCTGAGGGATGTTGACTAAAAGCGGCGTGAGACGAGGACAGAATAAGTTGACCAACGGTATCGCCGTGAGACGAGGACATAATAAGTTGACCAATGATATCGCCGTGAGACGAGGACAGAATAAGTTGACCAACGATATCGCCGTGAGACGATGACAGAATAAGTTGACCAACGATATCGCCGTGAGACGAGGACAGAATAAGTTGACCAACGATATCGCCGTGAGACGAGGACAGAATAAGTTGACCAACGATACCGCCGTGAGACGAGGACAGAATAAGTTGACCAACGATATCGCCGTGCCGTGACTGGCAGATGAATGGCCCCGATCGAGACAGTGTTTGCCGGAAAGTTTTAAATCATGAGTAGTGCTAAAAAATAAAAGTAGCATCAAATAGCACAGACTGTTGGTCTTTTTTAAAATAGCACAGACTGTTGGTCTTTTAAAACTTTGTAAATAAACCACAATTGTGCGCCGCTTATGTACAACATTGTATTGTTGTTGTTGTTGTTGTAACGCATAAACTCAAACAGTAGCGAATTTGCGACAGGTGGCTTGATCTGGCATCACCGAATTCGGCGGCTCTCGGGATGCGCAGTGAACTCTGCGAGGTCACAACACAGACTGTACATTATACAGAATGCGAATAGTCAATTTAAATTGATTTATTCCGCAAGCCGCCATATTTGAGTGTTTTATTTCTAGTGTGTATCAATGATTAGGTGCTACACAGTTGAGAAGGAAAATAACAAAAATGGCGGCTTGGGAAGAGGACTTTTTAAATAGCGATGCGCTTTGTGTTTGTTACTCACACAATCGTCATGTGGTTTCATCACCGAGAGCCTGTGACCTCATGTATTAGTAATCTATTTATAGTCTCGTGTCCTCTTGTTCACCTTTCAACCCTACCTCGGACTGCCACTGGGCGGCGAGACCGTTAACTTGTGACGATTTGGTGCGATGCGAGGATTTGAACCCGTTGACACTGGAATTCAGGCTTCAAACATCTAAAATCATGTAAGCTGACAGTTTTAGAGTGAACGGAAGTGGTTGAACTTAATGCAACAGTTAGTTCTTTGAATTGGGGCATTCTACACACGTTTGTCTTGATCGTACACACACACGCGCGCGCGCACACACACACACACTGGAGTCTGGTGGGTGGATCAATATACAGTGACGCCTTTGTCTGTTGAGTCTGGAACTGCCCTACTTTAGTGAAACATTGGGGGGGGGGGTGTTAATTCTTGCCACCGCCTGACCCGGTCATGGCTTCGATTGGTCTCTGTCTGTCTGTCTTTCTCTCTCTTCTCTCTCTCCCTCTCTCTCTCTCTCTCCCTCCCTCTCATGCTTCAGTCCCTTGGCACCGTCCTTGCATCAGTCTGCTGCCCTGACCTTTTCGCCTGTTATTGGCGCCGTACAGTTGACGTTGAGGTATGCCCTCCCTCCAACACACAAGAACACACACACATACACTTACTCAATCAGGCACTTCCCCCCTCTCGATCTATTGATCCACAACTCATTGCTCGGTCAGGGCTACATGCGATGAAAACGTTGTTTTAATCAGTTGGTTACCACTCACACTTTGGTGTATGATAGAAGGGTGAACGATGTGTGAGTGTTTGTATACAATTTATTTCCAGCTTAATAGTTGTTAATTATACGACTACTTCTGTATGTACATCTACTTCTGTATGTATGTGTTTCGTCGATAGTTCAATATTGTTTGTTACGTGTATCCTTGCTAAAGTGTTTCATTTGTTATACCATCCTTCATTGCCTCCTATTGAATGGCATATAGTTTGTCTTGCTGCTACTTCTGCAGACTTGGGACTAAGCCACACTTAACAATCAAAATGTCACCCAGTGTAACACACAGTACTAACCCATACTATTGATAGGATTGTCCTTTTTTTATTTTAATTTCCGATTCATTGGGGATTGGATCATTGGCTCTTCCACCGGCTGAAAAGCGCCCCCACCTTTTCCTCCTTTTTTTGTGGTAGGGAGGAGGGGGGTTTCAAGTGCACCCCAATCGTCACAGATTATAATTAGGCACACACACCCCCCACACCTCAGATGTACCCTTACCTAGGAATGTCACCCTCGTACCTACATGACGGCTCCGTCTGTGAGAACTGTTCTAGTATACCTCTTGGATAGGGGATTGTGTATGACTGTTCTGGGACTCGAGGCGACAAAAAAATGATTGACATGGCCGAGGTTTGAGCGCTGTGAATCCATGACCTTGACCGATCGGGCAGAACGCCGACAGAGCTGTCCTGGCTGACCGCGACCGACCGACCGACACATTGAATGTGAGGCATCACATGTTCTTTGTTTTTTTTTTAGAAACTGTTAGCCTCACAATTTGTTTGTTTTTTTTTTTGGGGGGGGGGGTTACCGAACACATTTTTTGTCCACACTTGACTGTTATCTCTATGACGTACTCAGGGCTATTGTGGCGCCCCTGTGGGAGTTACATTTAGGGCGGCCCTTCACCCTATCTGAAAAGGGGGCGAAAAACATTGAAACAACGCCCTTTCGGCGCTCATTCCTAGTTCGGCGCCCTGGTCGTAGTTAACCGAGCCACCGTGCTATGGCGTCATTTAGATTGTTTTAATTGATATTTACAACTGAAAACCGAATGATTTCTCATTGAAATTATGGTATTAATGCAGTGGCGCCGAGAGCCAACACGGGCCCCAGGGCAGAACATCAATTCGGGCCCCTTAATAAACAATAAGTCGTGAAAAATTGACATTGCCCCCCCCTCTCGGCGTGCCTGCATTAATGTACGTCCTGCCGTTATATGTGTAACACTTTCAGTCTGTAAAATGATGCAGGATGTTTTAAGTCATACCTTGTTTTTATTGCTTGTTTGTTTTTAATAAGTACAATATACATATCACTGCAGTGACCATCCAATCGAAGGGGGGGAAAAGTTTCTATTCGCTGGTATTCTACAACATTACACATTCTTACGTGCGACTGTTGGTAACACTTCATGTGCTGTGACCGGGCTAATGTGAAATTTTGCTGACCCAATCGCTTTGTATGTGTACCACGTTCTCCACTCCATGGTGATTGGTGGAAGTCACAGGCCTGACGTTATGGATGGGATATTCGGATATTTCTGTTTTCACTACAATGGCAGCGGCATAACTCTTGTTGCCATATGCTGTTATTGCTGTTGCGCGCGCGCGCGTGTGTGTGTGTGTGAGAGACGACACTTCAGCCATGGGTGATAACGAGTGCATTCGCGTCATCGGCTCACCGGACTCAGGGGGCATAACTCGCTTTCTAATCACCGAGTGGCGCTACTAAATTATCTCCCCTGGCCCACTGGCCAAAAATGTAAACTAGAGTTCATGATGGAACTTGTATATGAAATTTAAAAAAAAAAAAAATTTGATTCTACTTTCTGTCGCTGTGTCCGGCTAAAGAATTGGTGTGGAACTATTCTTTTTTCAATTCCTGGAGTTTTTTTTTTCGCCTTGTGAGCTAATGAGCAGTGTGATGGACGAAGCGTCTCCTGTCAGATTATGGATACCATTAACTCTAGAAGAAAGGTAATGTTTGATACATTCTTTTTTTTTTGTTTCAAATGATACTTTTGTTCATTCTGTTTTCGTTTGTTGGCCAAATTGTTTTCCGTATTCCCGTCAATATTTCATAATTCACTTTTTTTCTCTTATTGATACTCTTTCTCTTTCTTGTTGTCTTCTTTCATTGTGCGCCTCTCTCTCTCTCTCTCTCTCTCTCTCTCTCTCTCTCTACTCCTCTCTTTCTCTCTACTCCTCTCTCTCTCTCGCTCACTCTTCATCTCTCTCTTTTTTCCACTATTTATATCTCTTCTCTCTCTCTCTATCTATCTATCTATCTTAGTGTTTGTTAAAGTGTAGGTCGCGACCTACGTACTCATTTGTATTAAATGACCAAAACTGAATAACTACTTTATCCAAAATATGTGAAATAAATTTGTCATTTTTCTTTCTTAAACGTAATGGGTCGAAAAAACCGTACAGGTTTATTAGTGGGTCTCGAATCGCAAAAAAAAAAAAAAGGTTTGAGTAAACACTGATCTATCTACTTCCATCTCTGACATTTCCCTCCGTTTTAACTCGGGAGTTTATCCCTATTCCCCTATGCACACATTTAATGTTGTATGCTGTATTGTAGCCGAAACCCTGTGATGTATTGTAGCCGAAACTCTGTGCTGTATTGTGCTGGGGCAGGGGCACTGGATTCCGTGCAATGTGTGTAGTGTGTAGTCTGTGAGTACATGTCTGCTGACGTGCTTAGTTCTATGCCCTACCCCCCCCCCACACACACACACCAACTTTCCACTCCCCTTATCAACACTGTGGCGGTGTTTTGACATAACTCGTCTGGCCTGTGTATCGGCATTGTCTCCCCACCCCCGATACATCCGTGTAATTGATTTGTACGCGCGATCTGATTGATTCGTCTCTCCTCTGGAATGAGTCGTGCGTGTGACTGATGTAGTCTGGCCAGGCTGGCGCTGAATCAGGCGGTGCGTGTGTGTGTGTCCGTGTGCCAGTAACTGATATGTGTTTGGCCAGAGCTACTCGCGCTGAACCGACACCCGTTCAATCCCCGCGACTCACACTGTCCACCGATACCTTTGTTACATTGATAGTCACGTGATGTGGTCGAGTCTTTCACTTAATGCGCGGTGATCCCCCCGCTGAAATAGCTCTTTAGTTCATTAATTAATTAATTGTGTTTATCCGTCCTCCAATAGCTGTGTGATTGTCAGATTAAATACAGGCTTGTGTTCGCTGATAACCCCCCCCACACACACACACACACATTGTACTGGGATGAATTAGAGGTTAGTGTTCAGTGAAATATCCTGTTTTAGAATCATTAGATACTGTTACAGTCTGTTAAGAGTCCATTTTTTTACGCACGTACTCACACACACACACATATTGCGGTTACCATTGGGCATTTGGTCAAATCTGTTCGGTGTAATTCGAACCTGTAATGATTTGCGATAATCCGTCTGAACTCACGACCTCACACTGTCATCCGGCCGGTCCGGCTCTGCTCTACAGAAGGGTCTGTTGGATAAAAGCCCGTGACGAGATATTCTAGTCCAGGGAGGGAGGTCAAACTACGGCTCGCGGGTTAACTTCGTCCATTCTGCTCTTGGCCATGACCCTTTTTTTTTAAATATATATTTAAGAACCCGTTGTATACATGGATTCAAACATTGTGTCCACCCATGTCCTCGACTGTGTCTCATCGTCATCATGGCCGCCGTCAGGCCACACTAGGGTGGAGCTTAAAAATAAAAATATCGAATGTTTGCTGTCTTACCCTCTGAAAGTGTTTCTGTCCGTGTAAAAACATTATTAAAAAAAATTTGACCTTCTTATCTCATCATTTAGAGTTAGCTCAATGATGTAAAAGTTGATAAGAAAGTCAAGTTATTGCTAAAAAACGAAACACGTGGACTTTTATTATTATTTGATCATTGATTCAACTAAATGCAATTAATACAAGTTACACACACTATTACTGCTTGGTAAATGAGTAAATGAAATTAAATGTTAATGTAAAAATTTAGTAAACGAGTTTAAAAAAAAGTTTGAAGACTAATGTTATTAGCTGCTAAATTATGATACTGCTAAAGCTTCAAGTGTCTCCTTCTTGCTGTTAGGATACATATCTCGATGTTTCTGGACAACCTGTAGTAGAAACTGAAGTTGTGACTCATCATGTTTCATCATCCTTGCGAATTCCTGAATAAGGGCGACTCCGCTGTTATCCATGCCTTCAGTGTATCAGTCGTGCTTCAAAACCACAAATATCCTGTACTCCAGGGTGGAGCTTATTTTTAAAGTTGTGAAAAATAACCTTCTTACCCCCTCAGTTCAGTTCTAATATAATAAAATAAGTTTATGCAAAATTTCTGCTAGATTAATGCCTTTTTACTGGTAGCTCAAAAGCATGTTTGTTCTGACGGTTTTGTTTATTAAGGTTTGCCAGGTTTTATGGCAAAAACACTCAAAGTGATCTGATGGGCCATAATAATTTTGATGCTCTGGCAAGATAAACTGATGATATCAATGAACACGTATATCTTTCAAAAATATTTTCTGTCTTCGGTCTAACTTGCTGCACCTGGTCGTAGCGTGCCATAATGTATGCCTTTCTTTCTCTCTACTTTTTTCCCCAATTCTATCGTGGGGCGCCGCGCACCTGATGTCCCTGTCGTGTGTTCCGCCCGAACTGCCCGGCCTGTGATATCAATCCCCAGCTATCTGGGCCCATTCCATCGATGACGCCGCGATGCCCACACGCAGTCGTCTTCTATAACGTTTGGCCTGTCTCGTCTCATCTCTAGGTTTCTCATTCGTCCGTTATCAAAGGACAGCACTGAAGTAGAACGGTACCGGCTGTTGTCTTCCGAGATTCACCGAAAACTGTTTTCATCATTTACGTTTGAATGTCGGCCTGACCGCGGGCACATGTGTATGCATATGTATGCATGTATGTGCGTGGTTTTTTTTAGAGGCGTTCTCGTGTTTTCAGGTGCGCTAGGCAATGAATTGAAAATATTTAGGGAACTAATGGCAGAAGTACATATAAGGGCCCCCCCATACAGCTTCCAGACTTTTTTTTTACAGGCAAAGGGCCTTTCTGGCAGTGTAGCTATTAGTGGTCTCCTAGTTCAGGGGTCGGCAACCTACTGCTCGCGAGCCACATGTGGCTCTTTCGATGTCAAGTTGCGGCTCTTTCGATATCAAATTGCAGCCTAAATCAAATACCATAATATTGAAACAACAGTTTTAGTGGCTCTTTAAAAAAAAACTGAGAAAATTGTAAATTATAACTTTTGGCTCTTTCGTCTCAAAAAGGTTGCCGACCCCTGTCCCAGTTCTACCCTTGTATTGAAAACGACTTGTGTTTGTTTGTCCGTCGACCTGCTAAAGTGGTGTTGCCAACTTGTCCTTACACCACTGTTGATGCTGTTCGTTTATCTGACCCTCCCCTCCCCCCCCCCCAACACACACACCGTGGTCTAGTCTGGTAACATTCGCACATAAAACAAGTCAGTGTGTGGGTCACGCCAGCATCAGTAGGTCCACACACAAAACTGGTAAATAGATATCCCGTATTACGTCATTGCTTAGGGTCACGTGGAATTAGAGACGTCATTCCAGCGTCTGTGAGAGAGAGAGAGAGAGAGTAACTGCCTGCATGTGAAAGTGATATGTGTTTGAGTGTATGTGTGTTTGCGTGTTGTACAAAGCTGTTTCTTGTCTCTCTCTCTCTCTCTCTCTCTCTCTTGCCGTTTTATTGCTTGCCCGCGGCGATAAATTCCGTGCGTTCTCTTCAGTCTGGGAATATCATCTTGGCTGAGAAAAAAACTCTGGGTAGGGACAAAGTTGTTGTGTCCTTCTGAAGATATTTTTTAGCTTCCCATATCCTCATTATTTCTTTCATCTCATCTCAAATTTGTTGACGCAATTCTTGGGGGGAAAAAAAGAGGGGGGAGGTAATTGTTTACACTTTATGAAAGATGAAATCTCTGTTCAAAATGACACAATTTTATGACAAGTCGTTGTTGTTGTTGTTGTTTGTTTTCTCTCTAATTAGAGAATCACTTGTTTGTTTAAAGCAAGAGTGTGAAATTCACAATGTTAACTTGACAACTTACATGCGCATTTGTAATACAGATAGAAGTATCGTTACATTCTAAGTATTGATTTATTTCAGCTGATCGTATTGTTTGTAGGCTTGTTTGTTTGTTTGTTTTTTTTTAAATCTCTTTATAAGTCATTTGACATCTTCCGATCTCAACTGAGAGATACTAATGCAGAGGTTGTGGGTTTGGTTCCACTTTTTGTTTCGCGCCATTACAGACATCATCGTTAGAAGCAATAACGGTGCTGGGCCGCGCGGTGTAAGGAGGTTGCGGAGGGTAGGGGGGTAAATATTGTCCTGTTTCTGTTGGGCATTTCGATTGTTGATGTGATATTAGGGGGTCGTCTAGCTTAAAGAAGAAAAAAAAAACATTAAAACCTAAAGAAAAACCGAGAGTTGCTGGTCACGATGACAACCAGGTGTAAACAAACCACCCAGTGTGTGGGGTTTGTACCGCCATACACTCCCATCTTCTTACGTGCCGTCTCTAGATCAGTTTGACCCATGAAGCACGTTTTCACTTCGTAGCAATCCACGACTATTAGCCAATGTTACCAGATTGCGCTACTTTTGGCAAATTCACTACCACTACTATTTATAAAAAAAAAAAAGCTTCAAAGTATCGCAAGATAAAAAAAATTGAGACATTGAGATTTAAATCTGTGTTCTTCTCCGCGCTACCTTATTTATTTTTTTTGCAGGTATTGCGTAACGTTGTACCGTCATAATTCATTGTTTCCATGGTACGGGGTGTCACTAGACTGAGGCGGAGGAAACTATTAGCCCCGGGGCGGCACACACTTTACCACCAGCAAAGGGCGACATGTGTAGCACTTTAGTGGCACGTGGATGAGGAGCGGCGCTTTCAGAGTTCGCCCTGGACCCAACATACGCTCCTGGAGATGGGGGGGGGGGGGGCTATGATTACTGCACATCTGTAGAACTGTGATACGGGAGTTTTTGGGTGTGAATAAAGCGATAACAGTTTTCCTTTGTGGAAGGAATGAAACATATATATCGGTACATTGAATAAAGGTATGCCTTTATTGCGAGTGAAAATTGCATCTTAATTTGCCTGCATTTTGTTTGTCTGACCCCCCCCCCCTTTTTTCCATTCTATTTTTTGTTTTTAAAAAAAAACTGATTGTTCTATTTTTTATACCCACGTGATATCTATTTATAAATGTATGTGTAAACATAATTTTTATCTATTTTTTTTTATAATTGTGACATCATGCTAAGTGTGACACGCGGCCGATCAGTGTTGTGGTTATCGTCTCTCAGTTCATGTCAATTTAGGCGAACCTTGTGAAACAGTTTCCCTCCAACTGTAGGTTGGTTCCCATTGAACATAGGTGGCGGGATCTTCAGTTTCCATTGAGCATAGGTGACGGGATCTTCAGTTTCCATTGAATATAGGTGGCGGGATCTTCAGTTTATGTAATTAGCTGCTTTATTTATTAAACATTACACTTGAGTTGAATATTATTTTCATTCCACAAGTTAATCGCTTTTTTGTTTTAATAGATGAAAATTTATTTATTTAATTCTACTGTGTGTGTGTGTCAATGATGTAATTTTTCCCCCAACCCGAAGGGCCCATAATGAATGCTTTTCGCGTTGTCCATTGCCAGAACGCCCGTTGCTCTACTCTCTATCTTCCCCTCTCCCTGCCTCTCTTTCTCCCTCTCTCTCCCTCTCTCTTTCCGTCTCTCATTTCCTCTCTCTCACACTCACTCTTCCCCCACCTCTTTTATGAAAGTATATCTGTGTACGGTCACTCTGGTATGGACCGCCTTGACGTCATAGACCGGAGAAAAGATGAAGGGGAGATAAAAACGAGAACAGAAGAAAACCAAACAGTTGGCTGTATTGTCTGGATCGAGGAAAGTGCTCGGTTTGGGGGGGGGGGGGGGGAAGGGGTTGAAACTAATATGTGCAAGTAGGTTGTCATTTCTATGGACGGCTATTTCTGGGGATGACTGTAGTGAGTTTGACCTCTGGCCTCCCTTCATGAGGAGGGAAGTTTATTTTTTTCTGCTTTCCATCGTTATTATTCTCTCTCTCAAGTCAAGTCTGTTTTGTGCACAGAGTATTATATCATATTTAAACATTCCTTTAATAATGACTTTTAACAAAAAAAAAGTGTCGCCAATTGTGTTAAGTTTTCATTTTTTTTTAAATAGTGATGTTCCTGAATAAGGAATATAGATATACAACAATAGCACAACACACGTATGGTGACTTTCGGAAAAGTCGATTTCCACTGACGATGGCATTCTGTATAATTCATTTTCTGTCTGCTGGGTGCGATTTTAAAGTTGTCCGTTTTGTTTCTGTTTTTTTGGCGCACCGCTTAGGTTAATTGAAGGTGGTCGGGGCTGTTGGTTGGTTGGGTTTGGAGGTCTCGAACTCTTCACCATCACTACGCCGATCAATATCTAAATGAGTTATCTGCCCATTGCACCATTCCCTTCCCTCCCTTCCCTGCCCCCCCCCCCCCGGGGGCTAGGGAGACCCCGTCACGTCGACCAGGGAAAAAAAAAGACAGACCAGTGAAAGTGAAACAATAAAACCTATCTACGACTGGTCCCCCCACTGTGATGGTGTTGGTGGGGGATGCAGCTGTTGTCACACTCAACAGTTTATTTTTGTATTTATTTATTCCTCCACACGTTGCGGGTTAGATGTACGACGTAACCAGCTCGGTATTTGGGTCAATCGATCGCCTTGTCCCTTTGACAAAACCAAAAAAAAAACGTCTGGACTTTTCATGAAGCATCTATGAAATATCCGTTAGGGGAGCGGGGAGAAATGCGGCTTGTAGCCTCCCCCCTCCCCGGGGCCATCACATGCGCCCCCTTACGTGTGCCCCCCCTCTCCCCCAGTTTTTTTTCTGCCGCTCTTTTGTTTAAATCGTTGAATCAATAGTTTTCTCCCCTTTGTTGATCGCGTCTAGTTATTTAATAACAAAATAACGAGGTCACTAGGATAACCTATTTACTGTAACAACGCGTATTGTTTATTTATTTATTTTCTGTGCATGTTGTTGTCCCCGTCATTATTTGGTCAAGTCTTTAAAAAACAAAAACTAAGTAGGCCGACATGTCTTTGGAACACCGTGTACTGTTTTGAGCAACAATATGTGAGACCTCGAACGAATTAACTTGTTTGTTTATGTTTTCTGAGCAGCACAACGACTTGTCATCGATGTTTGATCAATGTGTGTGGGTGTGTGTGTGGGTGATTTCTCTACACCAGTGGTTCCCAAAGTAGTCCCTACGGACCCCCAGGGGTCCCTGGCATCACTCAGGGGGTCCGTGGAAAATTAAAATTCATTTGGGGGTCCCTGAACAACTTTAGGGGGTCCGTGAAAGGTTTAATGTAAAATAGTAAAATTAAGATTTATTTTTATTATTATGGAAATCAAAATAAAAAAACATTAAATAAACTTGTAGTGCACACCAATTAAATTAATAACAAGCATGGCGCGGTGTGAGACAGACGGCCGAAAACACGTTTTTACAGGAATGGAATTACGCCGCAGCATACACTAACTTGTCATCTACAATAGAAACATGAACTATAAAAGAGTTGTACATCGTACATCAAATTATGTTCTATGTTATGCAGTTACAAAGCGTTTAATCAAATTTTCCCAGTCCTAGACAAAAAGGATAAGGATTTAACGTTTTTTTTCAAACAGTCAAAGAAAAATATTAGAAAATACCGTCACTGCAACAACTCATAGGGACAACATCTAAGCGAGATGATGATGGACTGTTGTTTCTTATAACATTTCTTTATTGATTGCAAGGTCCGGAAAGCTTCATACTATTGGTGAAGAACTTATTTTACCTGCTGTAAGTGAGGTAATACGCACAGTTTTGCACAAACCAGCTTTCGATATTATAAAAAGAATTCCACAGAGTAATAATACAGTACAAAGAAGGATTGACGAATTGGCTCAGTCCGTAGAAAATTCCTTATGTTATTACTTTAAAACATCTATACAGCTTGACGAGTCCACTTTACCATGAACAGAAGCTTTACTTTTAGCTTATGTAAGATTTGTAAAAGAAGAAATATTTTGTCAAGAATTTTTATTTGCTAAATGTTTGCAAACAAAAGGTGAAACGTTATTTACTGAATTAAAAAGATAGTTCAATGTAAAAGCTTTACCCTTGACTAATACAATTTCTGTTGCTGCTGATGGTGCTCCAGCAATGGTAGGAAGATAAAGAGGCTGTCTGGCATACTTAAAACAAGCTGCACCAAATGTATTTTAGTGCATTGTGTCATTCATTGACATCATTTGGTCGCAAAAAATCTTAGTGAACTTTTGCAAAGATCACTAGATTATGTCATTAAAGCAGTTAATAAAATCAGAAGGAATGTCTAAAATTAGAAATTATTTTCTCAACTTTGTTTGAAAAACGACGAAGACTATAACTGTTTACTACTTCACACAGAAGTACGTTGGTTATCTAAAGGTGCATGTTTAAATCGATTATTTGCGCTCTTTGATTTAGTGTTGGAATTCATGGAAAGCAAAGACTATGATTTGCGACACAATTTAACATAGCCTTTATGAGTGATTCATTTGACCAATTTAACGAAACTAATTTGAACTTACAAGGTGACAAATTAAATTTAATTAAAACTATAAGCGTAATGGCTGCTTTTGTGGCAAAACTTTTTCTGTGCAAATAAAAGTTGGAAAGAGGATACTGTTTTCAACTTCAAAATATTGCGAAATTTCAAAATAAAGCTGAAGATCAGCTTGCTTACTGTCAAACACCTAACGGTTCTTCATGCAGACCTGAACCAAAGATTTGAAGACATTTTTCACTTGGATATTCCCGACTGGGCATAGAGCCCTTTCGCGCGTGGACAAATTCAGATCCTAAACACAGATGCATCCTTACTAATACAGGAGCAGCTTATTAAAATATTCACAAATGAGGAATTTTAACCAATCTTTAAACAAGGGTACCACAAATGCTGGTTATAAAAAGAGATCACTGTTTTATATTCCGCATTATGGGTTATTGTACAGAAGTTGTTGACTGCTTTTCCGTCTTACTATTTGGTAGAACGTGGATTCAGTGCCGTTATGAACTTTATCACACACACACACACAAAGCAGAAACCGACCAGAAATTTGTGCTCATTGGAATTTGCAATCACTACTCACAAACATTGAGCTGGACATAAATACACTCATATCATCAAGTTCATCCAAGTCATTATTTTTTGTTTATTTTAAACGAAAATTATAATTTCAATAAATACTTTTTCAACAAAATGTTTTTTTTTTAATTAATAATTTCTATCCTATGCATTTATGCAGCTTTTTCACTTGGGAGTCCGTGGGCAAGTTTTAACTATAAAAGGGGTCCATGGGTCAAAAAAGTTTGGGAACCACTGCTCTACACCCTTCTCTTTTCTTAGAGCTCAGACGCCGCCCCCCCTCCCTCTTCCAGGCGCATTCTGAAGAAACCCGCGACTCTCAGAGTTAAGATTAAGAATATGTGGGTCCTTGAGGTAAAATTAGTATTTATGTTGCCCCCCCCCCCCCCGCAAACGTGCGGCCTGTTTTAACCCACCACCAAGACTGGATAGACAGCTTGGCTCATACAGATGTAACCTTAAAGGCCTGGGGGGAAATTTCGGCCATCGTTTATGAGATTATGCGGTTTCTCCTTGACTTTTTAAACCGCAACTTTTATACCTGCATCTTCTGTAAAACACCTGCAATGTTGATAAGTTTTGTCATTTTATTCGCGAGATTGGGCCTGTTTCTTTTTTTTTTTTGGTTGGTTCTAATGTTTTCGGCCCGCAGTACCCTTAATCCACCCCTGCCCACCACATCTCCCCCCCCCCAAACACATTTTTTTAAATTATTAATTTTTTTTTTTTCAAATTCGGTCGATGCTGTTGTTTTTTAATCCAACTACCGTTTGGATTCAACACAATCACTGCTGTAAGTTGGATTCTGTGAATTCAAAATTTCGAGGACGGGACGTCAGGATTCTCCGCGTGAGACCCGTTGGTGACAAAGTAACAGTCTGTGAGAACCACTGAGTATGTGTCCTCTTATAAATTGAACAGGGGGGGGGGGACGTTGACGCAGCAGTATTTATAGACAAAAAAAAAATAAAAACAATTAGATGTGGGTCGAGAGGGTTAGATCGATTCTTTGCATGTAACATCTGGGGCAACTCTCACGTGACTTGAGCTATTTATAGCCCAGTCTTGCACTTGTTTTGGTTCGGCCTGAATGAATGAGTGTTGATGTCGATCGTGTGTGTGTGTGCTAGTGCTCGCGCACGTGTCTGCGCGTGTGTCGGTCGTTTTTCAAGCCATTTCGACGCTCGCATTCCTGGCATACTTTCGGTTCAAAGTGTTGACAAACATATATATATAATATATATATATATATATATATATATATATATATATATAGAGAGAGAGAGAGAGAGAGAGAGAGAGAGAGAGTGAGAGTGAATGAAATCGCCCGACATTGCGATATCGGATGGTGGCGTTCAACTGTGCTGCATGTCATACATGTGTGTTGCGTGTTGATGCATACGGGGGATGATGCTACGTTGAGGACAAGCATATCGGCAGTGCGTCTCTGCATGACACGCGTGTAATCTGTCTCTACAGCCATCCGTAAGTATTATGTGTGTGTGTGTGTGTGTTTTCATTGGACTAGTGTTGTTCTGTTTGTGATTTATATATAAATTAAATTTCAATGTCGTTGCTGTAAACTGGCGACAGATTTGGGGGGGGGGTGGATTTGACTGCCTAATGGGCCGAACTTTGATTGGCGGGAAGCAGTTTACCCATGTCTTAGTTTATCTCGTTACGTGATTTGGTCGAGTCTTACACTGAATACGCGGTGATTTCCTCCCCCCCCCCCTCGAAATAGCTCTTCATTTCAGTTCCTGTCATATTTTTGTCACATGCGTGCTAAGCCTTTCTTACGTTTCGCGGGGGTTCGATGAATGTACATGAGTTGCCTACCAACAAAAAAAAAACTGGTTTGTATACATACATTGGGGTGGCGGTAAATCGTTTTGAGGATCATTGAATCGCCCACACCCCCACACCCACCCCGAAGCTGAACACATCCCATAATTTTAATTAGTATGACAGACATATTACTTAATTATTACATTAAAAGAAAGTTTGTACTTGTATTAATAAAATAGTGTAGGCCTAACTTCATGCTTAAAGATTTGTTAGAAATAAATGGGCACAGTCGCATTCTTTGTACCGGGGCCCCTGCTTAGACACTCGGCGGTCTTTTTTTTTATCTTGAGTAGCGACTCTGCGTAACGCGGGTCTTCCACGAGGACGCTCCAAGAACTGACATGTGTGTAAGCAGGATTGGTGTGTAATTATTAGGACGAATGTGTGGAACTGATGAGCCGTGGGTTTAGAACGCGTCGTGTGCTCCTTTCTTCTGTCTTGACAGACTCTTCGTGAGATACTCAGTGTGGCCGGCCGCATCGGTTTCACGGTTACATTGTCTCGACCACTGTGGCACCTGTTTACTGGCAGTCATCGATTTCACTCACTGACCTACACAGACGTGTGTCTGTTAAGTCATGGTGTAGCGAGGCCTCTTTAGTCAACCCACTATCCAGCGAAGGGCCCCACCCCACAAGATTAAGGACCCCTGCTAAGTGTTCCGGTACCCCCCCCTCTCTCCCATTTTTTTCTAAAAGGAATGAGCTCTCAGTGCTGTGTGCCCCTGGTGATATGTGCAGATTCTCGCTCCCCCCCCTCCTCCTCCAGCAACAGAACCAGGTAGGAAGAGAACTGCAGCAGTTAGTTTACGGTTGGGGCGGGGTGGGGGTAGAAACCGTCTGCCTGGCAATATAAGAAACCTGTTGCTGTAATAAACTATCAGGCCCTGTCATCTTTATGATGCACAAGTTATAACAACGTTTGGGGTGAACGGTCTGAAGTAATGACAGCAGTCGACAGAAGAGGAAAGCAAAATGAGAGAAATCTGGCAAAGTAATCCACCGGCGGTCTTAAACAAAGAAAGAAAACACAGCAATAAAATAAGTTAATTAGCTCATAATGTTTATTAATGAAAACGAATTATGTTTACTTCTTGTGACAGGTAAACTAGACAGTTGCAACAGTTTTTTTTTTTTCTGTTTGTTTTCAGTTTTCTTGTCAGCACTTTTGAGTGTCTGTCTCTGGTTACCGCTTCAAGTTCGTGTTGTTAGTAAATATCGGCGCTGTATTTGCGTAATTTGACTTATTAGTTTTATCTTCACCCGGCAAACGCCTTTAGTGAACACCGTATGTTTAATACAATATGTTTTGTGCGCGGACGGATTTGTAATGGGGATGACACGACAGTCATTATTTGGGGAAATCGACAGGCCCAACATATGCTGACTCTACTAGTCGGTCCGCGCCACAATGAGAGAAACGACGAGAACTGTCCACTGCAATGTCCTCGAACTGTCCCCTCTCCCAAAACGACATATTTTATCTGTATAGATATCAGAATGGTGATGATAAATGTTTGAACCAGGAACTTGTGCTGCGGACATTATTAATTTGGGTCAATGGGTACGGGATGAATGTACGTCGTATGATCAATGTATGCTGGACACTTCACTCACTGTCACACACACACACACACCCAAAGTACTCACCATGCACTCGTTGTTCATATCCTTTGTGTAAGACACAGAATGCACATTGTACAGAAAGCACATTGCTATTTAAAAGTCATCTACCATTGACTTTTTTTTAAAAAGCCGCCATTACTGTTATTATTTCCCGCCTTTTTTTTTCTTCGTATGCCGAGTCAAAACCTCGTGATTGCTATGGTCGTTGTACATTAAGCGTAAGACTTAGATGTAATGGGCAAATAGTTTTTCTATTCACTGAGTTTGTAGAAGAATTTTAAATAATTTAATATGGGATTTTGTAGCACCTGAGCGTTAAACCGTATTTGTCTGAACATGTGAACAATCTTTCTATTAATGTGTGTTTTTTTTTTTCATGTATTTTGTTTTTATTTTATTTTTTTAGGTTGTTTCACATAGGGGAATACAAAACTTTTATAAGAAAAAAAATGATTTAGGAGGGGTGTCGCATAACACGTAGATTTCCCGATCAACGCCGGGCTTTACAGCTAATTTTACATAAAGACTGCGTTATACTATTACTGATGTGTGTGCTCGTCATTAGTTTACCGAAGTGGCTGTAAAAAAAAAAAAATTGGTCGCGAATGGGTCTGCCAAAATGTAAACATTTACTTCTTAAACACAACTTTAGCTTCATGTTTTTTTTTTCCGTCATGGGTGTTTTGGCGGAAATGAATATTTCTTTTGTGTGTGTGTGTCGCGACACCATCCCACAGTGTGACCTGGATGATGGTCACACAAAACGTCCTAGTGCAGTTACCTTCATCGGTGCTTACAGTTTAAAAGTGGGTGGGAGGGTCTGGTTGTGTGGGGGGGGGGCGCCATGATGCTGTCTACACCTGCTGAACTCCTCACATATAACTTAACATCATAACGTCATTTTGTTACTACGAAACGCTTGTTGCTCGTGCGAATACACACACAGAAACACCGTGCGCGGTGTATACATGTCTCGGGAATTCCCGTTGTTGTACTGGCTGGCTGCAAGATAAGGATGATGAAGATATGCCCGTAATATACTGTTATAAATCTCTGTACTGACTCACAGACACACGTGTGTTCAAAAATGATATAATGCGCTATCTAATAAGTATCAGTCCAATCAACATTTAGATCACGCAACAAGATAATAACAAGTCCATAGGAAACAAAAAAAAAGTCTCTGTGGGACAGTCTGTGGGTGTCCCATTTGCATGTGAACGGCATTTGCTTGACCCCATTTGACTTTCATGGTTGTCGATCTCTAACTGTCTGGCATCGCCGCTGTCACGGTGACAAATGGCGCAGTGTACGTCATTCGATTGAGGGGACGACTTGATGTCATTCTATTGAAGGAATGACATACGTTTGAGGGAACAACTGGAGGTCATTCGTTTGAGGGAACGACTGGATATCACTTGATTGAGAGAACGCATGGATGTCATTAAATCGAGGGAACAACGGGATGTACCGATACGTCCACGTACTTTGGTTTTCATTGTGGTCTTCATAATCTTTATCATTCCAGATATTACACCGTTATCTTATCCGACATACTAGAGGAGAGTAGCAACAATTCAGACCCACGGGTACACTGTTTGGGAATTTCCGTGTGTGTCCTAGCTCGTCAATACATGTCCTGTAAGATAAGGAGATGTACATAGAGTTTGTCACGTGGTGTATACTTTGTGTGTTTTGGGCTAAGAAAGAATGTTTGTAAACAAAGTTTTATCTTAATGAGATCGTCATATTACTCCTACATGAGTGTGTGTGTGTGTATGCTATTTATTTGTGTATGCTATTTATATGTGTGCTATGTCTGTATGTGGATGCTGCCTAGATGTGTATATGTACGTCGCATATTGTCACCTTACGGAATGATGAAACTATTGTTGGGAGTCACAGCTCCTTCCAGTTGCACTATGTGTTGGGTTGTTTTTTTTTTTATGTTGTGATACCAACTGGGTGACAGCCAACTGTAATATGTAGCCATTCTCCCTCCCCCTTACCACCACCACCGCCCCTATCCCGTTCCATCTGGGGGCAATTATGTATAAAGAACTGTACGTCAGAGCTCAGGTCGTTAGTATTACTAGCGAGCCATAGGTCAACGGGACATATAATGAATGACCAACATCTGTGACTAGATTCGAAACATGCAGCCTGTTTTTTATTTAGTTTGACACATTTTTAAAAAGTCACTTTCCCTTCTCCCTCTTGCTTGGTGTGTTAAAAAAAAACTTACTAAATTATATACTAGTTAACTACAGCATAGACTTTGTTGGGCATCCTTCACTGTATATGTAAATATATAAACAAGGAAGTAAGTTGGAGGCTAGAAAACATGCACATACGTGTATGTATGTATGTAAAGATATGTATGTAAAGATATATATTTATACACACACTAGGAAGTACGTTTCAGGCTAGGGGACATGCACATACATGTTTGTGTGTGTATGTATGTGTGTGTATGTATGTATGTGTATGTATGTGTGTGTATGTAAGTATGTATGTGTATGTATGTGTATATCAGTGCTCACGTTCTAGAACCATGCACGTCAGCACTGGTTCGACCTTTGGTCCTCCCCGCCTACACTGACCTAGATAATCTCCTCCCTGGTATTGTTTATATACATACCACTGGCTGAGCTGAATATGGCTGCCATCCATTACCTACCCCCACCCCACACACACACACCCCTTTCTTTTTAAACATGTTCATCACTTCTTTGCATTCTCAAGGCCTACGTCAGTAAGGGCACTTGTCGACCTTTAACCTTGCACTATTTTGTTTTGTTTCGTGTTGCTTTTCAGACACATTTATTTGTTAGTTCCGGGGAGGGGAAGGTTCTGATGCTGAACAGATTAATCGAAGTCCTCCGGTGTATTGTTTTTTTTTTGTGCTGGACTCAGTTGCGCCACTCGTGATAGACATTCGCCGCAATCTGTTCTCTGTTAGGTCATCGGGAGTTTCCAAGAGTTTTTTTTTTTTTGTTTTTTTTTTTAGAAACACGTTGGGCGGGAAACGGGCGTCAGATTATTGCGCGGATTTTTACGAAATATGGGATTTCATGCATAAGGATGAGTTATTTCAATGGTTCTTGAAGAGTGGACCAGCGGCCCATTGGTGGGCCGTAATCTAATTTGAATTGGGCCGCCAAAAAAAAATATTACCTGTCGGGAATGTATACACATAATTAATGTTAACTTTCTCTTTTTTTTTCCTTTCTAAAAATTTGCGTCGCGAAACCTGAAAAGGTTTCCTGGTGGGTTTACGAATAGCAAAATTTTAAGAACCGCTGAGTTTGTTTTTTTTTTTAACAAATTGAGATCCAGTAATCAGAAATCAAAATCCTTGATCTGCTGTGTTATGAGAATCAGAGGGGTCCTTTTTAAGCCCCCTCCCCCCATTCCTTTAACTTTTTTGGGGGTATTGCAGTGTAGGCGGTAACTGGCTAATGCTGGAATGAGAACCTCTGTCTATCCTGCTCAAATGCCGCCTCCACGAATCCGACCCTGTTTTGTCTGAGTGACATGTTTAGAGTTACAGACTGTATCCCTGTCACGTGTCTCTCTTACTGGCAGCTGTTTATTTGTGTGTCCGTGAGTGTGGTTCGAAAGTTTGTCGATTTTCTGATACTGTTTTGGCTATATCCTTCCATCAGTGCTACAACAGTAAATCATGGAGTCTTATATAATAGAGAGGTTGTTCTGAAACTTTTGCCATTCCGCGACCCACTTGTAAAGATTTTTTTTTTTTTTAAAAAGGATGCAAGAAAGTGAAGTTTAATTTGTACTTATTCTCGACTCAGTAATTATTTTACTTGTTTATGATCCACTTCTAATCAGCTGTCTGAGAACCACTGTTCTGGTAGCATATGGAGGTGGGTGTGGTCGGATGAGGGGATTGTGTGCACTTTGCAAAAAAAAAAGCCCCATTTTTTAGTTACATCAGCCGACAGGCTGAAAAAAAAAACTGTGTCCAGGCTTAATGGATTCCATTGCGGTGTTGTTGAATGTTGCAGTGAATTATTCATATTGTGTGCGCGTTGTTTAACAGTTGTCTTTTATCGCTTGGATTTTTTTAAATGTCCAGTGTCTGGGTTGAAACCGGGATCGTAAATATTTGATCCACCAGGGCCCACTCCCGGTGCACCTCTCTTTCTCTCATCCTCTATTCACCAACGTCTCTCTCACTCACTTTTATCCACTCAGTCTAACACTTTCTCTCTACTCCATCTCTCTCTCTCTTTGCGTGCGTCTGTTTCTGTGTGTGTGTGTCGACTGCCACCGCGTCACCTGGTTCACGCCGCGGGTATGTTACGACACCCACCACTTGAACCTCCTCTCAGCCGTATCTAATGTTTTCATCAAGTAATGTGTACCTAGCTGCATGCATAATTTAACCACGCCCTGGATGACCCCTAACCCCTCACCCCTTGATGCATATCACCAAGTTCGCTTATTTTATTTTTAAATATGGCGTTGATTATCCACTTGACACCCAACCCCCCCCCCCCCCATAAACGTTTGGCTGAAATGCATCCCCTTTTGGGGTTTTTAGAAGTGGTGCAGAACGATAACAGCAGAGTTACGTTAAGATATAGACCATTGTGATGCCTATGAACACACAATCAGACCAAATAATTATAGCCTTCGGGTTTTCCCATTTTGCTGACGCTATTGGCACCCGTAGTTGTATTACATTAAAGTGGTCCTTCAAAATATTTGAATTATCGGGTGATATTTTTAGATCCGTTTAGATTTGAGTGTGCTTAGGCATATTGACTGATAATGAACAGCGAACGGGTAAACGAATATGACATGAATATAAGAGAAGACATTTTTTTGTTTGTTCTATATACACATTGGCAATGAACACCCGGTTTCCCTTTTGTCGAAAGCCATAGTTTTGAATTCCTCCCTTCCACTGACATATGCATGGCATACTACTCCCTCGCGCCAGCTGAGTGTTGTTTTATTATACGGGGAGCTCTCTCTCTCTCTCACACACACACCACTAACTCACTCGAACGTTAGCTGTGGATGTGTGCCTGTAAACATTAACACTTATACACACACACACACACACACACACACACATATGTGTAGATAGATAGATAGGTAGGTAGGTAGATAGATATGTTGTGTCTGTGTGTGTGTGTATATATATATATATATTATGGCTGCTGATTAAACTGCGTTAATTTGCGATTAACGCGTCAAAAAAAATTGCGATTAAAATTTTTAACGCAACACCTAAATGCGTTAATTTGAACAAAATTCTTAGAGTTCACCACGTCGAAAAATAACATACTTTTACTCAATGATTTGAAGTTAAAGCCCTATAATATAAAATAACGATGTTTTTGTTATGTAGCCTTTCGACAATAAACCTTATGCTCCCTTCCCGGTTGATGTAAAAAAAAAAGTCACTCAGTAGTTTACATTATATACTGTAGTGTATATTGGTGGAGGTACTACAGTGTATTGTTGAAGATAAAAAACAACTAATGTATAAAGAACTCGTTTATGCTAGAAATTGTGTATCATCAATTTTTTGCGCGTAATTTTGTATTGCATTTTGATAATACAGTATCTAACCAGTCATGTCTGCCACAGCTGCACTAATAGTTTCATATACATGATACTGTAATCAGAAAGTGTCTAGACTTAATTGATACATACATCTGTACACGAGACTGGTTGAATTTTTCAGAATTATTGTGATACTGAGTTAAATTTAACATTTTATATAGGGATGTTGATTAATGTAATTAAAGTGTAGTTGATGCGTTAAAAATATGCGATTACATATTTAACACAAAGACCTATATGCATTAAATTTTACCAAAATCCTGTTATTGCAGAAAAGAAAATCAGTAAATAACCCAATTCTATAGCCAGATCATACAAGATTTTTTTTAAAAAAAAGGAAAAAAAAACCCGAAAACTAAAACGGTCACGTCTACATAAAATTACATCAGCGATATGACCTTGAAACAATAGGATTGTCATTTCTTAATTCTAATGTATGACCTTGAATGATACAATTAGTTAACATCTGGCGTAGCTAGAAAGCTTGCTTGACAGATGCCATGATTTGGAAACGGTGGGTCTTGTGTAAATTTGTTATGGGACAGAGGGTGTACGGCGGTTGGGTAAGCCTTAAGTGACGTCATCTTTGTGGGGGGGGGGAGGCTGCTAAGTGTCAAAAATGTAACTGGGTTGGGAATGGGGGGGGGGGGGTAAAACGCGTTAATAATAAGTGAGCATCTACTCTCTGGCTATACTATTATGTTATGAAAGAAAAAGCACATATGAGATATAAATGACGTGTGTATTTTTTGGGATGGTAAGTGGAGGGTTGGGTAAACAAGACTTAGTATGGCGGCGAAGTGTTGCAAAATATGACAGGGAAGGGGGAACAGTTTGGAAATGACAGCACGAGAAAAAACACATATTTAGCACTGTTGATGATTAAAAAGGAAACAATTCGCATCGCTTGACGTGATTGATACATGTCAATAAACTGGTCTCAATAACTAATTCAATAGACAGATATGCTAATACTTAATAAATCTGTAACAATTAATTATACCTTTTTTCGTAAATTAATCTGACTTGTTTATTATGCCAATTTTATGATATGATATTATGACATACTAGTTTGAATACAAACAAATGTATTGTATTGTTTCGATTAAAATGTGCGTTAATTTGCGATTAAAATTTTTAATCATGCGTTAATTTCGATCAATTTTTTTAATCGAACAGCAGCTCTAATATATATATATATATATATATATATATATATATATATATATATATATATATAGTTATATATATATAGTTATATATATATAGTTATATATATATAGTTATATATATAGCTATATACACAACACACTTGCTCAGACATCGCCTTCATTGCAGTATATTACGCGCGTCGTTACTGTGCTACAGTGTGTCCTCCATCCACACACGAAGCGGATGGGTCACGATGTCTGGGTGTAGGGATGAGGGCATCCAATAGGCGACGACATCGTTTGTTGTTGTTGTCGTATGTTTTGTTTTTTTTCTACAACACTCACCACCCACCATCTTTCTATCAGCTGGCCCCACACTCAGATCTAAAGATAAACCCTGACGCTGGGTCCCATATTTAGGCCATGGTCCAGATTGTAACACACACACACACAAACCAACAGGCTGAGAAATTAGGTTAAAACATTTTTTCAGTCCGTAAATAAGCTCTGGCCTTTGTTGCGCGGATTAGTTTTGTTCCTCTCAAAAGGAATCCATTGTCATCTGTCTGTCTTTAATTTTTTTTAAAATTTCAATTGTGGGAAGTGCAAAGTTAAAACAGAAAGAACTAAACATTGGATTAACTGATCAAAGATATTCTCATTGTGTGTTTGTGTATATACATACCCGAGCTCTGGGAAACTGAATTGTCTTTCCTTGGTGACTCTAATGTCGAAAGTTATTGTCAGGGATGGCTAGGATGGCGATTGGGCTTTCTTATTACTTCTTTCTTTTACTTATTTTTCTTTCACACTAAACATAGACTGAATCGCACAAACACTTTCAATAAAAGACTATAAGTCAGGTTGACATAAATATGACACTGATCATCGCTTTATTGAATGTAATACACGTCACAAATACCTTACAACATGATCAATATGTTTAATCCTCGAAGCATAACGCTAAAACCCCCCGGTCACAAAGTTCATCAATTCAAACAAGTCTACCTAACACTAACAAGCTATATAACACGGACGATCTACGCTTAACACTTCCTCTCAACAATTCCTCCCGAACTAACTTTACATTCTCTTATATAGACTAGCTGGACAAAGCATCCTATCATTCTCATATCTGCCGTTTGCTTGTTGGTTCCACCCCCATTCAATGTATAATTAAGTTTAGTGAACCTAGCAGAATAAACGTGACATCGCACTTCTAATGTTAGTTGAACTCTCCCCCTGACACCTTGTTTCTTGACTTGATTTAGTTGTAGTGCTGCCCCACCCTGAACTCATGAACCTGCCCACGTCTACGCCTCTTCCTGAATTCTACCTTGACACTATTCTTTGTCTAAAATCCCCCTACCTCGTTAAAGTGAATGGGTTCTGTCTCCCTTTCTGCTCCCCCATCTCATATCAAATTGCATTAAACTGTCCCAAAGCTTGAACTTACATTCACCTACACCCTGACCTACTTTCACTGTCCTGACAGTTATCTTCCCTTTTTCACGGTTCATTTGAAGGTGAGTTGTTGTTATTGTTGTTTTGTTTTCTTATTTGCAATGTTACTTGAAGTCATGCGGTTGCGGTTGAAGTGAAAGTAGGTCACCGCGAGCTCAAATGTTTTTACCCTCGCTGCCAGATTTGAACACCATTTTTTATTTTATTTCTTTGGGGTCGGTGATTATATGGTGAGGGGGGGGGTAGGGGGAGGATAGTGATAATTGCTGTGGATGTGGCGAGTATATTTTGTAATTAGATTACACTCCTCGCAGGCAGCTGGGCCTTACCCGCTCTCCCGGACGGTTCGACTGGGGTAAGTGATGTGCTCGTTATATTTAGAATAGCGTTAAACCATGGTTAAAACTAACATCAGCTGACTTTAGCCTGCTTTAGGCTGCTAGTAATGAAAGTAAGGCCACTATTCATACAACTTTTCTGTTTGTTTATATTTGATATATTTAAAAGGTGGGCAAACTTTTTGAATCGTGGGCCACGGGCGGTTATTAAAATTGAAAGTAGGGCTTGCACCAAGACCAGATTGATGTTCTACATTAACTAGTGTGGATTATATAAATAGCTTAAACTAAATGCGCGGGCCGGATCAGCCAACCAAACGGGTAGTGCTTGGCCCACGGGCCTTAGTTCGCCCATATCTGAAATATACTTGGACGTTATTTTGATGGATACGATTTGTCAGCACATTAAACGTTTTAAACCCTGCCCAGTAAATGTGCCTGTGTCTCTTTTCGGAATCGGGAAGTTCCTATTTTTACCGTTACGCTTTTAAAAAAAACCGCTTTGGCTGTGCCATTTTAGTTTTATCACAGTCCAAATTGTTAACAAAGTCTGCCTGTGTAACATATGGTTACAAATAGTGGCGTGTACTTCTGTGTAATTGGAGCACGGCTTCACGCTTGAGCAGGTAATGACAGATTATCTCTTTATACTGTGAGGATTTCCCCACCGTAATTTAATGTTAATCGTTTGATTTAGATCGATGTATCCGTCTGATTATATCGACACAATGTACATAATATGCTGATGTACGGCTAAGTTCAGTGTCCCCAACATTATTCGCTCCTGAATTAATTCACGTTTTTTTTTTTAACATTCGATATTGGAGTGTTGACTCCTTTTTATTTGTACGATATGATGCGTGCTATTTGTGTTGCTGTCATCATCATCAGCCATCGGAGTAGACTATAGATCTCCACGTATTCAGCAGACGTATTTTATTTAGGGACATGAGTCATTTCAGTCTCAGTGTAAGGCCATAAACTTGGTGTCGGTTTGATCGAGATGGAGGTGGACGTTTTGTTGTGTTTGTGTTTGATACCGATCGTGAGAAATGTGAATGAGACCCCGTGTAACTTCCTTGGGTAGCGAATATAAAATAAAGTTAGACATCGCTGCGTAATGGTTTCACATCCTCCCTCCCCCCCCTCTCCCTAGCTGCGCTTATACGTTTCACTTAAGAGTTAGACGACCTGCCTGGGACGGGCAGTCAGAATGTCAACTATTCCAGGACGTGCACACACACAGACACACACACACACACGGATGTTGTGTAATTGAAAGTTGTTGTACAATTACAGTGACGACAGCTCTAAGCATCCCTTCCTGCTTATATCTTTTGTCGTCGTCGTCCCCACACAACCCCTTGCCGTGGGCGTTAACCAGGAAGCTCAGTTGGCGGGAGGGGAGTTGTTGTTGTCGTTTTCTTTCTTTGCATTTACTTGCATTTCTTTCTTTTTTAAATTGCTTAACTTGCAGCAAACGCGGTTTGGTGTCGATTCAGGTCCCCCCGGGCAGAAAAAATAAAATGTCGCTCCACCCCCCCCCTCCCGTCCTCCCGATAAGTAATACTGAGAAATAAGCGTATCAATGCTGTTTGGTAGGGGGCGGGGGCTCAGACCGTTGACTGACAGTTGACACAAAACTTTGACACAATTTATTTGTATGTAGGCATAGTCTCGCTCCCTTTTCGCTTTCATTGCGTGTCATTGTGACCCGGTCGCGCTGACCTTTACGTACAGTGTGGGTGAAAAGTTGATTCAACATTTGAATTTTTTTTTTAAGTTAGAAGAGGTCGGGCGGGAGGGCGACGTCTTTGGAATGTAGATTGTGGCTCCCTTTTTTTTTCATGCCGCTTCACAACCAAAATGTCGCGATAGCCGCCCCACCGCGGCCCTGGTAGGTCTTCACAATCCCCGATGTAGTGGGTGTGTACAGTTATACCTGGCACATCCACCACACTCAGCCATGAATATTGGAGACGTGGTGTGGAAGTTTAGTGTGTATAACATCACTTTTAAACCATGTGTTTGTATATCACTGCCTAGGTTGTGCGTGACCAGGTGAACCGTCCACTAATCTTGGGCCCACTGATAGTATCCAGCAACTGGGACGACTCTTACCCCCCCCCCCTTTCCCTGGTCTGACCACACCCAATCACCCGTTGTTAAGTCGTTTTACAGCAAGAGCCCCCGTGATATAATTTCGGGTCGCAGCCCCTTGCTGATAGCGTATTCATTCGTTTATCACACGGACACTCACACAGTGGATTATACTTGGACCGATGGTTTCTTGGACACAAAAACACGGACACTCACACAGTGGATTATATTTTGACCGATGGTTTCTTTGACACACACACACGGACACTCACAAAGTGGATTATATTTTGACCGATGGTTTCTTGGACACACACACGGACACTCACACAGTGGATTATACTTGGCCCGATGGTTTCTTTGACTCACTCACACCTTCTCCCCCTCATTTAAACCACCAATATGCACTCTTCTAGTCTTTTCTTTCTAAAGATGAAAACATTTCATTTTCTTTTGGCTGCCGTTTTTTTTTCCCGCCTTACCCACTTCCCTCTCCCCCACCGCATAAGACGCTAGGGGGTCTCGCGCATGGAGTTTTAGTACGTGTTAGAATGATTTTACAAGTTTTTATTTTTATATGAAGGGATGCTACTCATGTCTTTAAGCTAATTAGATGACCCCCCCCCCTCTTTTTTTTTCCCCTCAGATTAGTTGCTTTCTTGGTGTATTTGTGTGTTCTAATCATGACACGTCAATATTAAACCACTGGATACAGATTTACTCTCTGAACCAAACAATGATCCAAACTGGACTTAAAAGATAAAAAAAAATGTTGGCTGCTTCCCTTGATTTACTTTCCCAGATGGCCGTCCGTCAAATTAGGTTACATGGAAATTAACTCACACTGTCGCTCGGTTGAATTTTTTTTAAAAATAAAATGTGGCACTGATTGAAACAAATTGTTCAACTAGTATGGGACATGTCGGTCGTAAACTAAATATACGTACTTTGGAACCAATAATTTGATTGTTTGCCTCTTGGCTTCTGACATATTGACATACTGATATTCACAAGATGTATAGATATTTAGCTGCAGATGTTCTCAAAGTGGTGGGTCTCGAATGTAAATTTGGATGAGGGTCGCTTTATAATTCTCATTGTTTCTCTTATTATGTCTGCCGCACGGTCTTTCATAAGATAACTTTTTTTTTTTTGCAAAAAAATTCTGATGTTCATGTTTCCAGGAGCACGACGGGTGCTTTGTTCTACCCAGTGCGCCGGAATATCTCAATGCCGTCGACTGAGGCCCAGAAGAGAAGGACCTAAGAACGACCCTGGTAAAGTTCTGTTGCGGATTAAAGTGTTCCATAATGCGAGTGTTGCAATGTGTGTGCGTGCGTGTGTGCACGAGGGGGGGGAGAGACGGGCTGGACTGATAACGTCTTATACCGAAATGTCACTGCTGTCTCGACACTGATACATGTGTCTGTCTTTCTCTCTCTCTCTCTCTCTCTCTCTCTCTCTCTCTCTCTCTCTCTCTCTCTCTGACGGTCTTGTGTCAGCTTCCAGTGCATTATAACACGCGACCTATCGATTTATAGTTCAACACACACGGGGTGCGTGGTGAACTGACACCCTCCCGCCAATCTCGGCCGTCACCCACCCCACACACACTCACGTATTTCTTACATTTATTTATTTGCTGATAACATCTGGACCTCACTGAAAGCTGTGCGGCGAAGCGAATTTCCGCCTGGCGCACACCCTGTGTGAAAAAATGTTTTCATCAAAGTAACTCAAAACTTAAAAATAGTAGCACAAATTTCGGTCTATTTGGGAATTAGCAAAAAGTAGCGCCAGTCTGGCAACACTGGCTCCATTTTCCTACTCCAAAAAAAAAAATGAGCTTTGTTTGTCTCTTTAATAGAAAACTGTTGTGTCGCATGTGACTTTGGAAGGACTAATCCTGTTAGTCTTGAGGCTAGTTATTGGTCAAGTAACTATGACGTGTTGGTTAGTCTTTGAGCGCCTTCACAATAACCTGTTAGATAAATTCCCACCGCCGCCCCTCTACCAGCCAGCGAGTCTTGGACTGAGCTCACTTGGTGGCTATGTGGAAAGTCGCCGGCTCTCGCCCCCGGAGACTGAATGAACTCGACTGGGCTAAATCCCAGTGGTTCTCAGAACTGTGGATCGCTAGCAGACTTCAAGCGATTCGCCGAAAACGCTCACAAAATGCTTCATCTAAAGCATCTGCGATTGAATTTTATCTTTAATCTCGTTTATATATATATATTTTTTCCTTTTTCTAAATCCGAGCAGCTTTCCTAGTGGGGGCCACTGATAGCGAAAGTCGGAGAACCACCGTTTTAACTTTTATCAGTGCGTGTGATATTGCTATAGCTATTCACCCAATGACCTTTTTCTAGCACGAACTCATTACGATAGATAGTGTAACACTATATATTTTTTTTGTATATATAATGTTATGTACTTTTTGATGTAATGCTGCTCCAATGGATTGTTGATGTAATGCTACTCCAAGGTAACACTGTGTGTTCCTCACTGCTGCTTCAGATACTTATACTGGTTTTATGTAGCTACCGATATTACAACTGATTTATAAAGTTAAGTAGCGTTCAGTCTCAATGCACTCTCAAACAACACACCAATCAATGAGGCAAAGTTCCACGATTCAATTATATTTATTCAACAATAAGAAAACATATGTAGTATGAACGTATGTGCAGCAGTATTCACAAATCTTCGTACACAATATAACACGTAGTATTCCAGGTTCCCCGAAAGGAATTATCTGACAATACTTTGACACTTAGTATCCTGGATCCCCGAAAGGATTAGCAGACATACCTTGACACTTAGTATCCTGGATCCCCGAAAAAAATTAGCAGACATACTTCAATAAAATAGACTTTGACTGTGTACTGTAAAACTCAATAACTTGATAGCTTGTGCCTCTACTATTTCTCCACTAACTTCTCCTCTAACTATCTCTACATCTGGTGTCCTGATGTTTCTATCGTCAGTCTGTCGAACTGTCGGTCTGTCGATGTCTCTCGTAGGTCTCAAGAAATTTCAGCTATATCACCTATTTATGTGATGGTGAATTATCACGTGCCCCAAGCGCCCAGAACTTCTGATTGGCTCCCTAACACCCTTTTTAACTCATCTACATATTAATGACTCTTATTCCAGCCTAGAGATTGGTGCGGCTAAAAACTCACTCTGGTCTAGTATTCCTTTGTCTGCCTAATTACATCTTATCACGTACATCCGGTGTCATCGACGCTCATTGACAGATTTATTCCACCCAAAACAAAGATAACACGCTGGAATTCTAATTATCAAAATCTCTGCCTGTGTCCTTGGCCCATGAACTTTCAATGTTGACCACCCAACTAAACAGCGGTTCTAAAATTGTATGGATCTGTCTAAAGCTATTGTTACAGATAGGGAACTCGTTTGTTGTGTTTTTTTTTTTAATTCTAGCTTTTCAGCAATTTTTAAATAATAAAGAACTGACATTTACTACTTAGTTAATAAAGAACTGACATGTACTACTTAGTTAATAAAGAACTGACATGTACTGCTTAGTTAATAAAGAACTGACATGTACTGCTTAGTTAATAAAGAACTGACATTTACTGCTTAGTTAATAGAGAGACGGCATAATAATACATTGTAAATAAACAACTAATATGTATTTAGGTAGGTAATTAAGAACTGGCAATAATAACGTAGCTAATTAAGACCTGTCATCGGATGACATAGTCAGTAAATGATAATAATATTAATTACACAGTTAGTTTATAGCTCGTATTAATTATACAGCTAATCACCTGAAGGTTTGCATAAATGGTGGTAATCACTGGTGTCGTTGTGGGGGGTTAGAGTCCTCCCCCCCCTCCAAAAGAAAAATCCGGGAATCAACACACACACACCTCGAGACTGAAATATCGGTTTCGTTGGGCCCCTTTCAAACAAATATGCAGAAAGAGCCCCCCCCCCTAAGCTGTTAGCGACCCCACTGGTGGTAAAACATGGTAGTCGAGTGTCGCAATAGACTTATTTCACTGTTTCAAGTTGTGTGTGTGAGTGCGTGTGTGTGTGTTTAATCGGTCTATTATATATATATATATTTAGTATCGAGGATTGGAACCTCTGGAAGTGTCCTTGAATGACTTAAACCAGTGCTGCCTTGTTTTGGTCGCATGATGCTAACTCGTCACAACGGGTAGTCACTTCCCCCCCACCCCCTTTCGGAGGGTGGACTCGGGTCAAGGTGACATGGCCCATACTATTATCCGGTGAGGGTTAGGGCAACAGCAGCTGTTCAAATAGTGTCTTTAACATGACGTCATTGTACCCTGCCACTGTCTGGTGGAGACCGTACCCACTGCTACCTGCAGTATATACCTGTCATTGCAATCTGAGTGAGATTTCGGTGATCGCATGATGCATTTTTTTTTGTTTGGTTTTATTGAAATGTTTTGCCAGTGGTTCTCAAACTTGTATTTATTTATTATCTGCGACCCGCCTATAACGAGAGAATAGAAGGGTTAAAAAAAAAACTTTCTTGCGACCCATGTTAAATCATTTTCCTACCACCATCTGTTGGGTCGCGACCCACTTTTTAAGAACCACCGTGTAAATGTTGTATCTCCTCCGCTTCTATTCCTCCAACCCCCCCCCCCCCTCTTACAAGACTACTGAATGAAGCGAAACGTCCAGTCGTTGTCTATTGTCTCTTTCGGCGCGTAGACGTGACGCAGATACATAATCTGGTGTCTAATTTGGGAAACAAGCAGAGGTGGTGGTCTTAACAACATTAGCGGCCCCCACCCCCCATCATCACCACCACTCCAGGAAAACCAGCGTGTTGAGGGCCCCACGGGACTGCTCGAAGGAATAATTTATACACAGTCGGTTAGCTTGGGGGGGGGGGGAGGTTGCTTTGAGCGTTTGTTTTGTTGAAACAGTCACAGTCAGCAAGTCATGGGATTGTAAAACATTCTTTGTTTGTGGTTTGGGCGGTTGCATCTTGGGGCTGCCGCATTGAGGGGCGAGGGAGTGGGGGGGGGGGGCAAAGTTTTATTTATATTTTCGCTTCTGGTGGGAGAGAAAGGGGGTAGAAGGTGTGCTCTCGTTGTCATGGTTTTGTCATGGGCTTCTTTCATTCCCAACATTGCCGATGGTGCAGTGGCCGTGGGTTCAGCACTAGAGACACAGAAGTAACTTATTGCGCGGGAGACACAGAAGTAACTTATTCATTTTTACCTTAGAAGCTATGGTAAAGTAAAAACTTTCGATATATTTTCCTTCAAATCGGATATAAAATTTAGGCTATTGGCCCCACCCCGTTTTATTCAAATGGGTCAATATAACAACAAACAGGTCTCACTGGTAAGAGAGAGATGTTCAATTTTGTTTTTTTAGTATTACAGACACCACTACTTCCTCAAATATATTCTGGCAACTCTTTTATTTCTCCCCCCCCCCCCCCGATCGGTCGTTCACCTGCTCTAATCTATTTATAGTAACGATACTGACTCCTTCACCCCCCCACCCCATCCCCATGAACCACCACGGCAACCAACCTGCACCCTCCCCCTTACTTCCACCAGGTTGATGTCTGACAAATGAATTGAATGTGACAAGACTAATCACTTGTTTTGTTTCTGGGTTTTTTTTTAATTTATTTATTCATTACTGTCCCTCCCCCCCCCCCAACACACATGCACTACGGGGGATCGGGTTGGATGATGAGTTATGGGGGGGGGGCTTAGAGTGACTAAACTTAAAAACGAGCGAGCAATAGAATCCATGAGAACATCGCACGAGAGAGTTTAAAGTACAAAGTCAGATCTCTGCCAAGATTCCCGGTGTCGCCCTCTTTATATATTTCTCCATCTCTTACCGTCTTCGTTTGGTTCATCCACAAGCCCAGTGTTTGCATATGGTTTGTATGGATGTGTGTGTGTGTGTGTGTGCCCGTGAGTGCTCGCAAGTATTGACTCGTTAGCCCTGTTGCAGTGGCCCTGGATGGACTTTTATAAAGCCGTCCCATTCCGTTGCCGACAAGATAATTGAAGTGATTATTACACCGCCCCTTGCTGGCGGCAAAACGAATGCCGCCCGGGGCGAACCGCCTCTCTCTGGATACGCCACTGCCTTATTAGATGGGTCCATGAAATGAATTCTCGCAGCGAAAGATGAGTACCGTTGTTTTATTCAAGCCTGCGACACAACAATTGGTCTCTGTTTAAAGTCTTAATTTGAGAGTCATTTGAATCTGTACTTTTCCCCGCCATACCCTGTATATAAATAACGTGTCGGACCCGCACAAGTAACAAATGTATTGTTGTTTATCATGCATGCATTAGTCATGGAGAATTTCCACCCGACCACCCTAAGTCGTACTTTTATCATGTCATTCCCCCATGTTACCTATTTCCGAGCATAATGCATTGTAATATATTTCAGTTCCGATACATTGTGTTGAGGGGTCGGTGAAATCAGTTTGTCTAAATATCTTCAACTATTTATCTCGCAGCGGTTCATACGTGGCATCAAATCAATGCCAGGAATTTAAAAAAACAAGCAATTAAGCCTGTTCCATTCTGGACACAGGACGTGTTAGAGCATTTTCATGTTGTAAATATTTGTAAATTTTGGAAATGTTTATAAATTCAATTGTGTAATGCATATATCTGAAAAAAGATAGTAAAAGGACAGGTAAGTCATGTTGAATAACTGTTACAAAAATAAATAATGATTTAGGCCCTTTGATTAGCTTTTATTATTTATATTTAAAATATAAGCATAACGGTACGTAAAAAACTCTTATATTTTGGACCTGAGAGATCAAATCGCGAAATGGACTTTTGATGTACACTTGGCAGGCCAAGACCTACACAATGATATATACATCATGGGTCTAGGACTTATGGTTGCTGAGATACAGGGCGGTCCATTATTAATATAGCTTATATAGTAAAAAAACGGTACTTTATAAGGCCCCTTTTACGGCCCTGAGAGGTCAGATCGCAAAATGGAAAAAAGTCATTTCTTGGCAGGCCAAGACCTACAAAATGATATATACATCATGGGTCTAGGACTTATGGTTGTTGAGATCTAGGGTGATGACGGACGGACGGACAGACAGACAGACAAAACGGGGACAATAGAGCATTTTTTTCGAAAATGCTCTAAAAATTATTCACTGGATAATAACGAGAGATTTTTTTTTTAATTTCATCTTTTTTTTTATTTTAGCTAAGCCTGCTATAAGAAGATGGGTTTAAAATTAGCACGGCTGAACATTTGTTCACAGTTCAAGTAGCAGTTTGTTTTTGTTTTAAAAGCACATTGATTTCTATCTTCTTTTTTGTTTTGTTTTACAAAGTGGTAAAGGTGTGTATTTTAGTTCCGATATTGTTTACATTTCCCTTAAAACGCTGTTGCTGAGGAATGTTTCCACTCCACTACAGGCTCGTACAGATGCTTCTCGATCCATCTCTCCCTCCCGCTCTCTCTCACCCACCCCCCTCTATCACATCCCCTCTCCCTCTCTTTCCATTTCTCCCCCCCCCTTCTCTCTCCCTCCCTCGTTGGGGAAACACTGCCACCACTGACACGTATTAGTCCCCGCTATGTCTCCCGTGGTGCCTCCATGGCCATTGCACCATCGGCTATGGTGGGGGGGGGGATGAAAGAAAGGCACCATAAAAACCGCCCCATTAAAGGTTTATAGTATCTTAAGAGATTTCATCTCATCCCTACAGTGACACTTACTGACACGTGACATCACTTCCTTGGATACTGTCGCTGTGTACCAAAAATCAAACTTTTATTCCATTCAGTGTCCCAACCCCAGCCTCGTTCGCTTTTTTTTTTATTTTATATTGTAAGACTTATCAACATGTTAAAATTACCATTGTCACGTGATAATTCTATTTTTAGAGAAATGTCTTTCATTAAAAATCGAATTCGTATTCTATCCCCCCCCCCCACAGCCCTTTCCTCTTGAAGTATTTGCATGATGAGTTGTAAGGTTACGTCATTGGTGGTAACAGTGGTTGATAACGGTTGAGAGACTTCATACTTACAGGACGCACATTCGGTGATTTAGTGGTGTGTGTTACTGTGCGTGTGTGGGGGGGGGGGTAGGTCTTATATTTGCGTAAAGATTTCAAAGTCCTCACACACACACACACACAATAAATCTTCAGCAAATAGCCTGGCCTGGATGGAAGCTCGTGTCACTTTGACCTTTCAAAGGACCATTCCTATTGACTCAAACGCAACAAAACATTTTTGACATTTTCTCATGTCTTTTTTTCTTTCTGTTATTGTTGTTACATAGCGGGCTCTCCGTAATTCTGGTCGTCTCGTTGACAGCGGTTTCATAATCTCAGTAATATTCCCCCCCCCCTTCCATCGTCACTGCGTAATTTCTCTCAAAGATATTTCGCGTGAATGTTTATTTTATTTGCTACAAGTCAGTCCTCAACATTTTTTTTTGTATTTCTTCAACTTGGGGCGTGTCTGTTTTGGCGCGCGGCCTCGGTTGTAACAAGGGGAATAACTCTTGAATTATTTCTCGCCACTGAGCTCGTGATTTGTCTCGGCACCAGGGAAGAGTTATCTGCACACAAGAAGCAAAATGGTTTAAAACAGAGATCTGCTAAATTTTTTTTTCATTAGTTAATGTAAACACTCCATCCATCTGCTCTCTCTGTCCGGCCCCTTTATGTCCAATGTAATAGCCCGACGTGACCCGCGATTCAAAAAGTCTGCCCTACCCTGAGTCAAAAGTGCGTCTCCGCTTTGCTTTTCATTGGATAACCGGCAATGCTGGAAATGTCTTGAGCCATCGTTCGACATGGGTGCAGGTTCGAATCCCCAGCGGAGCCATTTTATTTCGCCCCTTGACGTGGTTTCAGTTGTTCGTTTCATAACGTGTCGTGGAGAGATGAGGGGCATGCCCGCACGTGCAAATGAAACTGGTTATATCTCTCTTAATGCCTTCACGTTCTTAATGACTTGACGTTTACCATAGTAGGTTTGTATTCCCTTATTTCTACACACACATAACACACATAGGCCTACTACACACTCACACACACTATTGCCCAACCTGCATTGATTCACCGGGGGATGAGTGGTCGTACGGTGTAGAGTGCTCGACTTGTCGAGCGGAGAGTCCTGGGTTCGAACCTCAGTGAGAACCTTGGGATGTTTTCAGGTCCTGGTGAAAGTAGCACAAGTCCACCCAGCTTTAAATGGGCACCTGACTTTAAGTTAGGGGAGTAAGGATCGGCTGTGCTAACCGTACAATTCCTTTATATGCCGAAGTTACTGAAACAGATGAATTCTTACACTTCATCTGCCCCGATGAGTCCTTTGCGGCTTAGGGGAACTTTACAGGTCTTCGGTAAAATGGCGTTTTTGGTTGTAGGGGGAGGGGGTGGAACCCGTAACCTTCATCGACTTTGTCCGTCATGTTGATATTAGCAATGTAACGGGTAGCTCACTGTACGAAACGCTCTTCATAATTGAACGTGTGGTTTAAATTTCACTTTAATTAGCCCAGTCCTTGTTGTTTCATAGTTGTACCGCCCACTCATTTCCACCCCACCCCACCCCCTTTCCCTTTCATCTCAGTTTGGCCAATATCCAGATCTCGCCGTTGATTCTCTCAATTATTTTTAATTTTTTTTTTTTTACTTCAAAAGATACATAACCATAGCGTCGTATGTTCATGACGTCAATCTCTGGCTACGTCACACACACACACACACTCAAACACGTTTCGCTCCTGTTTAAAAAAAAAATCATGGTGCAGCTACCAAGTGGATGGTTTGATTTCGTTTGTACCCCCTTAATTATTCCATAACGTCATAACGATGTTACTGGTGGGGTGGGGTGGGGATAGCTCTGCCTTTCATTCTAGAATATATATATATATATACATACATGCACTCATACACACACACTTACTGTGATAAATTAAATTAAACTTGGCCTGCACACGGTTGACTTGGTTTTTACGTGATGTGGTGGTAGTGATGATGGTGGTGGTGGGTAGGAATGACCGGAATGATAGCCGGCTGTTTGATTCTTCCGGCGAAGGGTTCGCGTACTCGGCTGACTTGACGCAATAGACTACTTTGCGTTGGTTGTCTTTTTTTTTTTTGTGTAAAGGTATCAAACGGTTAATGTGCACCAGGTGAAATAATCTTGTGATGATCTGTTGGGTTTAAAAGAAAGAGGGCTGGGTGTGGGGTGGGGATCTGATGGGGCTATGATCATGCCGAAAGATTTCTATACACACACACACACAGGTAAATGTGTGTATTGGTGTGGTGTGTTTGTACAGAGCCGCACACTAGACCACCGCCTAGACACCCCCTCCCCCCCCCCACACACATTTCCAGTGTTTATTACTATTAAATTATGGCGCTGCATTGGACCCCGACTTCCACTTTTGACTTAAGGCCCTGAAATAACTTCAGAACTTTCTACCTTGGTGGCCTATGTACGGGTCTGCTATGACACGAGTGGCACATTGTGTGTGAAAGAACACACTTTCAGTAAAAATCAGTTTTTCTCTAAAAAGAAAAATCATCACCCCCCCCCTCCCCACAACAATCGAAACAAACTCTTCTTTATAATTTGGTCAGCCGTGACGCTGTTGTTGTTTAATAATTACGTAACTAAATGACGTAGTTTGTTGCTTTTTATTTTCATCCATTGTCTCCCTTATATTTGAAATCCCCGCCTTGCACCGAGTGACTCCCCCCCTCCCGGCACACTTTTCCTATCGTCCTCTCACCTGCTAAGCATTTTTATCTGCGCGCGCACGTGTGTGGATTTAATGCAATTATTCAGTCAATAACAGACGTATCCAGTCAATTTGTGCTTTTCTTTTTAAAACTTATTTGTTTGGTTTTTTTTTTTATTCGGGCTTCTATTTTTACATTTCTGGGTGGTCATGGTGTAAATCCAGGTGATATATTTAGCAATGTTTACGCGTCTGCTGCTATTTTTAGAATTTAAAAAAAAATTGAGCGCAGCTCGCCCCTGGTGTCGGGTTGTTTAGAACATAATAACTCCTTCGAGTGTGGATGGTTACTATTTTTAGCAACCGCGTGCGTATAATTACTGTCGGAGCGGATGGTTCTAGATTATTATTTTTTTACAGAATGCACGCGAAGTTGTTTCAGTATACTCCCCATACCAGTGTTTCCCTACTTGCGTGTGTAGGGGGGGGGGAGTGCATCAGCCCGGGGGGGGGCTCTGGAATGTAAATTGGGGGGGGGGGGGATTTTTAGATTAACATTGAGATATAAACTTTTTTTCTTTAAAGTATGTATGTTACACAAAAGTGGGTGGGATAATGTTTTAGAGCGGGTCAGTTTGGGACGCGGCACAGAATAGACTGACGCGACACAGAATAGAGTGAGAAACCACTTGCGGTCACGGCTAAGATATGCCCTTGGGGGTGGGTAAAACTTTGTGAGTCGCGGGCCACATTGCGGTCTTGACGAAGAACGGGTGGGCGGGGTGTAGACAAGAACGTCATAACACAGAAGGTTAGTGCTGAGCTTCACTCTGGAACGACTGGCGTGGCGAATTTAAGTCCCACGGGCCGCATTAGGCCCGCTGGCCGTAGTTTACTCATACCACGTTAAACCTTAAAATGCTTTCAGTGTTCGATGATTTTTTTACCCTAAATATGCCTTTCATTGTTCTCTCGGCATGCCAGCACCCAAAATACATTAATCAACCTTCGTCGTACCCTAAATATATTTCTCAATAATACGTCATACCACTGTCAAGGGGTTGCTATTTATATGTAGGAAAAAAATGATATTATTCAATAGCCATTATGTTTGTCCTTGACTTTTCCTTCTAGTGACTAGCTGTAGTTCGCCGACAACCCGCCCCTTTCAATCACGTGACAGAAACGTTCCACGTATTTTGTTTTGTTTTCTCTAATCACATGACTCCGTCACTGACCTAAACATGCTTCTTCTTCTTCTTCCCTGCAGGTGTGAGGTCTGCAAGATGAACGTGCCCCACCGGGTGCTCACGCCGGACGACGGCCTGAAGACAATGTCAAGGACGCTCGACTCTGGGGAGTATAACGCGGATTACCTTGCATCGCCCCACTCGACCTTGTCAGACGTGAGTAGAGATCAGTTTTTTTTTTGTTGTGTGTGTGTGTGTCTTTATTTCAATCACTCACAGATGGAAACAAAATCTGAATTATGTCGCGGCTGGTTATAAGTGTTTCTGCTATTCTGGCACTTTTTGTATTGTTTTGCACAAGGGGAGGCGCTGTTAGTGGAGAAATGTGCACACACACACACTGACATTATTATAGATCGACGGTTCTCAAGAGTTTGTGTCGCGACGCACTGGCGAGACCAGGAACAAGTGAACCGCCAATGTATGCAGTGCTTGATAGAGAATATCCACAATTTAACTTCTGCAATCCTTTGGTTTATCCTCTTCATAGCCGGTGGGTCGCAAGGACCGGATTGGTTTCTTGGTGGGTCGCGAGGACCGGATTGGTTTCTTGGTGGGTCGCGAGGACCGGATTGGTTTCTTGGTGGGGACCGGATTGGTTTTTTTTTTTGGTGGCTCGCGAATAGCAAAAGCGAAATAACCACTGATATAAATAGGCCTGGACAAGTGTGTATTGTTTGCTGCATTCATGTTTCTATGGCTGCATGCTTGTATGTATTGGTGTATGTACACATGAAGACGCTTTGTCATTCGCAACTTCACTGCGCGGAGTCAAAATTTCAAAATGGCCATATCGATTTCCCCCTCAACACCCTTTTATACCCCCCACCCTTCCCCTCGAGGTTTCAAAACATTCGAAGAAGACCCCCCCCTCCCCACCGACAAACAAAAAGCAGGAACTCAAAAAAAAATAATAATATGTTGTTATTGGCTGTAAGATAGGAGCAGACTTTATAATTAACTGCTTGGAGAAATTCCTAGGAAAAATGGTCTCTTTTTTTTTTGTTCGGTTTTTTTTTTTTTGGAAACAACTTCGACAAACAGACCACACACACACTATCACGTGAACGGGCGTGCGACCTCATGATTGGTCAGATTTCCTTGCAATTATTGACCAATCACAACAACCCAATTAACCCTAGGAAAGAGACAGAGTAGCAAAAAGTGGAAAAGAACTCTACAAATACGTGTAATTGACTTTCTGCCGGATTGGGACTCCTTGGCATTTCGTTTTGATGAGAGTTAGTTGTTGTTGGTTTTATACAGTTGGTACTTTATTGTAGGTTTTTTTTTTAAACAAGGGTGGGGGTGTAAACTATTTGACAGCAGCCGACCCCCCCCCCCTTTTTCAACGATCATTGTCTACTGTCACTGTTTGTTGGAATGCACCGAGGACATGTCCTGTACCGTCCAGTGTGGAGACTGGGTAATGTTACAGGTCTTGTAGTTTTCTGCTTCAGTCAGTCTCATGAAAGGATTCACTTCAGTGACGTTGCCACTAGGGTCCCAATCACGTCCACCCCACCCACCCCCCGGTGCAGGTTGTTAAAGGATTGCGTGGGGCGCCATTAAAGATGGCGCTATTGATTGCCCCCCCGTCCCCCACCCTTTCGCGCATGTCCCTTTCATTTTTTTTTAAATTTTACTTTTTTTTTTACTGAGGCTTGCTTTGCAACGATGGCCGACTTTGAGAATTATTTCGCCGGGGTAAGGGGGGACGGACCGATGTGCCCAGAAACCACTGATCTGTAGCAATTGATTTTTATGGTGACCACGTTGATTTCTTTTATCCGCCTTTGTAAAGAAAGACATGTAACATGTTTCATCATCTGTTATTCACTTCACATACGAAAGAAAACAGTCACGTGTCCCTAAGCCCCTTTAAGGTTTAGATCTTTTTTCTTTTCCTCTGACTTATTTTTGTTTAGTTACTTAACAGATGGTTGTATTTGTAAAGGAGCTTGCACTAAGAGCATGTTGTGAAATTTAAAAAAGGAGGAAATAAGCCACATATCATATTAGAGTAATCCGACACTTTGGGCTCCGGTGACTTCCCCCTACTTGTGATCTATCGCCTCTCTCTCAAAGAGTAGTCAAAGAGACGGCTGCCGATCACAGAAAATTAAAACATCATTTGGAGGTTGTGTTACTCACAGACTGGTAACTTTTGCTGTAATGACAAGCGTCGGCCGATACATTAAATATAGGATCTTCAGAACATAGCTGAATAATGCTGTATCAATATCGTGTGGGGGGCTTCTTGCACTAACAACTGCCATACTTGTGGTCATAGCAGAACAGGGCCGTGTTTCATAACCAGAACAGGGGTACGTTTTATAATCACAACAGGGAGAGTGTATTTCATTATCACAACAGGGGTGTATACTTCCTCTGTTTATTGGGCCTCTTGCGTGTTTGGGTCTCGTCTTGTCTCGTAAATTTGCAGGATGAACCAAAATTGGTTGGAGTTGGCATTTTTTTTTTTTAATCTTTGACATTTTAATAAAATGTCTGATGCTGTATGAATACTTGTGCGTTTTGGTGTGCTCGTGCTTGGCACGCGGGTCTTTAGTTTGCACAACCCTGGAGTAGACCGTTGTAAAATGGAAACAAAAAACTGAGTTAGTGTTAGGTGTTATGCAGATCTCTCTCTCTCTCTCTCTCTCTCTCTCTCTCTCTCTCAGTAGACAGTAGACACACACACACACACACACACACACGCACGCACGCACGCACACACACACACACATATATATATATATATATATATATATATATCCCACTGTCGCCACGGACATGATGTTTTTCACCCCTAGCCCCCACCCTGCCTGATGTCGCATGAAGTACGAGATACACAGAGACAGAGATAGAGAACAACGTGGTTATGCTGACAACGCTAGGATTGCAGGTACGGTGTGGAGGATGAAGGGATTTAGCGGGGGATTAGGTTAAAAACATAAATATAATCCGAGCGAAACAAAAATAAAGTATTAGGTTATGTCCACACAGTGGGTCTGTTTGTGTCTTGACATTTTTTTTTTCTTTTCAAAAACTTTCCTCTGACGTGAAATATGCTTTGGTGTATTTTTTATTTAAATCATAAAGGTTGGCAAATACTCAGCACGCGTGCCAAGTTGTCAGTGCATTTTCAAATTCTTGGTACTTCAAATTAATGTGCCAGCTGTTCGTTACGAGATTCTTCATCCGGGCTCTTGACATGCATTGTTGAATAAAAAACCAAAAAAAAAACTTTGATTTGACCGAGAGCCGATCGAGTTCATTATTTCTTCTGTGTGTGAGAGGATTTACTTTTTTTTTCCCGTAAAAAAACCAACAGAAATGAGAAATTGTCCGGACGTGGGTAACATTTTGCGTTAAATCTCTTAGCGCGCCCCCTATCATCCCACCCCTTTTTTTTCTAACCACCACTTCCAGCCCTGGTCTTTCATTGGTACACAATACACGTATTAAGATGACATTATTATTATTATTATCTGAGTGCAGCAGTCCGACTATAGAGCTGTAGAAAACAACAGAACATGGGGGGGGGGGGGGGGGGGTATTATGTCCAGATGTCACGGTGACGTCAGTGGGTGCAACAGACCGTGACATTTCTTTGTTTAATGCAGCTCCTTATTCGCATTGTTTTAAATGGCTTGGCACATTGGAGCAGTATGCCCTGCGCAGACAGAATCCAGAGAGAATGTCCTGCCTAGACAGTAAGACCTGCAGAGATAAAATCCTAACAGAATAACCTGCCGCATACGTTGAAGCGATGAATATGCATTTGATTGATACTATTCCCTGCTTCGCCTGTTGTTATTTTAATTAAACCAGATGCTGGACACTTGAGCGGCCTTGAAAAGTCCGTCATACTTTAAACTAAAAAAATGTTTGTGTGTGTGTGTTGAGAGAATGTTTTTATAAATTGGCAATTATCATGCTTAGTGGCCTTGGAGCTAGAGTACACCTTGTTGGAGCTGGAGTACACCTTGTTGGAGTGAACTCCCTTTGACGTCCCAAAACCTTTTTTTTAAAGAATGTTGTCTATAGCAGGGTTTTTTTTTCGATTAGAGAACAATTATTAAAACCGTTTGCGCCAGATTTTAATAAAAAATGTGGAGGTGGGGATATTAAAAGTGAAACGCAACTATATGTCAGGGATGACAGCATTAGTCTTAGAGCCCAGTGAATAGTACAAGAAGTGACTTTTTTATTTTGCACGTAACTCTTCTGGGTTGACTAATTATCTCATTTGGAACACACACACACACAAAACGTGACAGCCCCATGTCTCATTCGTTCCCCCACTTTGAGAACCCCTGGTCTGGTGGAATACATTTGCCAGGGTCTTCCTGTTTCCGGAAATGGTTCCCCTCTTCATCCGGCACGCGCCGACATTTGCGAAGAAACAAAATTGAGGGACTGAATGATTGAGTGTGCGCGCTCGTGTGTGTATGTGTGACGTGAGTTGTATGTTTGACATGAGTTGTCTATGTATGTGTGTGTGCGACGTGAGTTGTGTGTATGACGAGTTTTCTGTGTGTATGACGTTAGTTGTCTGTGACGTCAGTTGTCTGTGTGTGCGACGTGAGTAGTCTGTGTGTGTGTGTGTGAGGGTGAAATAGTCACTAAGTGACTGCCAAAGTGAATAACATCTTATAAAAACCTTCGAGCGTTCTCCCGCACTTCAGTGCTGTTGTAAGGTGGGTAGTTTGGCAGCGCTGCAAACAGTTAATGAATCTGTTCCCATTCTCCATTGAGAAAACCTTGCAGTTGACAATTTTTCATGGCGGGCGTGTAAGTAGAGAGGAAGGGAAGGTATACACGTGTAGGATATGAAGCTTTGTGTTTCCAATAGAAGGAGGGGAGGGTAGAGCTGGTGCCAATGTAAACAAACTCTCTGCCCCCCCCTCCCCTTACCCCCACCTGGTGATTACAGGGCTGAAGTGTACCAACTTTAATAATTACCCTCTCGCTGCTAATTTTACGGTAACTCTTAAATTCACTTTTCATCAGCTCCACCAGCTTCCGGCGTGTCAGGCATCAACGTCTTCGGGCAGTTTATCCCTGCACCAATACCTTGGGCTTGTTTTTGTTTTGTTTTGGTTTGTTTGTTTGTTTATTTCCGCCATCTTTCGATCTGATTCCATCTCCACACATTCACTTTCCTTTAATCTGTGGGGTGAGGGGAAATAGTGGGCGGTAAGAATGAAACTTAACACATATGGATGGGGGACGTCTGTGTCAGATAGACAGTAAATAAATGTTTTGTAACTCGGTTGATCAGCGAGGTAGTGAACTAATGACGTGTGTGTGTCTGATGACCTGTGTGTGTGTGTGATGGCCTCTGTTGTCTGATGACATGTGTGTGTGATGGCCTCTGTTGTCTGATGACCTGTGTGTGTGTGTGTGGTGACATCTGTTGTCTGATGACCTGTGTGTGTGTGAGGTGATCTGTGTGACCTGTGTGTGTGTGATGGCCTCTGTTGTCTGATGACATGTGTGTGTGATGGCCTCTGTTGTCTGATGACCTGTGTGTGCATGAGGTGATCTGTGTGACCTGTGTGTGTGGTGATCTGTGTTGCCTAATGACCTGTGTGTGTGTGGTGATCTGTGTTGCCTAATGACATGTGTGTGTGGTGATCTGTGTTGCCTAATGACCTGTGTGTGTGTGTGGTGATCTGTGTTGCCTAATGACCTGTGTGTGTGGTGATCTGTGTTGCCTAATAACATGTGTGTGTGGTGATCTGTGTTGCCTAATGACCTGTGTGTGTGTGGTGATCTGTGTTTCCTAATGACATGTGTGTGTGGTGATCTGTGTTGCCTAATGACCTGTGTGTGTGTGGTGATCTGTGTTGCCTAATGACCTGTGTGTGTGGTGATCTGTGTTGCCTAATGACCTGTGTGTGTGGTGATCTGTGTTGCCTAATGACCTGTGTGTGTGGTGATCTGTGTTGCCTAATGACCTGTGTGTGTGTGTGGTGATCTGTGTTGCCTAATGACCTGTGTGTGTGTGTGGTGATCTGTGTTTCCTAATGACCTGTGTGTGTGGTGATCTGTGTTGCCTAATGACCTGTGTGTGTGGTGATCTGTGTTGCCTAATAACATGTGTGTGTGGTGATCTGTGTTGCCTAATGACCTGTGTGTGTGTGGTGATCTGTGTTGCCTAATGACATGTGTGTGTGGTGATCTGTGTTTCCTAATGACCTGTGTGTGTGTGGTGATCTGTGTTGCCTAATGACCTGTGTGTGTGTGTGTGGTGATCTGTGTTGCCTAATGACCTGTGTGTGTGTGGTGATCTGTGTTGCCTAATGACCTGTGTGTGTGTCATGACCTCTGTTGTCTAATGACCTGAGTGTATCATGACCTCTGTTGTCTAATGGCGCTTGTGTCTGGTGTGCTCAATGATTAATTTAAAAAAAAATAATTTTGTGTGTGTATTGTGATGTTCCCTGGTCATCACAGACAGTCAGCAGATATTGACCACATACATTGCCTCCGTTCAACAACTTTTTGTCTTTGTGGGGGGACGGGATTCGAACCCCAGTGGCTTGACCATGCCAGCTGTGTTCACCAAGCCAGTTTTGATAAACTTGCCCACTGAGTCTACAAAAGTATGTCTGTACATGAGTATTTATACTTTGAGACCCATTCTAGCCAGTCCCCCTCAGTGTTGCCAGAAAGTTTCAAAGAAACTTTAAAAAAATAAAGGAGCACATGCTTATTTTGGCCTACGTGGATTTGTAAATACACTCTGATGTTTGCTTTAATAGGAACTATTTTTTTTTTCTTGAAGCGCATTGCTTTTAAATAGTAGCGAATGTGCGGAAAGTAGCGCAAGCTGGAAGGACTGGTTCTCCCATACCCAGTGTTCTTTGTCCATGGTACGTGGGTGTTGGAGTGAACAAAAACAAACCAGACGGGTAAAAAAAAATCTGGCCATTTGATCTAGTTGACGGCCCAGCTAGACCAGTTTCACCGGCTGGTCGCTTTGAGACATGTATTGTGTTTACATACGAAGGAAGGGGAAATGGGGGGGGGGGGGGGGGGGGCACGTGAGGTTGGTTTCTAATATTTCAGTGTGACGTCAAAATATTCACTGGTGACATGATGTCGTCACACACGCTCCTTGACATCTCGGCCAACCAGAGTATGGTAATTAACGCCAAGCCCACACGACATTCTTACATTTATAGCCTCTCTCTATCTCTATCTCTCTGTTACAATGGCTGTGTTTTTTTGTTTTGTTTGCATTTACTGTAAACCATTGTGTATGCCGTCTCATTCTAGATTTTTTTATATTACCTTAGTTTGTTTATGAAGTATCTCTAGTCTTCGAGTCAGAAATTGCAGTTCTTTGTTTATTATAAAAGACTTTAAATATGCCAGTCCCACTGATAGCCGACTAAGTCTCCCTCGAGCTTAATGCTGCTCCCTTGAAATGAGTTTGTTTTGTTTTTTTCTATCATTGCTATAGGGTGGACGGATAGTCAAGCGATGCAGAGCGCTTGGCTGTCGACCCGAGAGTCCCGGGTTCGATCCTCGGTGAAAATCAAGAGAATTTTTTCCTGGTGAAATTAGATGTAAAGTCCCCCAAGTCCACCCAGCTTTAAATGGGTACATGACTTTAGTTGGGGATGTAGTGGCGGTTGGGCGTTGTTCTAACCACACAATCCCTTTATATGCCATGGCTCGCAGAAACATAATTCTACATCTGTCACTACTACCTATTAGGCTAAAGGAACCTAACATTATTACAACTATTTCATTACTATTTTTTTTTTCATTTCACCGAATTTTGTAATCTTGTCTATAGCAGAGCTCTTCAATGTATTATAAACAAGATAATAAACAAGCATTCCGTATCTCATTTACCTCAACTTGGGTCAACTGGCCTGCAGTGCAGTGAGCGGGGGGGGGGGCACACACTTGGCTGCACTTTAACTACTTCCGCCCGTACTCAAACAATATTTGGCTCGGGAATGGGGGGGGGGAGTCTTTTTTTTTAGAGTACCCCCCAATAGGCGTCCCGCTAGTCACGTCACTCCCCCACGCACATAGCAGCAATAAAGTTTGATTCTGCTAGATGCGAGCCCCAAGTTCTTCTGTGGTGTAACTCATCGGGCTGTTTTGTGTTTCACTCGTTTTGGGTTTTTTCCGGAGTGGTCGTACAAGCCGCCTACTGGTCACTTGGCTCTTGAAAATAACTGTAAACAGTTCGGCAACCAAGTCATTGTAGTTGTTTGTACCTTTCTGTGTGGCGCTGGCAGTGAGGTTTACCTGTTCATAGCACTTACGGTTTATCAAATGAAAGTTTATTAGTCTCTCCACACGACTAAAGTTACGTTATCAAGGCTCTTCTGTTTGAAATGTGGCATGTATATTAGGTATGACTAAAAAAAAAATTTCATAATTTTTTTATTCCCCATACTGCCACAAATGGATATTTATCATATCTAAACAAAAAATATCAATAACAACCTCAACTGTTCAACAAGGCCACCCTCCACACGCCCAGTAAATCGTATGTCAGACCCGCATTTAGTATTTTAACTGTAATTTTGTTCTTTGTTGTTCCATGCACCGTCAACATTTTAGTTGTCAACTATTATATGCATCATTAGTATTTGTGTCATTTCTGGATTGTCTCAGAGCAGTTCTGTCAAAAATGCTCCAGCTTCCGAGGCGAGCAAGAGAATTCGGACTTCAAATCTAGTGTATTTCCGAAAAGGCATTAAATCCCTAAAGACTGATGACAGTCTTGATCAAATGCAAAAAATTCCAATGGAACTGCATATCTTGAATAGATATAAAACAATAGCTTCTGGTGTAAAAAAGCAGAAAAGACATGATCGTACAATGTTGTTAATAAGTTTGAAAGACATAATCGAAGTCCTCGAAACAATGATTTCACAGCGATGTTTAATTTAAGAGATGAGAAAGGAAAGTGGTTGTGCCGAGAAGACAGAAAGTTCTATGCACTTGAGATTTCAACAAAAGGAATAGTAAGCTATTGAAGATGATTCACTAAAGATTTAACCAAGAAAAATGAAATTACGTAAAGGGAAAGTGCCAGTCACAGAAAGCTTTACTGAAGCAAGTGTCGAATCAAGTGTCTTATCCAATTCGGATAGATTCTGTGAGTAAAGAAGATTTTGTGAGCGAAGAACAGTGTTCCAGTAGTAGTAAAGATATTGAGAAACCATTAAAGTCTAAAAGACAAAAAACTTCTTCTTCAGTGCGTTTAGTGACTGCAGCAAAATTGAGTACAAGGAAGGTCCAAAAAGTCGAGAACTGGAGTTTGCATATCTACCCAAAGCGGCATTTACAAAGGTCTCATGAAAGAAGGAGAAAAATTACAAAGTAATTTCAAGGAAAACTGGTGCTTACAATATGATGGAAAGACCATACAAAATAAAACATATGAGGTTGTTGTTATAAAAAAAATAAAAAAAAGGGAGTTCAGACTCGCTGTTTCTTCAGCTGGCAAATGCAAAAAGGGAGACAATATTCAGTGGAAAAAAAAACTGTCTTCTTCTTTCTTTTCTTTGGCTCTACATCTCATTTAGGGCCCTACCCTGCCATACTACTCTTCTCCACTTGTCCCAAATGAAAACTGTGTTAAATAAATAAAAATGATTGTCTCTGACTCAACTGCAGCAAATACTTAAGAAGAATATGTTCAATCACACTGTTACAGAAACACTTTCAAGATGTTGGATTAGAAAAAGGTGTATACGTTGGATGATATCACCACATTCTAGATACAATATTGAAACATGTCGTGAATGATCTTTTTAGTACATCAACAACTTCATTAAACATCAGCTACTGTTTATTTCAACAATAGCAGAAAAGTATGAACAACTCAAAACATCATTTGATAATGCTGGAGCACCACTAAAGAAATCAGAACAAAAGTGCTGGCGAGATGACATGGCTTTAACAAAATGCTACAGGATTTTTAAAACTAGAGGAAGCTTACCAAAAGTAAATTTTCAATCACATCCAAAAATCAGTAATGAGAGATGGAACTCAAGGGCAATTTATTGTTTGTCATCATTCGTTCTGATGAGTATCTGCAAACAGCTATGGCAGCATGTGATTTCATCAGTGGTACGTGGGGTGGCATCTGGTTCTCTGCCCAGTGTTTAAATACTACTGACTTTGATAATTTATCATAAGCTTGTAAGCAGCATACAAACACTTTGAAGTCATTAAAAACATTATGGTCCACAGATCCAACTTCTATACAAACGAAGCGTTCTATAATATAATATCTGTGCAGAGCGTGCAATTAAAGTGATACATGATTTACTTCCACTTGCAAGTCCATTGAAAAATTGAATATTAAATCTCTTCTACTAATGCACAATAAAAATATACATTGTAATAATTATCAACATTCTACTTATGTCTCTTTTATTTGTAATGGTGAAACCTGTATTGAAATTTTGGAAAATTCGTATGTTATGAACTATTCGTGTCGATCGGAGGGTGAACTTTTTTTATGCAAAACAAAAATGACCCACATTTTCTTTATTTAGGATACAAAGCACCACCAAATATGATATGGGGAACTAGGGTTACATTTTAGCCATAACCCTAATGTATGTATGTATATATATATAAAGAGAGAGACATTTTGATTGATTGGCATTGGATTCGCTGTTCCTTATTGGTTTCCTTGTCTGATATGAAATGTCTTTGTTCAACACTGCCACCCTAATGCCTTGTCAGTATCGATTCTTCCATTCCCCCATGTTGTGTTGTATTCTGTGGCATGACAAGTCGCGGATGTCAGTGTTTGTTGTTGCTGTTGTTGTTTCTATTCGCCCCCGTTTGTTCCTGGTTCCTTCATTGTATTCTGTCTGCCCACACTCTGGTAATTTTGTTCATTGTCTCTCTTTCAAGTTAAAACTTCTCTCTCTGATTGCACGCAACGATGGACATTAAATTAAAAACAACGAAATTATTTGTACGCGTTTCCGTTGGAATATTCCTGGTTGGGGGGGGGGGGGTAATGGCCTGTCTGAATCTTATCCCTGAATGACCCCTCCCCCCCCCCGCTCCCTTAATCATACGGTGGCGGTATGAGCCTGATAGGCGCTCGAGGCTGGTTAGGGATCTGAATTCCAGGGGCCCATTCATCCGTGGCTATTGCTGTCTAGGGAAGCATGCAAATCCTGCAAGTCAAATGAAGTAAATGATTATATCTCCCACGTTGACTTTCATCAGTGTCCAAATTTAAAAAAAAAAAAAAATTGTCAACTTTCTCTAATAACGTTGTGTGTGTTTAATTTGTTTCGTCTGGTCGAAATAAATATATTAAAAAAAAGAAACACACCAGCAAAAATAACTGAATGTATTTTGAATCATTTAGGTTGGCGGCGTCACACAATTTCAGATGTTTACAGTACGAAAAAAAAAGTCGCAGCAGACAGTTTAAATTTCATCCTGGGGTGGGGTGGGAGCGTGGAGATGGTTGCCTTTAGGTATCCCAATTTATGGCTCGAACTCATACTCATAACACACACACACACACCTTCATACATCCACATTTTACAGACACATACTCGCGCACAGCGTTAAAGTGACGGTTGTAGATTTCACGGTGTACAAACACTGGAGCCCTTTCAACCTCCATCCCCATTAACTGTCCTTTATTCCCCTTCTCCTGCTTCATTCCAATCTATCCTCCCAAGTCCCCTCTTCTACCAGTGATAGCCGTACCCACCCCCTTTGCACATCTCCCACACACCTCACACACACACAGAACCTCACCCCCCTTTTTTCATTTCTGACTGCACAGTTCAAAGCTGTGCGTGTGTACGTGCACTGTGACCCATGACTGCCAATATGCGGAGGGTTTTTTTTTTATACCCAGATGTAAATATTTTTGTAGAAATCGAAGATACAATAAAATACTAAAAAAAAATAATAGATCTGGATATTTGTAAGTTATCATTTAAGGTATTAAATGTTTAAAATGTGCTACATATCCAGTATAATCTATTTATTGTCCATACATTTTCTGGAGATCATTCTTTAAGAAATTAGTTGGCAGCGCTGCAGTATATGTGTGTGTGTGTGTGTGTGTGTGTCTGTGTGTACTTAAAAGTGTCAGATACCCTCCTCCACCGGTACACACACACTGACTGATTGTATTTCTATCTCGGCGGCGAAACATTGCCATTTCCATTTGTTGGACTGGTAGCCGGTGGTGGTTATGTGTGACGGAGAACCGATAGGTTGTTTTTTTTCTGTGACAGTGGATGATGGTTCACAGCTAGTGTGCGGTTTACACATTTAACCGTGTTGGTGTTGTTGTTGTTGTTGTGTGTGTTCCATTCATTCATGAGTGTGCTGTATTCCCGTGCGGAACTGTTCGCTTAAAGGAACAACTGTAAATATTTCCTCATGCTGTTTGTTTTTAATATAGGGTTTCAACTATTACTAGTTAAATTTACGGTTGTGTTTTGTTGTTCATTTAACCATACCGTTTTCACGTATTTGTCGCCAAGTGAATGGCGGATTGCACAAGCCTCTACGTAGTCTCACTTTATCATACCTATTTCTTTAGTTAATGTTTTACTTTTTTACTCCCTGTGTAAGGATGAGATGTTATCTCTTAGATTCTATAATCAACTATTGGCGGGGGGGGGGGGCATTTGTTTGTTTGTAATAAACCATGGCTGTTCCGTTTGTTTGTTGTTTTTTTTCTATGGACTATTTAATATTTATTGTCTTTAAATAACACGAAACTGCCCGACTTTCAGTATAACGAAGTTTTGTATTATAAGCCTGTTCACTTTTAAGACTTTTTTGTTCACTATAATCCCGAAACGCTTTCTTTTCCTTTTACCGCCCATTTCTTGGCCTCCTTTGTTTTGACATTCAGTAGTCTCTCAACGTATTTACTCTTGACTTAATTGTCATCGTCCACAACTGAACGGTTGCCGTTATAAGTATTTGTCATTGTGTTAACGCGTGTATCTTGGAAACAATCAAATGGAACGCTAATGGGCAGAGTGATAAAATGGCGGGGGGGGGGGGGACTTTAAGGTGCCTAAGAGTATAGAAATACGCCCGGGGCGGACCGCACTTTCTGACCCCGGCTAGTTACGCCACTGCTCGTGGGTTCACATACGGCCACACGTCTATTGATTGCTGGACATCGCTTGTGTTTTATCGCCCGTGGGCAAGGCTGCGGCCACGGCATATGTACAAACAGGGAGAAAAAAATGCTCTGATAGAGCTGTAGTTGAGATTTTCATTCTCGGGATTTAACATTATATGACCCCGGCTGTTCTCAAATGTTAAGAGTTCGCAACAAGTATTGTGTATCATCCTTCACGAGAAAACCAAACAACACTAAACCACACACAGTTTACAGATCGCAGTATGATTCAGTGCAATTGTAGTTATTAGTTTTTAGAGCATTTTCGAAAAAAAATGCTCTATTGTCCCCGTTTAGTCTGTCTGTCTGTCCGTCATCACCCTAGTTCTCAACAACAAGTCCTAGACCCATGATGTATATATCATTTTGTAGGTCTTGGCCTGCCAAGAAATGACTTTTTTTCCATTTCGCGATCTGACCTCTCAGGGCCGTAAAAGGGGCCTTAGTACCGTTTTTACTATATAAGCTATATTAATAAAGGAGCGCTATATCTCAGCAACTATAAGTCCTAGACCCATGATGTATCTTTCATTTTGTAGGTCTTGGCCTGCCATGTGTACATCAAAAGTTCATTTCGCGATAGGACCTCTGAGGGCCGGGCTTCAGGGCTCCTAAGGGGCTTATATATTATATATACACCTTGTACGTTCAATAACCCGTTCATTTGGTGCGAAATACTGCAGCACGTAGTTTCACCAAGATTTATTAAGAAACTCATCAAATGAAATAGTAAGCTTGTGTTCTGAGTTTAATTGAAAGTATCAGAGCAATGCAACAATTGACGGAGTTTTCGGACGATTAAATGACTATAATGTAGAATGTTTTCAATTATGAGTCCTATTTCAGTAACCACAAACCACTTGTAGTTAGATTTAAGAGACAATAATTTTTTTTCAAATATAAAGAAACGTCTTTATAATTTTTTTTTACAAATATATGCATTACACAATTGAATTTATAAACATTTCCAAAATTTACAAACATTTACTGAAAGCTAACAAACGTACTGATTAGGGCTGTACCGGAATCCGATTCCGGTTCCTGTTTAGCCGGATTCCGGCAGTTTTAACAAATCCGATTCCGGTTCCGGTTAAAATGTGCCGGATTTTAGCCGGATTTCTTTGTTGTTTGAAATTTGTAGGAAATTTTTTTAGCGCAACATAATTTTGAAATATTTAGCACAATATAATTAAATTAAAACAATAACTTCCTTTGATTTTAAAACTACAATAACGTCGATCGCTTTTAGTTCTTTATATAAGTACAAATATATTAAAAAGGAAGATTTGAATCGTATTTAGTCTAGTACAAGGGTCGGCAACCTGCGGCTCGCGAGCCGCATGCGGCTCTTTCGATGTCAAGTTGTGGCTCTTTCGATGTCAAATTGCGGCCTGATCAAATACCGTAATATTGAAACAACAAATTTAGTTGATCTTAAAAAATTGAGAAAATTGTAAATTATAACTTAAGGCTCTTCCGTCTTAAAAGGTTGCCGACCCCTGGTCTAGTAATACGACACCTTATCTTCCGCTACTTTTGATTCCGTGTCTTCTATAAACTATATTTAGCTATCAAAGTTTAACTTTTTTTTAAAGAGCAGACAACGATCCATTTTTGAGTGTTTACAGTTTTTAAAAAGTTCAATAATTTATTTTTCTGCACATTTTTTTTAATTTAGTGGTTTTTGTCACGATTCGGATAAAATTCCTCGCACATAAGTGATATTGATTTAGATTTGAAATGCATTTTAATTTGCGTTTTTATGGGAAATAGTCAGATAATGGTTTAAATGAAAGTATGAATGAAATAACACGGTTCGGTGACGTCACTATGGAAAACTAAAGAAAAATAAGCTATCGGTTGGTGCCACAGTATATATATATATATATATATATATATATATATATATATATATTGTAATTCATTTATTAATAAACATGTTTATTACATTTTCTTAGATATGTTACCCATTCCTTTGTTTAAGTGTAATAAATATCAAGTTAAATTAGGTACAGCTTTATTAAAATATTTTTTTTTAAAAAGAAGAACCTGTTATTTTGACAGACTTATCTTTCTTAACTCAAGATAGGGGAAGGGGTTTTAGTCACAGTCTTCAAGATCTAAATGGTTAATACTGTTGTTTTTTTTATATCTAGAACTTAAAAACTAAATTTTCATTCTGTTTTTCATTCTTATATCATTTTTTTATGTTAGGCGAGAAATTACTGCTTCGTTCGGAAGAGTTACTATTTAATTCGGTAAAATCCGGTTCCTGTTCCGATTCCGGCAGGATTCAAATATTAAATCCGATTCCGGTTCCGATCCTGCAGGATCTAAAAATTTGAATCCGGTACAGCCCTAGTACTGATACATAACACGAAAATGCGCTAACACGTCCTGTGTCCAGAATGGAACAGGCTTAATTGCTTGTTTATGAAAGCGTTCCCAGCTGGTCTTTATGGAGGTAGAGAGGGTTTTTTTTTCATGTTAACTTAACACTGAAGAAATGTTCTGAAACCCGTAACACAGACTAGGTTTAGAACTGACAATATTGTTGCAAATGTTCGTTGATTTCAATGTTATTGTCTATTCCAAATGTCGGCCATCGGTGAATGCGTTGGGGCTCCCAGTGAGACGATCATGTATATTATTATTAATCCCTTTCGGTAAATCAATGGACCGTGGTGCGGCTCTTTGAAGTAATTTGTACTTACTTGGACGGCAGTTCTCATTTGACCTCGTGCATGGCCCAGTTCTTTCTTTAAAGTAAACTTTGCGACAAACAGTTGTATTCAATTATAATGTCTAATCCTTGCTCTGTTGAAATGTTAGCCAATTTTCTGTTGGCACATTCTAATCCCCTGCCCCTGGTCTGTTGTTCTAAGTATGTCGTTATGTCACTGTTGACTAAGAGAACATCAGAGACACGGATCACGTTCTGTTATTCCCATTATTGTCTAGACAAGGACAGTTGGACTGACCCACCAAGCTGTATTCGCTCTTGACGATAATAAACGGAGAGAAATCGGTTCAGTCAAGATCTTCATAACTTCAAGGGTGTGTGTCAGTTTTGTGTTGATATGGTCTCTGTCTCTGTTATCGCTGGGGGGGGGGGGGTCTGATAACAGATCCTCTTACTCTACACACCAACCCAGTGTTCTAGTCAATCTAGTGAATCTAGTCTACAGCCATCTGCTGGTACTCGGGAATAAGCTAAGAACACTAGCGAGATGCACGTCAAACATTTTGTTGGTACGTGTATGTTGTGTGGGCATAGGTTTTTTATTTCAATAATGAATCACGTTAATCCATGTTGGAAACTATCCTACAGCGGACTGGACAATTATTGTTTTTTTTTTTAATTCTGACATCCCCCAAAATATTTTCCCATCAGAGGACACCGTACGTTGTCCGCCCCCAGCGTATTGCAGTGTCATTCTGATTTGAAAGATAGAAAGAAAATCATTTGTCTCTGTGTTCAGCCAGCACAGAGTTTTTTTTATTGTAACGTGCCGGCGTGTCAGTCAGACGTGTAACTGTGTCGGAATGACCTGCCGTGGCAATACGTAGGACCAGGGTCGAATTAAGGTTACTGTAGTCCTCAGGCTGGGGGGGGGGATGGGCGGCTAAGTCTTCGATCAGAGTGACAGAAACTTGTCATATGTGACATGTATTATGTCATTTGACATTTCAACGTAATATTCCTGAATGCATCACGGCTAAAGAGTTTTCAGGATTCTTTCTGTTTTCCCGTATGCTAGTAGTGATAAATCACCGGTCCCCAACCCCCCTCCCTCCCGATAATATTCTCACAAGTAACTGTTAAGTATTATTAGTCATTGTGAAGTCCCTATATGTCGCCTACCTTAGCATTATGGTTCCTTCGCATTGTCCTAGTTTGCCCATCCCATTAAAACGCCTCTGAATAGTTGTATTAATTTCTCTACGACTTTCAAAATAACAAAATGCAGTATGATGCATGGATGCCAACTTTTCCCAGAAAAATTATATAGAAAGTAGATGAAAAATATCTTTATATAGAAAAAAATATCTGCATATAAAAAATACGTTTTGTATATCTAACTGAAAGATAGCAAAATATTTTATATCTAGATGTTTTTTTTTTTAAATTCCTATGTCTGGGAAATAAATGATCCAAGCTGGCAGCCCTGGTATGAAGGGTAAAATAACTTGAACGTGTTCTAGTTGGTTTGTTTCCATCTCGAAATATTTTGGTTAATTGGCTGTTTATCTCCACCTTGCTCTGCGTTCATCTTTCAGTTGTCTTATCCTTAGCTTTTTTTGTTCATCAGTCAACCGTGGCCTCCTACATAACACGGTGGGTTCATCACCGGCATACCAGAATCAGAGGGGGGAGTGGGCGGTGGTAAATAATAATAACAGATTCCTGACAGGGCTGCCAACTTTTTCCCCGCATAATTATCCAGAAATTTTTTTTTTAAATCTACAGGCCTATGTTCTTCTTCTTTCTTTATCCCTTAACCCGTGGGTGGGTCGTTGGGGCACCGTTGTTGACTGAAAACCAGTTCCCGCCATTTTTTCCGGTCCTGAGCTGCTTTTTGGGAGTCGACGAACGACAGGCCGGTCCATTCTTTGATGTTGTCTTCCCATCTCTTCTTTTGTCTTCCTCTTTTCCTTCTTCCGTTGGTTGTACCTTGCATGATTGTCTTTGCAAGACCTTCACATCTCGCAACGTGTCCATACAATCACAGTTTCCTCTTCTTGACTATAGTGAGAAGGTCTTCGTGAGGGCCGATGGCAGCCGATATTTTATTGCGCACCTCTTCGTTTGTTATGTGTTCCGTGTATGAGATGTTCAATAGTTTGCGGAAACATCTCATCTCCAGCGCACTTATTCTTCTTTGGAGGTCTGCATTAAGCGTCCAAGTCTCACACCCATACAGGAAGATCGATGTCACCAGAGAGCGCATTAGTCGAGTTTTGGATCTCAGCGATAGTCTGTTGCCTTGCCAAATGTGTTTAAGTTTGCTCAGAGCTGCTGTTGTCTGGGCCAATCTGGCAAGAATTTCTGGCTTTGATCCATCGTCGGATATTATGGCCCCAAGGTATTTAAAGGAGTAGACAACTTCAAGTTTTTGCCCATTTATCCGAGTGTCGTTTTTGAAGGCTCTATTTGTCATGACTTTAGTTTTTTCGGCATTGATTTCCATACCATACGCCTCTGCTGTTTTATTTAGTTTTGCAGTGAGTTCTTGCATCCGTCCTCGTTGCCAGCTATGTCGTCGGCGAAGCGCCCGTTGGTTATGGTTCTCCCTCCTATACTGACAGTTCCGGTTTGGTCTTCTAGCACATCCGTCATAATCCTTTCAAGGAAGAGGTTGAAGAGAATGGGGGAAAGTAGACATCCTTGTCTGACACCAACAGTAGTTTTAAACCAATCTCCCAGTTTACTATTGAAGAGTAACGCGCTAGTTGCTTTGTCGTATAATTTTTTGATAACTTCAATAAGGTTTGCAAAAATGTGGAAATTGTGCATGGTTGCCCACAGTGCTGCATGCCACACTCTGTCGAACACTTTTTTAAAGTTGATGAAGACGTAATACAGACCTATGAAGACGTGATACAGACGCTTTGATGTTGCAGATTTTTTCACAGAGTATTCGCAGGTTGAAGATTTTTTCCGTTGTGCTTCTTCCTGCTCTGAAGCCAGCTTGCTCTTCTGAGATGATTAGCTCTGCCTGTGGTTTCAGTCTATTTAATATAATCATGAGCATGACTTTGCTTGGATGGCTAATCAAGCTTATTGTACGGTAGTTTTGACACAACTGTAGGTTACCCTTCTTTGGGAGCTTGATAACTAGTGATTGAGTCCAGGGAGTTGGCCATTCTCCTGTTTGCCATATTTTGTTGCATATGTTGGTTAGTATGTCTATAACAGGGTCGCCTCCTGCTTGGATCAGTTCACCTGGAATGACGCCTATGTTAACTAAGTGAAAAATCAATGTACTATACTAAACTGAGTGAGGGGGGGGGGGGTCTAGATGTATTTCTATAGATTGTATTTTATGAAATCAAGATGGTTAAAGAAATATATAGATTATCCAAGTTGGCAGCTTTCATACACATTTTCGGTGCCGTGTGTCTGCCGCAGTCAGTGTCCTCTTCTTCTATCTTTGACGAAAATCTACCGCTGTGTGTCTTAATTTTAAAAAAAAATGTCTACGCTTGACTGATTTCGTCTGACACACAACGCTTCGTTAGAGGGGGGAGGGAGGAACGGTTCTAGGTGCATGATTGCCGCCCTTACCCCCCCCCCCCCCGGGTCCTTCTACCCTTTAGTGGCTTTGTTCTCTATTTCAATTCAAGCGCGTGTGTACATTTCTTTTTTTTTTCAAAGCGATGTATTGAATGTTCTAAAAATAGATATGGCGCCTTACGCCAGGAACAAAGAGAGAAAAAAAAAGAGCGAAAAACTGTTACAGGTGTGACTGCACCTTTAGTCACACCTACCAAGGTCATCTATATTTAGAGTCGCTAAATTGATTGACAATAAAACTCTTTTTTCAATGTTACGGTACTGTTGTTTGTTTAAGTCATACATTCTTTAATTCAGCATACGACATTTATTTATTTTTGTAGTGCGGCTTGCCCCCATTCTTGCGGGCCGCCTTCAAAGATGAATTTCCGTTAAGTCTGATGTTTAGAGAACCCCGACTAACTTTTATGCCTTTGGACACCAGAATATCTCTTCACAGGCTCTGCCTAGTTCACCCAATCATCGCTGGGCCGTCACTGCTAGCCCCCCCCCCCAAATATCTGACAGTTTCTACCTAGGGTCCCCCAACTAATAGTCACTGTTTAACCCCCCCCCCCCCAATATCTCTAATAGTCTCTTTTTAAGTCACCCCCTCCAAATATCTCTAATAGTCTCTTTTTAAGTCACCCCCTCCAAATATCTCTAATAGTCTCTTTTTAAGTCACCCCCTCCAAATATCTCTAATAGTCTCTTTTTAAGTCACCCCTCCAAATATCTCTAATAGTCTCTTTTTAAGTCACCCCCTCCAAATATCTCTAATAGTCTCTTTTTAAGTCACCCCCTCCAAATATCTCTAATAGTCTCTTTTTAAGTCACCCCCTCCAAATATCTCTAATAGTCTCTTTTTAAGTCACCCCCTCCAAATATCTCTAATAGTCTCTTTTTAAGTCACCCCCTCCAAATATCTCTAATAGTCTCTTTTTAAGTCACCCCCTCCAAATATCTCTAATAGTCTCTTTTTAAGCCACCACCACCCCCTCCAAAGCTCATAAGAACGGTTCAGTTTGATGTTGTATTTTCAGAACTTTTTTTTTCCCCCAACTGAATCTAGCTTAATCTTCCAGGGTGTTGGTCTTTATAAAACACGATACACAAGATGTCATGGATCCATACGAAGCTCAAAGTAACTTACTGGTCTTCTGGTGTAATGTGACCCCCCCCTCTCCTGTAAGGACATGTTCTTCCGGGTGCGTGTGGTGCAACATCCCGGTGCCAGATAACTCCAGTCTAGTGCATATTGTATTTCTCCACGAAGCATTGGGTGATTACCACAATCATACCAAGATGGAAAACAGACTGAGCGTACAAATCGTTCAATCAAGTTTTACTTTTATTATTTACCTCATGGCGATGTACAGCGAAGCTATTCTCTTGACTGACGTTACATGTACAATTTGTTTTATCCTTCGCTGTATATATTGTTTGTTTTTTTAACTGCTGGTAACTTCATCTGTCTGACGTTCACCGCATTAAACTGTATTACAGCTCTTCTGCATCACATAAACGCGTCGGTTAATAATTATCTGGTCCAATTATAAAACAGTTATGGCCAGCACTGTTTTATTAACTGTTGTTAATTACGTAACAGCCCGGGTTATCGTTGCTGGCGTTGACGTCACTTTCACCTCATTAGGTTATCACCCTTCGGTTTCCCTGGTGACGCTATGGGGTTTGGAGGGGGGGGGGCGATGAGACGGCTGTTTGGGGGTCAATGCCATCGCAGGACGTAAAAAAAAATTGGAATTGTCCCCTCTTATCATGGGAACTGGGTCGACGTCACTCACACACACACACATGCGCACTCGCTTCAGAAAGAGAAATAAAAAAACCTGGCCAAATGGCAGCTGTGGCACCATTTTCTCACAGAACTGAATTGACATTTTATGGTTATGTATGGTGGGAGGGTGGGGCAGAGATGGCTGTGTCAACACACACACTCAAACTAAGAAGTGTTTGATCTCATGGACTGGCGGAGGACATGCCTCACAGTAGACAACCCAGCTCTTATTGATCGTATCGTGTTGATTTTTATTTTGATCCTTTAAAATTTGACTTGGCGGTAGAAGTAAAATTAGGGAAACTGAGATTCTGTCATTGACGGTTTGACCTGGGGTTAGGTTGTCATATGGAGATTGGGTGTTGTGAGTCACTGACAATTTAAGCCCTGCCGGACCACACACCCCCTCTCCTCTCCCCCCTCCTCTCCCCCCCCCCCCCCCGATACTGTTTGTGAAATGGGGTGGAATGAAGTAGTTGGCTGGACTCTCCGTTCAACTCTCCAGATGTAATTTACTTGGGAAGGAGGGGGGGGGGGCAGTATTGTTGTGTCAACCATCTTGGTACGGTCATTACAGTGATAACGGTTTCATTTTGCCGGAGTTGTGGTGTTTCATAGTAGAAGTTCCGTAGCATCGATTGTTGTGTGTGTAAATTGATAATAATACATGTATCTAGAAAGATGTGCCGGGTTGTGGAATTTCAACGAAACGTATTAATGTTGAAAAAACTGTAAATATTTTTGAGGTGGGTAATTCCCAAAGTTTAAGTGACGTCAGGCTGATATTGAAACGGGAATTCCCAGATTTATTTTTTTTCTAGCTTAATTGCTGACAGTTAAACCTTATGTTCAACGTTGTTGTGTTGTTGGTTTTTTTTTTGTTGTGTTCCATTTGGTTTTGGTTAATCTCTTAGAAGATTCGAAAATTAATGGATTGTGATTCAATTTTGTGATCATTTACAGTACCGCTAGACTAGACGATTGGGTTTGTGGTGCGTCGTGTTCTCATTCTGTTAAGTCTTTCGTTAAGCTTTCACTTGACTGAGGATGTCTGTCCACTGTTATCTGACCTTATCAAATTGCTGATGGCGTTGAGTGACTGGCCAGATGATTTCTCCAGCATTGTTTGAGACTTGCGCACGGTTTATTGGTGCAGTACTGTACATGATGTTTATTCAGCGTGTGTCTCTCTCTCTACATAATTGGTAAAGTTGATCGAATACAATGCATCGTTGTTTTTAATGTTGTGGGGGATAATTATATCGGAATAGTTTCCCACCAAATACCTTCGCCCCAAGTAGTAGTAACACCTCTACTAAACTACGCAACCTACCAGTTCAGTCAAACCGTGGCTTGAATCAGTTTCCTATCAAAAGCCCCCCCCCCCACCGCCACTATATGAGATCACACGTTAGTTGGGCATTCGGCTGAAAATCTCTTTGAAGTATCTCGCTGTGTATGTGTGTGTGTGTAACATACCCTCCCAGGTCTACTACCCCCCCCCCCCCCGGTAACGTGAATGAAAAAAAAATCTTCTGTTGATCCTTGGCCAGCTGAGGCCTTTTGTGAAGAACCCGGTGTTGACATAAACACCGACAACCCTACCCCCCCTCCTCCTAGCTGGGTGCTCGCATACCTAAGAACAAAGTAGATTTGTGTGTGTGTAGACTTTGTGATTGACTCGTCTCTGAAGTAAAGAACCTTCACCTTTTTTTTTTCATGATAACATTCACTTGATTACACTTCTAATGATCGCAACTTTTATGATGTTTCATTGAATAAGTTGTTTATTTTAGTATGCCCTCCACCCTCCTCCGGTCCTTTATTATTTTCGGTTCTCCCTAACCTCGGCCCTAACACCCTGTGATATACATCCAGAACATTCCTGCATAGAGATACAAAGGAATTTGTAGGAACCGAGCCAGCAACATTGAAGGGAATTTGTTGTGGGGGGGGGGACTTTTTTTTAGATCAATCATTTTTTTTCTGAAGTTTCTATGTTTTGGTTTTTACGTTATTCTAGGTTTTTCTAAACGGTAGATTTTATCGACATGTTTAATGTGTAATAATATTTCAGGTTCTTTTTTTTTCAATATAGACAAACGCTTTAATCGAACGTTCAGATGTTTGCATCTGTGTAGGGGGAATTCCCTATTTTCCAGTATTAACATCCCTACGACTGGATCATTGCTGATGAAGTTGTTGGTTTCTTGTTGTTGATTTTTTTTTAATATGTTTACGGTGATATGTTTTGTTGTTGGGTTTTTTTTTATGCATATGGATCTGAGTGTTAGCAGCCACTTCTGGAGCATTGTTAATGGGATAAGAAACGTCTTCACTCTTCAAGCTACAATAATTTGTCCAGCTCCGGCGAAAACATCGGGGTTGTGGGGGGAGACCGCTTTTTCCATCCCATCACGGTTTACACGGGCAGCTCAAGTGGGTCATCTGGTCAATAGCTGGTCAGGAATTGGCGGCACTTGACCTCAGTCAGTGTCGTAGAGCAGCGAATGGGGGGGGGGGGTCACCCACGTCTCCCCGAGTGATATGCGAACTGGTTCTGTCAGGTTCCGTGTCCTTAAACTGTAACTATGTAGAGGTAGCAGTGTAGTACAGGATAGGCCATGTTCCTTATGTTGGCCTGTGCAGGTAGCAGTGTAGACAGGAAATGCCTTGTTAGCCGTAGCAGTGTTGCACACGGTGTACTTTGATGGCATTTGCACGGTAGCAGTGTTGCACACGATGTGCCGTACAGGACCTGGAAGTTGCGGAGACATTTCTTTTGGTTTCAACTCGGTTCTCTTAGTGTTTTCATCGGGCAACCCTTTGCTCTGCAGGTTCAGAAATTATACTTTTACTGCCATAAGACTTGTAAGGGGGGAGGGGGGTCGCTTTAGAATTGCATTTAATATATATATTCTTATCTTGCTTCAAATAAATGGGTGGGGGCATGGGTCCCCCGAATTTATGGATGCGGCCCTCGATTCCCCATTCCGATACAAAGATTTAACAGCCCCCCCCCTCCACCCCACATCCTTTAAAAAAAAAAAGAAAGTTTGAGAAATGGCCAGAAAGTCGAAGGTTCGAGACCAACACAATTTTATAAAGATTCAGATATTGCACTAAAATTCCCCTCCTGTACCGCTGAAAAATCTCCGATTCCCATGTACTTTCCGATTCCAAGTAATCGCAGCTCGCCACGAGTTTGTCAAATCGATCTATTTGACTGTACTCGCACACCGTATGATGGGGGTGGGGGGGCTCAACACGTGACACTGTCTCCCCTTCTGAAAGTTTGTTCAATCGCCAGAAATATTCGATTGGATCAATCATAACTGTGGGCGTCAGTCTAATTAATTCATTTCAATTATAGTTTCCACACTTTCTCTTTGTTTTATATATATATATATATAATATTTACAGTAATTATATTGATATATAAGGCGGCTTATGCTACGACGCTGGGTATATATATATATATAGTGTCTCACAGCTCATTAAAATGCAGCTTTGTTTTCAAAGACCAATATATTCATTGTATGGTTACATTCTACCTAAAAATACATTCTAAAATCTCAAACATGTTTTCGATCTTTTATTTCTCCTCTTTTGCTCTGTTTTTTTTCCCTTCTATTTGTGTAACCTTCAACAGAGCCAGGATGTTAAATGTAAACATCAAAACAGAGAGAGAGAGACAATTTTTTTCAAAATGCCCCCCCCCTCTTATATGACAATTTTTTTCAAAATGCCCCCCTCCCTCTTATATGACAATTTTTTTCAAAATGCCCCCCCTCTTATATGACAATTTTTTTCAAAATGCCCTCCCCCCCCCCATGAATACGCCCATGTGTATGGGTATCATCTTGTTGGCCGGCAGTGACGCGCGCACTGGTGCACGGGTCCGTATGTTCATTAGCCGTACACTCTTAAAGTTAATACACACCATTGTGTCTGTAGAGACGCAGATGCGTTTTTTTTTTAAATAAAACATTCAAACGTTATAGCTTTTTGTATGCGGTAAACTTTATGTCCGGGGGTGGAAAACATGACGGTATAGTTAGCATAGGGTTACTCGGACAGTATAGTTAACATTGGGTTACTGGGCCAGTATTGTTAACATTGGGTTACTTGGACAGTATTGTTAACATTGGGTTACTGGGACAGTATAGTTGACATTGGGTTACTGGTTGTAGGGGTAAATATAAGTGTCGTAACCCGTCTCCCCCCTCCCCCCCCCCCGGTCTCATACAGGGCAGGCCTTAGGCCGATGCGACCGATTGCACCAAAGTGGGCCCCGCGCCTGACAGGGGCCCCGCAATTTACATTTAACATACCACTATCAGTAATAGTAATGGTTGTTATTGTAACAAAATTCGAAGATGGGCCCCGCAAGCATGCATTAAATTGGGCCCCGCAATTCGTAAGGCCGACCCTGGTCACATAACAACCTACTTTCAAACGGTGTGCTTCGAACTTTACATAAACAATGGATTCAGACCCATGGTTCCCCACCCACCACCCTTTTTTTTCAACCTATCACCGATACTGTTTTAGAAAAAAAAAACATGGTAATTATGAACATATCGCCCGTACGATGTTTGGCACTGACCTACAAAAAAAAGACCTATGGCACCTGAGTGGGAGAAATCTTACAAAGAATAGCTTGGACTCTGCGCAAGGCCCCATTTTGTGGAGGTTTGGGCTCAATGTGCCTAATGTCCGACCCTGTGTATTTTCTTTTTCGGAACATTCAAAAACGTATCCTGGGTTTTCTGTGGCCGGACTGTTGAACATGTTTCCAGTGTTCATAGCGATATACTGTTGAAGTCCCGAGACTGTATCGTACGACCAGTATAATCAAATGCTCAGTGAATTTTTTTTCTCGATTGACTTGTTGCTATGTATGCCGTCATTGTTTGTGGTGTTTATTTTTTTTTTTAATTTATTACCGTGTTATTGTCGCTGCCCATGTGTTTATGTTTTGAAGAGGGGGAGAACATTCTCCAGACATGCTCTTCACAAACCCAGTTGTATTTTATGGCCGTGTTGTTTATGAGTGGTGGTTGTTTCCCCTTTCCTGGACCACACAAACACCCCTGTAGTCGGCTACTGAAAAGACTATCAAGAAAAACACATATGTCGTGTACTCTACCAGCGGTTTGGTCACGTGCCATCTACTTTGGTGGACTGTGATGGGGATGGCATGCACTACCCCCTCCCCACACACACACACACACCCTTCGGTGTTTGTTTTTTGTTCAAACGATTTTAATTGGTGACTGTCTTGGCCGCTTTCTCTATATCTCTCTCGTGCATAAACTGTAAATATGTATTTAATTTCAAAAGAGTTGTACTTGAGGTAACCTCAGCATGGCTGAATGGACCCCAGACGGATTTTGGGCTCTTTACCCGCCCCGCTTGTTAACGTTCCGTTGATACCTTTTGCCCAAGCGGCACTTGGATGAAAAAGTAAAAGATCGAAATCTATATGAAATCTTTAGTGACGAGGTGTATTTTTCGGAGATTTTCCTGAAGCCTGTACGTATCGACGTGTCAAACGGTAGTATGAATGAATAGATGCTGTGTCTTTTGTTGTTGTTTTTTTCTCACACAGAGCACATACTGGCGTTGTGCCACATGTTTTCAGGTGGTCGCTACGACCTTTGATTGCTGGGAGTCTCTGGACTCGATACGTTGATGACACAACCCCCCAAGGCCTCGTTACTTTTATCAACAACGTATCATCATCAATTTAACCGCAGGTACGTGTGGGCAGGCCCGGCCTTAGTCTGATTAGACCGATTGCTCCAAATTGCGGGGCCACGGGCCTGGCAGGGGCCCCGCAATCTACATTTATAGTTATAGTTATTTTTAAAAAAAAGCATCCGTTAAATTGGGCCCCGCAATTCGTAAGGCCGGCCCTGCGTGTGGGTACGTCCTCGTAATGAATGTCATTTTGATTGTTATTCCGAACTTTTCAAATGTCTGCTGTTGTTTTATTGTCAATCTTTTTATTTACCCATTGTTTCTTATCGCATTGATAGCCACTGTTGTGTTTGAACTTTGACCTCACGTTATTGATTTACTTTTATGTACATATGTATCAGTAGATAGTAGATTACAGTGTAAGAGTGTTAGGCTCTTGACATTGCCAAACACTTTTTATACCCGTTGGACATGCTGTGTTGCTGTCCGTCATTGGGAATTCCCGAACTTTTTTAGGAAAAACCCGCTCTACATTTTTAAGTCCTAACCTGTCAGCTATATAAAAACAAACGAACCACTTGGAGGGTGTATATATATATATATATTTGATATAGTCTGACACGTACACTAGACATTCATAGACATGAGCGGGTATTCTTGTGTCGGAGACGGCCATCTGACGTTAAATTATTGTTGTTGCTGTGATGCTGCTGTTGGTGCTAATGTGTTCTGTACTGGATATATCTCTGCTGCTGCTGCCACAGTATGCCTCTGTTTGGCCCGGGACTGACCGTCATATTTGACTACTTCGTTGTGTACATCATGAGGATGGTGCAGCAGGTGAGTGGTTAAGGCTCGTGTATTGTGTGTTGTTACAACTGCTCAGGGCCCGATTAAGGATTTTGTAGGCCCTAGGCGCTATAGATTCGTGGGGGGGGGTCCTAAGTTGAGAAGAGGAAGCCCCCACGATTGAGTTTTTGAGACTCCGACATCTGAATTAGTGATAGTAAACTACACGTGGTAAAATTTATTCGAATTTTTATTGAAAATTTAGAAAATTAAAAATCTTAACCTGTAATATTAGTACTGTGTAATATTTCAGTTGTTCTACAATAACAAACAATGTCATATTTACTGATGTACCAATACAAATTATTTTTGTTTGTAGGCCCAAGGCACGGGCCTGTAGGGCCTTGGTGCTGTTTAGGGGTATTTACATAGTCCCTATATGTGCTGTTTGTGTGTTGTTACAACTTTATGGACCAAAATGAATATAAATCCAAATTTTTTTTTCGAGTGTCGGTAAAATTGTCATTTCTGTTTAAGATCCTGCCACACATAATGGTGTATATAGGCTTAATTCATTTTTTTTTTGTAATGCTCATTTGTTTTATCTTTTTAAAAGGGTGCGTCAGGTTCTTATTTTATTACTGTTGCATCAACGTATGTGTGTAACATTCGCGTTCATTATTGACTGAACATGTGACAATTAATTAAAAAAAAAAAACAACCAATGAATGGATGGTGGGTGGAGAGAATGAACTTTATAAAGTACAGGTGCATGGCAGTGAAACAAAACAACAAAAGCAGTGATTGATTTATGGCTCCAGCTTTTGTGTGTGTGTGTGTGCGCGCGCGTCATTTCTTGTGTGTTAGTGAGTGGTTTCACTTGGTTCGTTGTTGATACTCCTTACATTACCTCCGGTTTCAATGGTCCCCCCCCTCCAGCTCACCTCTAGTTGTTGCTGTTGTTTGCGTTTGTGTTGCGTCACGACGATGTTGGCTGTTTTAGAGACGCGGCTGTTCCAACAATGCAGCCGGGTGATTCATGAAATTTGAATGGGGGGGGGGGGGTAATGCAGATGTGGAGTTTGGGGGGGGGGGTGTAGCTCTCGCATTCCTTTACCCCCATCTCGACCATCATCGTTTTCCACCTCCAGTTCGATCAGCTCTCAGGTGTCAACAAAGTCCTTAGTAGCAGAGCTGCCAATGTTTGGGTTTTCCTACCAAGATGGGGGAGTGTGGGGTCATATCTTGGGTCTTTGGGTTGTTTCTTTTTTTTCTTCATTGTAGAACGTTTTGGTTGTTTCACTTTTCAGGTGGATAGTCCGATCCTTGTCCCCCACCCCAATAAACTAAAAAAAAAAAACAATACGTGGGGTACACCCCCCCCCTAGGTTTGAGAACCACGAGTCCTTAAGTAAACAGTCTACGTTTAACTCGGAAAGTTCGACCGAGACTTAGGATTTTCCGGGTTTATTATTATATGCATCGCTCGAGAGAGAGAGAGAGAGAGAGAGAGAGAGAGAGAGATGAGCTTAATTGTTGGGGTGGGGTGGAGGAGGATGTAGATAATGTCTAGCTTGTGGGGGGGGGGGGGGGGGAGAGAAGGTGAACAAAAGTACTATAATTGAGAATTCCCTTAATGTGCGTATGCATCCATTAAGGCGAAACGGGAAAAGTCCGGTTTTAGAACTCGGCGAGATCGCACGTGCACTCGGGCCTCTCCTCCAGACGAGTGACAGAGTTTACAACCTGTCGCACGATTGGTTGCGTCGGTAGCAAAGAGAATTTTGATTGGTTGCAGTGATCGTTGTTGTTGTATTTTTTTTTACGCGAGTTGATTAGCTTTTAGTAACAATTGACTTTGCGAGATGCCATTTTGGTCTAACCCTGACACCCAGTTTAGAATCACAATGAATAGGTGTGTTGTGTACTGGGTGTGTGTGGGGGGGGGACACTTTCTATTTACGATGACTGAATTTATCGATATGTTCGAAACGACTATTCCTGGATGTTTGGCTTGGGGGAGGGGGGACATGTTGCTAGATTTGGGTTAGAGATTACATCATGTTGTCAGATTGGGGTTAGAGATTACATCATTGCATAACGATGTGGTGTTTGGATGTTGATCCAGAGATCTTGGGATTGGGGCGCAGGTACTGTGCCGACTGCCAGCGTTCTGTTGCCATGGGTGCTCAGGTACTGTGCTACACCACGGGTGCTCAGGTACTATGATATACCACTGGCGTTCAATTGTGATGGATGTGCAGGTATTGTGCTGCATCACAGGTGTGTTGCGGACGCACGAACGCTCTATGATATACCACTGGCGTTCAATTGTGATGGATGTGCAGGTATTGTGCTGCATCACAGGTGTGTTGCGGACGCACGAACGCTCTATGATATACCACTGGCGTTCAATTGTGATGAATGTGCAGGTATTGTGCTGCATCACAGGTGTGTTGCGGACGCACGAACGCTGAGTCCAGTTCATGTCTGAATGTTTCTCTTTTATCTGAACATTCAAATTATTGGTCCATATAACAAATGTAGCCAGTATCTCACCGTTGATCTTCTGGTATAGAACCGGGCATGAGGTGGCCAGACATGGGGCGACAGAGAAGAAAACAATATTATTTAAAAAAATATTAGATACTGCTTGTGCAGCAAAAAAACTTGATTTCCATGATGACACTTTGATAAAATTGTATTATCGTTGCATGTGAAATAGTTTTGTAAGGTATCAGCCACCTCTTTACCCTGTATCGTAAACACTGCCCCCCCCCCGGGGGAGGGGGCTGGGCCGCCGACTTCAAATTCATTTTATAACAATAATTGAGATCGACGCCCCCCCCCCTTTTCCCCATTGTAAACGACCCGGGCCGTAGGGCAACGTTGCCTCTCCCTCGCGGCAGGCCCGACCGGGGCAGTTTTATCGTTCGTGCCGTTTGTTCATTATGCCTTTTACGGTTGAATTGCTCTCCCCTTATGGGAGATTCGAGTGTCACAGTTGCCGTGTACGATTTGAACTCGCACCCCGAGTCAAACCACTTGAATCCACAATCCCACCACCACCACCACGGGAAAAGAAAATACATGATTAAAAACTGCTACTGGCCTGTTTGTTATTTTCATTTGATTGGGAAAAGTGGAATGTTATGTTTAAATACTCTGGATATCTGTGTGTGTGTGTGTGTGTTGAAAACGTTTAGCATGGGCGATAGATGAGTGCGATAGATGAGTACGCACCTCACCACCTCCAGCAACTGGAACACATTGTGAAAATGTTTGTCCCAATGAGTAGATGTAAACTGTGTAAGACAACGCCGTGTGTGTGTGTTCCCTTCAGCCGTTTGACCTATTCGTCCAGGTAGAAGTCAGGCTATGTGACCCCCCCTCCCCCCCCCACACACACAAGATCACCTACACCCCCCCCCCCCTTCCCTGTTTGTTGTTACAACAGTTCTCGTTATTATTTTCAAGGGGGTCTGCCGGCCTACCCCTTCCCCCCATTTTCCATCTGTTAAAACGTTGAGAGTGATACTGTTAGGAGCTCGTTGAAAGATTTGGGAATCCTTGTACTTGGTAGGTCTATCACGGCCTAGTTTTCGTTTCTCTTTACACCAGGAAGCTATTATGAGGAACACACACGCGCGCGCACACACACACTATAGAGAAGTACTGGAAATGCAATGTTTTCATCTGTTTGGTTGGTAGTGTTTATATCTGGAAGTAATAGATGGTTGTGACCTATGTGAGTGGGTTTGAGAAATAACGATGTCATGGATATTGGAAGATTGACGGTAGCCGAAACTGAGGTGGGTCGCCGTGATGATGTGTGTGTGTTACGGTATGTGGTCATCGTGTCGTAGTCGTGTATGTATTGTGACTGGGCAGTTTGGTTGTGCGGTGGAGTCCCACGCACACAGTACCAGTAATGCTGTTACATTTCAGTTAAGTATTTGCCATGAAATGATATTGTTACTGATAGGTCGTATATCATTACACTTGTATACCGACACGCCCGTCGTGTAGATGTGCGTGACGCCCCCTGTGAACCACTAATGGAAAGGTTGTTTTTTTTTTTTGCAGTGTATTTCTCTCATCCCCCACCATAGCGGATGGTGCAATGGCCATGGAGGCACCACTGGGGAGACATATTGGGATTTAAGTCATGATCTGAAATATCCATCGGTCCTCACCGAAGATCGAACCAGTGACCGTCAGTTCGAAAGTCGAGCGCTTTATCACGCGACCATCCGTCCACGCTATCGTGTAGATAGACTTGGGCAGTTGAAACATTTGACCCCCCCCCCCAATTACTTATGTGCCTTTTGAATTGTTTGCTACTCGTTTGGATCTCGTCGAAGGGGGGGGGGGCAGGACGTCTTATGTGGATGCTTCCTGAATCTATGTTGTGCGTGTATTCTCGCGTGCGTGGATGTGTATGTTGTGTAACTTTTATCATACCCCCCCCGCCCCAATAATGTTTCAATATGTTGAAATACATCTCTGCACCGTGCCTTCAAACAAATCTGCGTCCAGTATTGTACAAAGATGTATTTTAATTTGGTTTTTTATTGCAGAGTTTCCGTTTACAGGCCTTTTTTTATTATTATTAGCGGAGTGTGTATTGCGCACCACAGCACTGACCTAAATTAATAACTTAACATTCTTTGATAACCTTTATTTTTATTAATTAATTTCTCATTGGTTTCTAGATTTGGACTCTATATGAGATGTCTTTTTTTTTTTGGTGGGTAGTTAAGAGCGCCTGGGACGAATTAAAAAGGATTTACAGGTCCTGTGGACAGCCTGAGTGGGCACCGGGCCATAAGTTGTGTGGGCGTTGTCCGTGTGACCTACGTGTTTCTCCGTGTTACCTCCCCTGGCTAATGCACTCTTGGTTTTGGTGGTGGTTGGAGGGCGGGGGGGGGGGGAGACGGGCACTACAAAAAAAAAAGTCACTGTAGTGGCTCATAGAATCTAAGCGATAAACATTCATACAGGAACTTGACAAATAGACGGTGTGCCATAAACAATTTAAAGTCTACTAGGAGCTAACATGGTGTCGTGGCATTCAGTTTGAGTTGTACACATTGGCGGTGTAAGCATTAGTGTTGTTGATGTACTATTATAATTTATTATCGTCATGTATTGACACTGACAGGAAGTGGGAAACAGATACAAGCGATGGCTATTTCAATAACAAGTTAATTAGAACAAGAGAAGTGTTTCGTTTTACTTTTCCCCTTCAGTCATGATCTTGATTCTATAAAAGAGAGGGGGGGGGAACTTCGTAATGTCTTTGAATCTGCCGGTGTACAGAGAATAAAGCTTCCAGTAAACACACGCAGACATACACACACCTGTAGAGAGAGAGAGAGAGAGAGAGAGAATTGGCAACTCGAATCTCGGTCTGTTATCTTCCCCTGACACTAACCTACTTATGTCAGGCTGACCCAGATAAAAACAGTTACTGTTGTGCTCATCCATGCCAAATCTCTCCTCCTCCACCCCACCTCCTCCCTCTACCGTTTCCCTTTCCCCAACCATCTGGCTGGTAATAATGTACCATAAATAAAGTTTTCATTTATAAAGTCGTGTGTGTGTGTGTGTTCGACCATGACCTTCATCATTTGATCACGTTCATCTCTGTGTACTCACCTTTTCACTTCCCGGGTTGTTGACCCGTGAGTACACGGGCCAGTACACGAGAACGCATTGTGAGCAGAGAATGATTTGGGAGGAGAAGGAGAGGGGGGACAGAGAAAGGGAGAACTGGGTCTTCGATGTATAAAAAAATAATCCCGCCCTACTCTGTACGTGCATTACAAACGTTTCATCTGGTTTTCATCTATATATATATATATATATATATATATATATATATATATATATATATACTTTTGCATTACTGCAGGCTAAAAAAATGAAATGGCTCTCTAGTAATCGCTCAAGGGGAGGGGGGAACTCCATATAAGTTTTAAGACCGTAGATGAGCAGGTGTGTACTGTACTGACTGTAGACTGGGCAGACCTCCCCATTAGTCTTTTTGAATTCCTGATCGCCCCTACACAGCTTGTGAGTGACCTGAAGCGAAGAGATGTATCCAGTGGAGCCCATATAGTAACAACGAACTTAAGGAAACCTAATTAGTTAATTGGCACAGGGAGTGGATGGGGGGCGCTCAATGTTGCCTCTTATTTTACCGAAGGCTGCGTGCGGCCTGAGGTGTCGACTGTGCTGCAACTCTGAAACGGTAATTTTTATTTATTTCTCTGCGGCAAAGTAACAGAATATAGGCGTTGCCCTAGCCGCGTGTACAACTTAGGGCCACGCTGATGGGGGGGGGGGGAGCGTTAGGCGGGCCTTTGCTTTGAGACGGCCCTGCTTCTTACAGGGCTAATTACTGATAGCGTCGGCATATTGTGGACTATTTGTGGGTTTTAACCACGGCGTCCGATCGTGTGTACCTTGCCCATCTTTCATTCAATCGTGTTGTTGTTGTTTATATGATTGATTCGCCCCCCCCCTTTCCCCGTTAACGTTACAGATCAGAGCAGATTGTGCGACGCGGGCCCGGTCCACAAGACATCGATCAAACTCAATGTAATACGCAGCGGCACACGTTGACAGTCCAAGTTGTAATCTTGGGCATTGTTGTTGTTCTTTATTGTGTGTGTTTGTGTCAGTCATCTTCGTAATTCTCATGGGTAATTCACCGCCTCGATTTTTTTTTTTTTGGAAAAACCGTGTTTTTTTTTTTTAATATAATTATTAATATACACTGTGTGGTCGTGTGTGTTGTTTGATTGGCGTCCGCTGGCAAATGTCATTGACACGACTTGAACATGTTGACACATGGAATTACACGGGGAGTTTTCTTCCACACCCCCAAACCTGTCATTTAATGGGCCCTAACTTAATGAGGACGTTATCTGAATAGTAAACAAGAACGTCTTGCCGCTAACCATAAAGCCTGACGGTTGTGGGGCGGGGGGGGGCACGAAAATAGGTTTTCCAGGGGTTCCCGCTGTTCATTTGCAATCGTTCTAATAGAAGTTTTTATCCATTTATTGAAAGGCATCGAGTGTTGAAAAAAAAAACTTTCGAGCTATACCATGCAAAACCTTTGCTTAGAGATATCCCCTTAGGCTTGATCGGTAGGCTAGGTTATTTTTGGCTTCGGGCAGATCCGATTTTTTCATGATTGTATTTTAAACTGAAATACTGTTGTATTAATTATTTATTTTCGATTAGACGCAGAACCCAAATCGCTATTATATTAGTACTAGCTGTACCCTGCAAAACCTTTGCATAGAGTTATATCCCCTTCGGGCAGATCCCATTTTTTCATGATTGTATTTTAAATTGGAATACTGTTGTATTCATTCTTTACTTTCGATTTAACGCAGAGTCGAAATCGCTTTTATTTATGTAATATACTGCGATGTATATAAAAGTATAATATATATATATATATATACAAAATATCGCACGTGTACAGCAATGAGACATATTGCAGGTGACATAAGGTGCTGTGGAAGAGTACTGTGACGAGAGAGGGTTAAGACACTTAAAACATCCGTGCTAGTGTTTGAATTCCATAGCAATGTTATATTCCGTTTTGGGGGGAATGTCCTCACACCCCGATAAACTTCTACTCACGGACCGTTCGAAATGGCAAACATCGCCGAATTGGTTGATTGTCCAGTCGATTGAATTATTGTTACTCTCATCTCCATGAAGTTGTCATTTGTTATGTTGTTTTTTTCTACGTTCCCATCCTTTACTAGACAATAACAGACTTCACTTTAATTGGCATTGTTGTTTGTTGACGTGACCGTAATGATAGTTTTATAATTATTTTCATCTAACCCCCCCCCCGCACGCACACACACCTGCTGCATCTGGAATTTTTTTTTTTTAACTAATGAATGCTCTTGTTTGTTTCTTTACGACAGGCCACAGATAGGCCACCACAGTTTGGTGAAGAGGAAGAGTTTGTTGTGATAGTTTTTTTAATCATTTAATGCACATGTATTACACGGTTTTTGTCATTGGCTTTATGTTCAATTTAGTTCAGCTTCTGTTGGATCAGGTATTAGTAGATAGAAATACAGACAGACATAGATGGACGGATAGATAGATAGACAGACAGACATGGATGGACGGATAGATAGACAGACAGACATGGATTGACAGATAGATAGACAGACAGACATGGATGGACGGATACATAGACAGACATGGATGGATGGATAGATAGATAGACAGACAGACATGGATGGACAGATAGATAGACAGACAGACATGGATGGACGGATACATAGATAGACAGACATGGATGGACCGATAGATAGATAGGTATGTAGGTAGGTAGGTAGGTAGGTAGGTAGGTAGGTCGGTAGATAGATAGATAGATAGATAGATAGATAGATAGATAGATAGATAGATAGATAGATAGATAGATAGATAGATAGATAGATAGATAGACAGACAGATCACTGTGCAACATTTGGTTTCTTTTTATTTTTTGCGTTAATGACAGTTGATACACTTAGTATTATTATAATCAACAGATGCATTACAAATGTCACTCAAGTTTTGAAACATTGCTATGTTATTGTTGATGTTTTTCTCCCTCATTGTCTGTTATATATTACGGCATCAATTTTGAATATATATATATATATATATATATATATATATATATATTACGTTTTGGTGAGTCACTCAAGAACCTGCTATCAAAAAAAAAACGACTAGATGACTAACCAGAGCGCTACCATCATCTTTCGAGATGGACGGTTTGCCTACTGTACTACTATATATTACGTTTTGGTGCCAAAACTAATGGGAGTTGTTTTCACATTTTTTGTTCAACTTAAGGCGGAAAAAAAAAACTGTAATGCTATCTATATATCTTCTGTTTCTGTTCCACGTCTTACCTTGAAAAAAAAAATTGTGGCATGGGGTGGGGGGGGGGGGGTAAAAATGAGTGCCGGCCTGGTGTTTATCCCCCACCCCCTCTCCGCAGATGTGCACACACGGTTCCCCTGCACCGTATGCTAACAACGATAGCGGCTGTACGTACGTTGCATCTAGTTCCACACACACGTAACTGGCGGCAGTGTTATCATTCCTTGCGCGCGGCGTTTTAACCCGTTGGCATTGTGGAAAAAGGGAATCGGTTTGTTCCGCGTCTTCGTATTTCTGTGATCCGGTGATATAATGAGCGGCGGACTAGACTCACCGTGAGCTACATCTTTGTTGCTGTTAACTTGGAAACAAATTGTGTGTGGGTTTTGTAAAACTTATCACCGTGCGCGGTCTTGATTTCAGACGAGTTGTAAATGTCCAACTTTGATCTGAAACTTGTTTTTGTGTTTACAATAATTCGTAATTGAAGTGTACTGGGTTGGTGGTGGTGGTGTTATATTTTTCTATACTTCTCGGGACATCTATAAATAGAAGTGATGATTTTCCTAAATGCGGCTATCGTTGCGCCTTCAGTCAAGGTTAGTCTTGGTTTAATTACAGTTTTTTTTTATATGTCTGCAGTTCTTGATGTTTACATGTGTCCAGTGTGTGTGTGTGTTACGGCGGTGACAACACTGGGTGGGTTTGATTTTATTGCTGTCGTTTGTTTCATTAACAAAAGGTTTTGACATGACGATGCTAAAATTGATCTTAAATCGACATGCTCCTTAGAATGTGTCTGGCTACTTGACAAAAACCACTTTGAAGAGTTGAGGTAACGGAGAGAGAGAGAGAGAGAGAGAGAGAGAGGCGAGAATGTAGACTAAAGTGTAATTACAAGTGGAGAGAGGACAGACGCACACTTTGTTGTGGCCGGTATAACTGCATATGTAGGAAAGAGCTCTTGCGTGACCTCGTGAGTGGTTGAGTGCTTTGTGAATGGAATAGTGCTCACCCCTGTCACTGGAATGTCTACACGTCGTTAGCCGCATTCTTGGCCCATTGCACGATCACACTATAAACGTCACACATGCTGGGTCGTCTCCAGGGAGTTTACGGCACCTCCGTTAAACATTTTTAAACCGCCGATTCATTTTATGGGGGCGGGGGGGGGGGGGCTAACTAGTCTTCAGGTTTGTCACATACACACACACACCGGTCCCCTCTCGCGACATCCCATAGGTGGCACTGTGCAAGAATGTGCAACTTTGGTGCTCGAGTATCCAGCATCAATCCTCTAATCGGGCGCCCTTGCTTTAGTCGTGTTGGACCACAGGTACCCTGGACTAAAGTATTGGACACACCGTCCAGTAGAGTGCCGTGGCTGCTAGTGACGAGTGAAAAACTTCATTTGATCGGGACGCTTTGTAAATGTTCGGCTACGTCCAGAGACGTACCGATTTATCTGGGACATGTCCCGGTCATCGTATCGTCTGCCGCAACAAACCCCGCCCCCCTTCGCTTTACCGACAGTTATTCAACACTGTCGACGTTTGGTGAAGACGGAGATGGAAATTAATTCCCTTAAATTATTCATTCCCACGCACGACGCGTTTCTCTGGCCTGTGTGTGAATGTGTTGGGCCTGGTGTTGGTGTGACTATCTCAACTTGTATAGGTCTCGTACTTTACATGGATGGTTCGTCCATCTCTCCCACCCCCCTCAGGGAGTGTCATTTGGTTATTGTCCAACTAGAGCTGTAAAACAGTTGTTTTGTTTTGTTTTTTTAATACTATTTGGACATTATTAATATGTATCTCTGTCCTGCTAAGGAATGAAATTGATCAGAATAACCTCCGACAGTACAACGGTGCTTGTCGTTTGTATGTGGTCTAAGTTTCTAATTGTACAATTCTAATTGTATGTATTGCCCGTTATATACTACTGACAAACAAAGCTTTGTAATTTAAAACAAAAACTTGAAAAGTGCAAACTGCTTCCTGTTGTAAAATGTAAAATCTTTTTATTTAGTTTAAAAAAAAAACTTTTTTTTTTTTTAAATTCCGTTGCCTAAAATTTTGTAATGAAAATATCGATTTTTATTATGTTAATGTGAAAGAAAAAGTTTGGATCTAAATGAGTTTAGTGTGACAGTTTGAATGGATCCGTCGTGTACCAGCATAGGTGGGAGGAAGTGGGAGCACACATTTCATTTCTCTGCAGTCAGCTGTACATCTGTAGAAAGAATTTGAGTAAGTGGAAGAAAGTATGGGGGATCGGTCATATTTATATATATACACGCATTTGTTGGTTGTGTGAGTTTATTATACAATCCACAGCGCACCATCACAATGACCTTTGCCCTTTTATCATTTACGTCCCTTTGTTGTTGTCTTATTTCTGTTCGAGTGTCCGGTTCCTATTATAGTTACCGTTCAACTAGTACACATCATATAGACCTAGTGTTTCTGTAACGATTCGGCGCAGAAAGATGTCTTTGTTTTGATGCCGTACAGCCGTCCACCGAGGTGTCCCGGGTTCGAACCTCTGTGATAACCTCGGGAATTATTTTTTTTTTTTCAGATCCTGGTGTAAGTCCCTCTAGTCCACCCAGATTTTAAATGGGTGCCTGACTTAAAGCTGGGGAGTATAGGCAGCTGGGCGTTGTGCCAACCACACAATCCGTTAATATGGCGTGGCTATTGAAACTCATATTTTTACCCATCTGCCCCGATGAGCCCTTAGGGGGACTTTACTGTACATAACAGTAATTATGCCTGAAGCAAAAAAAAAATTAGACAAACTTGTACTATGTACAATGTCGTGGGCGGTGCTCATACCCAACCTAGGTTCATGTGGCTCAAGGGCTGCAGTTTGAAGAGTAACCGTGTTTACTCTGTGTCATTTTTTTTTTCATTTCCGTACGTGTATCGCTGTGTGCGGTGCGTTGTTGTGTACCGATGTACTCAAAAATTGGTATTTTTAAGTGTCGTGATGAAAACTAATGCTCTTTACCATCACCAGGTGATCAGTCATGGTAGCGAGGACTCCCTGGACAAGAGGTCAAGTCTCCCGCGGATGAAAAGTTACGACGCGGTGGTCTTTGACGTGCTTCGGGTGGCCCCGGAGGACTTTGCGGTGAGTAAACAAAACATGTTGGAGATGTGTGTGTGTTTATTTGTGTATGTATGATACATTGTCTGTGTAACTGTGTGTACGTATGTATGATACATTGCCCGTGTTTGTATGCGGTTTTTTTTGTATACACATTTGTTTGTGTTATGTTTTGACACGGAGCCGACACAATGTATGTCCAAACAGAAGCGTGTACCCACGTAAGAGCGTGAGGGGATGTCTAGACCTCCATGTTTACCTTCCTCCATTCAACACGATCAATTCGTGCTTCGTGACCTCCCTGTCAATAAAATAATGTTAATACACAGAAGTGATGTCGTATTACACAAGTGTAAATATTGTCAATTCAGACAAGTGTGAACTTAATATTATATGTAGTGGACTCGCAGTTTGATATATTTAGTGGAAATCTTCGTGACCGATTACAGTGAACGATTTCGCACTCATTCGTGTGTGTGAAGTCCCTGTGAGGATGAGATGAAATCTCTTAGATCCTATAAACCACTAATGGGACGGTTTTTATGGTGCCCTTCTTTCATCCCCACCATAGCCGATAGTGCAATGGCCATGGAGGCACCACGGGAGATATAGTGGGGACTTTTGCCAGGACCTGAAAAATTTCCTTGGTCCTCACCGGATATCGAACCAGGTACCTTCAGGTCCACATGCACTGATTCATATCACAATCCATTTGAAAAAAAAAATGAAATTCAGTCGTTTGCTTGAGCGGAGCGTGTTACGGAATGCTCCCTTTTTTTAAAAAAAATTGCAAACAAGAAATAAGTTTTGTTATGATGTTGTATTTACATTTGTAACCTCTGGGTTGTACAGGTTTCTGTTCACATACGTCTGGGGTTTGATGAGGTGTTGTATGATAGAATGGGAACGGAGTGAGGGGCGGTTTAGCAGGATTAGTTGATGGGTGCAGCATGTGGAAGGGGGGGATAAATACGAGCTTCCAATTCCGCCATTTCCCCCAGCTTTCCACCGTTAACATAAAATCGCAGACAGGAAACAATTACTCGGGACAACCTGGCCGCCCTGATCCTTTAGATTTGAGAAATGAATTGGACGTGCCTCCCGGGGAAATCTGGCCACATTAATGAAGTCCGTGATTGGAAGATCCCGGAACAATAATGGGAAGGGTGGGGGAAATCTTGATTGATAGATGGACGTGGAAGAGATTGAGACACAGGGGGGATAGAGAGAGAGGGGTTGCGACGAGAGACGAAAACTGACATAGTTTTCTAGTTAACCCTATTATTTTGACGCAGCGTGGGGGGGGGGGGCACTGTTACGTCAGTTAGCATCCCACAAATTTATTTTGGTCACACATGCGATACGTGTGGCTGGTTTCAAATAAAATGCCGCTAGTTGTTGTTTGTACAAAATACTTCTGTTGTTTCCGTGGCGATTAGGGAGCGACCGATAATCGGATCGCTATCGGTATCGGACCGATATTGGCACTATCGGTTAACTGTCGGACCGGCCGTTTTTTTGGCTGCCGATACATTGTCTTTTTTTTCACAACAGAGTTGCAGAAGAAAAAAAATCAGTAAATAACCCAATTCTATAACCAGATCAGACAAGATATAAAAAAAGGAAAAAAAAAAACCCGTACACAGAAATTGTCACGTCTTCCTCAGAGATATGACCTTGAAACAATAGGATTGGCATTTCTTAATTCTAATGTATGACCTTGAATGATACAATTAGTGAACATCTGTGTGTATTTTTTGTTGGGATGGGAAGTTGGGGGGGAGGGACAAGACTTACGTGTGGGCGTAGTGTCTCGAAATATGACAGGGAAGGGGTAAGCATGGGTTGACATACGTCATTAGCTGTAGCATGAGAGAAACACGTGTTTGGCATTGTTGTTGATTAAAAAAAAAATCGGTATCTGGGGGGGGGGGGTGTTACAAAATATGTGAACTTGGCTTGAAATACGTCATATAGCACGATAATAACACGTGTTTGGCATTGTTGTTGCTTAAGGGGCTGTCCATTAAGGGGGGGGGGTCAGAAAATTTTTGACAATTGTTGACAAGGGGGAGGGGGGGAGGTCAAGAAAAGTTGACGTCAACAATGTTACTTTTTTAAATTGAATATAATTACTTAATAAATAGGAAAATTAAGCAGCGTTTGTAGTTTTGTGTTACACACTCGCTTAACATTCAGTATTTTAATTAAACTAACTATATTCCTACTAATTTTGCCACATAAACATTTTGGAAGCCACCTTTTTTAGGGGGGTAATCAAATGTTTACGTAATTTTATAGGGGGGTCTCTGGAAGTTTGACAAGTTGACAGGGGGGGGGGAGGTAAAAATCGCCAAAAATTTGTTGACATAAATAATGGACAGCCCCTAAAAAGAAAATATCGGTATCTGTAAAAATGCTGGGAGAAAATATCGGTATCGGTATAAAGGCATATCGGTCGCTCCCTAGTGGCGATGTCATTTTGTGAAGATTGTGTGGGGCGGGGGGGGGGGGGTCATGAACCCGATCGGCGTTGTTGGGAGGAGCTAGGGAGTGATCCCTAAAGACATCAGCGACGTATGTCCTCCGTTATTCCCCCCCCCCCCCACCGCCATTCTAGCCACGCGGGCGGGGGGGTGTTATTTGATGAGACAAACATATACGTTCTACCAATCATGTATGGTAAAGCGCTCGACTGTCAACCTGAGGGTCCCTGGTTTCATCTCCGGTGAGGACCAAATGGACTTTTCAGGTCATGGTTAAAGTTCCCGCTATATCTCCCGTGGTGCCTCCATGGACATTGCACTGCACTATCGGCTGTGGTGATGATGAAAGAAGATCACTTCAAAAACTGACCCATTAGTGGTTTTATAGGATCTATGAGCTTTCATCTCATCCTTACAGAGGGGGGGGCATCACTCACACCAATTATATTTATCTCGCAAATATTAGCAGTTCGTATGTTTTAACCGGGGGGGGGGTTGCTAGGCAGACATTGAGGGCCCAGGTCAAAAGAACTTCTTGTGGCCCTGCCAGCATCATATGAGCATGCCCAAAAAGAACTGCTCTACTCGTACACCCAGGCACGCCGATAGGGGGGGGGTCAGGTGGTCATTGCCAGGGGGCCCGGCCGCCCCGACCATGTCAATTTATTTCACGACTGATTTTTGATTACTAAGGGGCCCTTGTTAGCTCTCGGCGCCCCTGCGTACACCTTCCACTGATCCACAAAAGTCCTTAAGGTTGTTTTGATGAGTCAGGAGTCAGTTGTAATGTGAGTCAGTCACCTCGAGTCATGACCAGTACCTACCATCTGGTGAGTTACGCAATGTTATTAATGTGTCTTTAATTACTTACTAGCTTAGGATTCCGGTGGAATTATTTTGAATACATTTTTATTTTGTTTTTAAAATTAAAATTCTTTTTGACAAATTTAGACGTTTCAAAAATAGCTGCCTTGCCTGGCTACATTGCTGCCAAAAACTGATGTTTGGGTAGTTAAAAATAGACAAAATATGGTTTCTGTTTAGTCGCGGCCTTGTGTGGTATGAGATTTAATTCCCCTTGTCTTAAATTAGGTTAACTGGGTTTGTTTACAAAATGTATAAACAGGAAGTCTTACCTGCCCCGCCCACCAAGTGCAGCTAACTCCCCTGGGCTAAAAAAATGTTTCAGTTTTGTCCCTTAGAATACGCTCGTGAGCAAATCTATAATATTAAAAAACTTGCCACAATTCAAATTTTTATGAAATTTGTCCACAGAGTCAAATTACATTACTGGATCTACCAGTCTTCAAATCTATACAGCCTGATGTAAGCATACTGTGTTTGTGTAACTTGTCTTTCATTGATACAAGGAAAACCCTTGATGTACTTTGTTATTATTAGCTGTAACCTGCAAAACCTTTGTATATAGTTATATCCCTTTAGGTTTGATCAGTAGGCTAGGTTATTTTTGGTTTCAGACAGATCCGATTTCTTCATGATTTTTTATTACTATTGTTTACGTTTGACAATTTTAAACTGGAATACTGTTGTATTAATTCTTTACTTTCGATTTAATGCATAACCTATTATTTATATAATACTTTAAAGTGACCTTACTATACAGAAATTTTATTTTTTTTAAACTTTTGATATGTAGTTTGACGTCATTAGTTTTGGTCTTGTGCATAAAGAAGAAAAAAATAAATGGCTTACCTTTCTTTTATTTTTTTTTAATCTGGCTTGTAACTTTTTGAACAGTCTAGACTGTACAGCTAAGGCAGAGAAACCAAAGATTATAATTTAAATTAATTTATATCAAAATTTATCATGCATGCCTGAATCAACATTTTATTTTGACCATTTATTCCCCCCTGTCTGTGTGTCTACAGGAACTAACCTCTTGTGCCTGGACTACTAAAGAAAAATTGATCAAGGCTCCCAACGTTGTGGCCTTCACCAGGAGATTCAACCATGTAGGTCTCGGGTTCTATTGTTCACTTAATTTGTATCCAGCGTTTATTTGTTTAACCTGACGGCACGCAAGGGTAGACCGACCGCTTGACAATCAAGCTGAAGGTGCTAGGTCTCTTAATAAGTTCTGGGGACTTTACTTGCTCGCTTGCCCTAACGGCCGGCCACTCACTGCTTAAAAACAGGGGGCTAAAAATATATAAAGGACAGTAAAATTGGCTGGGCATGGTACAAGTTTGCGGGGGGGGGGGGGGGCAAACTATCTGAACCACTGACCATAATTGGTTCTTAAATATGAAAGAGGAAAAAGGTGTTTCTATGAAAAAAATGTAATCAAATGAAAACAGACTGATGGGCTGTACTTGGCCTGTGAGCTTTTAGTTTGCCGCCCATTTCCAGAGAGAGTGTGAATTTGGCAACTGAAACACCCCCATCTTCTTTATAGTCTCTATAAAAATATTTTTACTTGTATTTGTTTGAAACACCCCTACCCCACCCCCATTGCATGCAGAATTTGTGTATAAATGTGCATGACATCTTAAAGCCCACCCATTTTAAATTGGCTGCTGGACATCAATTGGGGCACTAATCTAGCGGACATTCCTTCTACTATGCAGCAGACAACTAGAAAAATGTGAACTCTTTATTATATCAGTCCTAATGGTCATTATCTCTTCAAAAAAAAATGTTGACTTTTTTTTTTTTACATCACAAACTTTGGGGCTAGAGTTGTAACTAGTTGTTCTCTTGGTTCTTTTTCTGAAATCTTTGTCAGTTTAAACAGCACAATCAACATTTTTTTTCCCTCTCTTTCCCCTCAACAGGTCAACTTTTGGGTCCAGAAAGAAATACTCAACTGCCAGACTTTGAAAACAAGGGCAGAGGTCCTGGCGCATTTCATTAAAATAGCCAAGGTAAGAAATCTGGTCGGTAAGATACCCTCTGGTCAGAAAGCTATCTGATGCATTAGATTAAACCGTCTGTGGCCGTGAAATTTTTTGTTTTTTCTCAGTAATTTATGCGTAGATCATTAAGAACAAATTATTTGTGTCAGACAATAGTGTACCATCGTTTTATTCATTTTTATAATCATTTTTTTTTTTAGAGTTTCATTTTATTTAACGTTAATTTTTCTAGTCTCCCTGACGCCCCCATTCAAGAAAGAGTGCACCATGCCCCTAGGCCTCTATATTGTTTGCCAAAAAAATAAAAGCCCAGAAGGGCAAGTTTATATCCCATGAAGAAGACCCCCCCCCCCCTCCAGGTTTAAAAATTAAAATTTTACTTGTGGCTAATTGATTTTGTTTGCTGTTTATTTTCCCAGAAACTTCATGATCTCAATAACCTTCATGCAGAAATGGCCGTCATATCAGCATTGCAGAGTGCTGCCATATTTAGATTGTCTCAAACTTGGATGGTAAACTGATTTTTGTTTTTTTTTTTGTTATTCTGTCACTAGAAAATTTAACAAGTTATAAAGAGTTCTAATTTAAAGAGGAAGGGGGGGGGGTTGACCTGCCAAAAAATTTCAAGGTTTAGGAAAGCAAGGTTATTATTATTATCATAACAATTATTTTTTTTTCAAATATACTTGCCACATACAGTCTCTTAATAGTTTTTAGAAGTGCAACAAAAAGAAAAAAAACAAAAAGGATAAAATTATTTCCGCTGGGCAAGGAAAGTTTGAAGTTTTTTGTACTTTCACACATTTTTGTTTTGACTTGATCACTTTGTCCAGGGAGAGCATCTTGTAAAAGGTTGAAATGTTGTTTTTTGTTTCATCTTTTTGTGGTTCATACTTTTGATTTGAAGTGTGGGACGGACTTCTCCAAGGGCACGAGTTTGAGAAGTGCATGAGGTCTTCAATTTTTTAACTACCCCCATTTTTTTTTTGTTGAGGTTTTTTTTCCTCTTTACAAAATGAATGCTGAGGAAATATTTAAAAAAAAGATTTTTTTTTTATTTTTTAAAGTGATTGAGGTTTGCTTTGTTTTTTTTGTTTTTTTAAGAACATTCACACCCACAAATTTTGTTAATTTTAATTTGTGTCACATTTTTTAAAAGAAGATGTACAATTACTGTATTAGATAAAGACTTGCATTATAATTCAACTCAGTTATACATATATTTTTTTTTCTGACTAAATTTGTATCAAGGCGGAAGTAGTTTTGTTAATATTGGTAAAGAGAGTTTTGATGGTTTGACTATATTAATATTTTTTTTTAATTATTTTTTTTACAAACTTATTTCATTCAGTCCAAGTGTAATCTGTCTTGGAATAGTTCACTTGCCCTCTTGTCATTCAAACCTTCCTGCCCCTCCTTCCCCCACCCCCTTCTCTGTTGGCACCTGTCACCAGGTAACATCTTAGGCTTCCCCACAACCACCACTCACAGTGGGCTCACAACAAGCTATTTATAGAATGTGACCTTCAGTTGTTTTTTTTTTACTTTGCAGCTTTCAAACGGGTTCTCACACCACATGCACACACACACACACACCCCATTCCTAAGTATATTGTCTGTCAGCTCTTTAATTTAATGGTGTCTTGCCTTGGTTTGATCAGTCTTTGCCACCTTAATAGTGGGCACTTGCTTGGTGCTGTGTAGGGATGACTTAAGTCATTGAGTGAAATGTTCTCTGTATCTCTGTGTTTTGTACATCTCTGTTCAGTTCCTCTTTTACATTTTGTGACAGTGATGTCGTCAGAGGATAATGAATTAAAATTGGGCAACAAATGTAATTTAAGACCTGGGGGGGGGGGGGGGGTATTTTGCCCCTCTTTGGATTTCATAATGAACTTTTGAAGTCGCTGTCGGGGCATCTTTTTTTATGTCCGTGCCCTCATTGTGAGCCGCCTCTGCTGCATTCTTTAGGTAAGATACTATTAAAAGTCATCAGTGGGACTAGGATGTCTGACCTGTGTTGTTCAGCCTGACTACATCCCCTGACTTAAATGAGTTATTCACACGTGCAATTTCTTTGACTCCCAAAGAAAGCACACACTCACTGTCTGCATGAAATGTTTCTGACCCTTTACCAATCAGTGTCATTTGTCACATCTGAAAGTTGGCACATGTCATGTATTGACATTACTGGTGGTTGACATATTTTATGACATTTTTTTTCCTGTTAATTGTGCAAGTTGTTTTTTTTTTTCAAACTGATCAGCCTTACAGTGTTTGTTTGTTTTTTTTACAATAATAGGCTTGAGTTATAGACTCACATTGGTCATTCTGCTTGCAGACCACTCATGCTGAAATGTTAAGAAATTTGTTTTATCCATTGTACTTATTTCTAATTATCTCCCTTAGATGTTGTCCAAGAAAGACAAGACAATGTACGAGAGAATGGCTGACTTGTTTTCTGAAAATAACAATAGGCAGAAGCTGAGAGACTACATGGAGAATGTTCGCCTGCCTTGTATTCCATATCTAGGTCAGTGGCTTGGTTTGAGTTAGGGTTTTAAAACTGACTTTTCAAACCATTCATCACAAAAAGTTGTTCCAATAACTTATTCTTATAAATATTTATGTATAATTTTTTTTTTTTTTTTACTTTTGCAAGACTTATTAATTATGTGGAAATAAATATTTACTTCAAATTCTTATCCAAATAGATATTGTAACTGTATTGATCTCACACACAAATTCATCATGTTTGGTCCTGCCCTCACCCCATGTCTTCTTGTATTTCTCGTTGCAGGTTTGTACCTGACAGACCTGATCTACATCGACGTGGCTCACCCTCACTCTGGCGGGCTGGAGAGTCAGCCGCGGAGGGTGCAGATGAACAACATTTTGAGAGTCATCGCCGACTTCCAGCAGTCAGAATACGGAGGTAAACAAATGCGTGTGTGTTTTAATAGCTCCTTAAACTTTTTTTTTTTTTTTAAGGTTCAAAACTATATCTTGAGTGGTGTTTAATGTCTCTAACGATTGTTTTATTCTGTTTCCTCCAATTCAGAAAACTACACAGTGTTGGACCATATACAGAACTATCTCAAGTCCATGAGGTACATTGAGGAACTGCAGAAGTTTGTTGAGGATGATAACTACAAGTGAGTAAAATACACAAGTTATGAGGGTGGGGATGGGGAGTTTATTCTAATTGATGTAGTCAAGAAACTATAACTTTATTTGGTAATGCACTTCAAGCGCTTTTCATTATTTTTATATTATTTCTTTTTATCAATTTTATAGTTGGCAGGAATAATTGCTCGTGTAATGTTAGTTCCGAGTTAAAAAATCCTGTGCACTTGTTAGTTTAAAAAAAATTATTTCAATAAAATTGAAATAAAAAAAAATGATATCCCTTTTTAAACCTAGTTGTTCTTAATTTATTTGCGCGGTCATTCTCTCCTGCTAAATGGTCTTATTATTTTATTTTGTTATGTTCATAGTGCTGTTAGTGACATTTACCCTGAATGGCAGGTGATTGTGCTGACTAGATAGATTGACTGCTGTGAACTACAATTGGCTATTGTATTCACTAGCTTAGAATTGGACATTTCGCTATTGTAATGACTAGCTGTGGACTAGACATTAGACTATTGGATTGGCTAGCTGTGGACTAGACATTAGACTATTGGATTGACTAGCTGTGGACTAGACATTAGACTATTGGATTGACTAGCTGTGGACTAGACATTAGACTATTGGATTGACTAGCTGTGGACTAGACATTAGACTATTGGATTGACTAGCTGTGGACTAGACATTAGACTATTGTATTGACTAGCTGTGGACTAGACATTAGACTATTGTATTGACTAGCTGTGGACTAGACATTAGACTATTGGATTGGCTAGCTGTGGACTAGACATTAGACTATTGGATTGACTAGCTGTGGACTAGACATTAGACTATTGTATTGACTAGCTGTGGACTAGACATTAGACTATTGGATTGACTAGCTGTGGACTAGACATTAGACTATTGGATTGACTAGCTGTGGAGTAGACATTGAGTTATTGTATTGACTAGCTATGGAGTAGACATTGGGCTATTGAATTGACTAGCTGTGGACTAGACATTGGGCTATTGTATTGACTAGCTGTTGACTAGACATTGGATTGACATGTTTTTCCACCGACAAAGTACTATCAGCTATCGTGTTGACATGTTCTCTATTCATTATTGTGTATTACTGTCAACTTGTTGTCTGAATGTTTTGTTTTCATTGGACGGTGTACTCTCTAGGCCTGATGCAGCTGTAGGTTTTCATTCTTTTTTTAAAAATGTTGTCACTTGTTGTCAAACAGGTTGTCATTACGGCTGGAGCCACCTGGCACTGCCTCTTCCTCATCCTCATCTCGCGAGGACGTCAACACCTACCCCCCGCCGTCCCCCCACTCTGAGCCCAGGAACCAGCTGAGTGTGGCCAGAGTGACATCAGCGACACACAGGAAGTCCAGAAGTCTAGGTGCCAAGTAGGTTGACATTATGTTGTTTTATAGCGTAGAAAAGTTTTATTTTTAATAGAATCAAAAGTCAGCCCTTTCAAAATGTTGCTCCATCTAGTAGTTTTGATAATTTTAAAAATATGCCAAATGGGGAATGTGGATTTTTTTTTAAATATAAATTTTTTTTTAAATTTATAATATTAAGTGCTGGTGGGGGGGGGGGGGAATAAAAATATCACTCTTGGAATTGTTTTTAATTAGTCAGAAATTAAATGCACTGATAAATACATATGTGTATATATATATATTAGAAACTGTATTTCATTTACAAAAAAATCTGTGACGTCCTCAGCTTTATGTCATGTACTCACCCACAAGTAGAAAAATCCAACAGTCTGCCCAGCAAGGCCACGGCCCCTTACATTCAGGGCATCAGACACTTGCTGGACGACAGTGTGCTGGAAGAATCCCCGTGTGCATCAAGTGAGGGCTCAGTATGCAGTAAACTCCAGACAGGTCATTGAAAGTTTTTTTTAATTGCTCGTCACATTTGTTTCCCAGTCAGTTAACATCAAATAGAATGATGATGATGAGTTTGTTGGGATTGGGTTCTTTTATTAAGTGTTTTCTCATTTGTTGTTTATAGAAAACCGAGAAATGATGGAGTCAACATCTAGTGACCAGGAGTCATTTTGGCCCGCTCTTCACAAGTGAGTTAAACTAAATTAGAAAAACAGGCCTGTCTGCAGTTCTAGCTGTAAAGAAAAAAAATTTTGCTCTTCACTTCTTTGAGCTAATGTTTTTTAACAAAGTGCAGACCAAAAAAAAAATGTCTAATTTCCTTTGTTTTATTGGTAATATAGTTGGTGACATTCACCCACTTTCACAGCTTTAAGCAGTTTTCTTTTTTTTTTATTTAAACCTAGATATTTAAAAAAATTAAATTATCTTGTTCAAAATTATTTCTTTTTTTGTAATATATTTGATTGTTTATTTCATCACATTTCTGATCATGCATGATACCTTGGTTTTTTTTTTTTTTTTTTTCAGCAATTTTTCCCGACGTGAGTCGGAAGAGGACCAGCTGCCGTCCAGCAAAGAACAGAGTTTCACTTGCCAGGGGTGTTTGAAGAGGAAAACTTTAATCAAAGAGGGCAAGAAACCAACAGTGAGTATCTACATCTGGGAATAAAAGATTTTTTTTTTTTTTATATACATTTATAAATTTGTGTGTGTGTGTTAATTGTAGTTGCTTAACAAATCTACAACTAATTAAAAAGAAATGAACATGTTTCTCTCTATCCCCAGGTTTCTTCGTGGTCAAGATACTGGGTAGCTTTGTGGGGTTCAAATCTTTTATTTTACCCGGCTAAAACATTACGAGGCTCTGATCGTACTAATGTAAGATTTTACTTTCAATTAAAATATCACATATCACATTACACTTACCTGTTGCATATCACATTACACTTGTTGCATATCACATTACACTTATAATATACATACTAAGGATTATTTTTTTTTTTTTAATTTTCAATAAAATTGTCATATTATAATAATTTAGGATTTCGGACTAAGGAAGCTTATTAAAATGTTTATCTTCCATTTGTGTTTAACTTTTTTGTTATAAATGCGTAACTTATGGACTCTCATTCAGTTCAAATAGTTTTTATTCAAATCTATTTTCTGCACCCAGGTAACATTAACTGTCTGACTGACTCTTTTAAGTCTCGTTTTTGCTCTCTTCCAGTTTAAATCTAACCCGCATAAGATGACCTCCATATTGGGGTGGATGGTGATCATGGGAGACAATCCACTTCAGCCTGATGCATTCCAGCTGACCGACCCTATCAAAGGTAATGTCCATTGCGTTAACTAGAGTATTACAGGCATTGTTTTTTCTTTTCTTTTTTTTTCTACCATCCCTTTTAATTTTATACTCTCCAAGTTTCCGAAAATCAAAACATTTTTTTTTATAATTCCAACAAAGTTGGGTTATTTTTTTGTTTTTTTTTTTGTTTTTTTTTTAATAAAAAAATTTTTTATTTTCTTCCATCTGTTTGAAATTATTTTTTTTTTCAGAACCTTAAAAAAAAAAAGTTAGTGCCCTCTAGCTACTGTGTTCAGTTTACGCCGACTTCTTTACTTACCATATTCGTGCCTGTAATCAGCCTTGTGTTATTTAATTTTGACATCAGACGAATGTCAGCTGACATTTTCCTCATTGTTTTGTCCATTTGATCCAGGTAACGTGTACAAGTTCCGTGCAGGTACGCAGTGCAATGCTCTCCATTGGTGCAGGTATCTAAATGAAGCGTCCAAGAGAGGCTCACAAAAAGTACGTATCAATGTCCGCAGCTAATTTTTTTTAAAAATTGTTTATGATGTATAAACCTCTTTATTATGCCATGCTGGATCATCTTCAGTCTAACTACGGGATGGCAAATATGATTTTTGTCAAAGTGACAAAATTGAATTGAAATGTTTTGCCCGTGCCCATTCCGTATGTTTCATAAGATTGTTTCTAATATTGAATTTTTTTTTTTTTAATATTTTTTAAGTTTTGTCGTGCCAGTATATTTCTCATCATGCCAACTTTAGCACCAGGTCGTGTATTTACCAGCCCCAATTGTTGGAACTTTAAATTCTAAAAAATAAGTTGTTTTTTTTGTAAACAGGCTTAGATATCTCTATAATCGTAAATAGATTTCAATACTTCTGCTCTCAAACATATAAAGTATGTGAGTTGAACTGTATATTGAGCACAGGAATCATTAGCCATGAAGATTGTAAAAAAAAAAAACTCCACTTTGGAGCATGATAAAAAAAATAACTTATTGAAACCAGCTGATAAAAAAGTTTCTTTCCCTTTTGTGAAATCCTTTTGCTGTGTTGAGGCTGTTTGCAACGCATTTACCGAGATAACCACATCAGTCCACTCATTGAGAAAAAGTTTCCCCTGCGACCTTTCTGTAAGCTTTAAGTTTTTTAAATTACTTTGTCTGGGGAGCCATTCAAGTTTGGAGAAAGATATATTAGAACTGTACCCTGCTACTCATCAATGTCTGACAAATTTACTGTACCCTGCTACTCATCAATGTCTGACAAATTTACTGTACCCTGCTACTCATCAATGTCTGACAAATTTACGGGGCTAAGAACCAATTTTCCCACATTTATTGGGCTATTAAACTTCTTTTTTTTTTACTTGCACGTCACCGTAACACATCCTGTATCTTCCTCTCAATATCAATATTTTACAGTCCGTTTCATTCATCTACACCTTATATCATATTGGTCACATGTTGTTTTTGTTTTGTCTATTCCAGCCTGTGAATCTGATGTCATTCGACTGAGTTGTCACTGAGATTGAACCGTTGAGAACCCTTGCACCAACTCCTTGGGGGAAGCTACGACAGCAATTTTTTTATTTCCTGATCTGTCGACACTCATGATACTCCTTCTTGCTCCCTCCGTTTCATCGTGTTTTTACTTCTTGTCTGTTCAGCAGGCCTGAACACACACCATCAGCTTCCATTTATTTCTAAAAGGGGGCGGGGGAAAGAAGTGAGGGGAAAAAAAATCACACAGACCCTTTGACAAGGACCCGTAACTCTAGTCAGTGGAAAATACTTTATTTTAAACAGCAAGAACCGAAAATGTACAAACACCCTGTGACTTGAACTGAAGTTTTGCTTCATTCTGGGGGAGGGGGAAAAAAGGACATCTACAAGAGAGAAAAGTTTATTTCCTGCCCGTTGGATCTTGTTTCAAGTAACTTTTAAGTTCAGATGAACTAGTGTTACACACGACGACAACGGATCATCACAGCTGAAGTGGAACTTATTGTTTTGTTTTAAACTTTATTTGTTTTCAATCATCTCTTAATGAGTTATAACCTTTTTACTCTCGGTCTTGAGTGAATTTTAATTACATTACTTTTTTTTAATATTATTCTTAACATGTAAAATTTACATCAAATTAGAAGACAGCATAATGTTTCATTGAATTAATTTTTAATATCACAGAAATGAAATTTTAAAAAGGCAGTATTTATTACTGGGTCGTACATTATACAGAAAGAATTTTTTTTTTTTATTCAAAAACTTTGCCCATGAGATTTGGTTACCAGGAAACTACATGCCAGTCGAAATCGCCATTTTTTTAAATTCATTTTTGTTTTGAGGCAAGCAGACTGAAGAAACAAAAAAAATCAACATTTGACGATTTTGTAAGCTGGTCATTTAGCATGTTTGGTTGTTGAAATAATACTCAGATTTTTCTCCAAATATTCTGCAGCCTGATTTCTTTGTTTTCTATGGAGAGAAACTTTACTGTTTATGATTGTTATGCCCGTTTCATATTAGTATTTTACGTCAGTCAATTATTTAAATACCATCTGAGAATAATGATTTTAACAAGATTTATAATTTTTTTTTCTTTTTCCCATTGTCTTGTCTTCCGTAAATATTTAATTTCCCATAGGCTGCTGCCGTGACATTTTTAACTTGAAGAATTGCAGGCAAAAAGATATATTTAAATTTTATCTCCTGTGACTGTTACTTATGTTGTTCACAGGTTTTTTTTCCTGCTGCTTTTAAAATTTTAACCTGCAAAAAAAATTTTGCTGAGGAACATTCTAGACATTTAGCCAGGGATTGAAATAATTTTTCACAGACAAAATTAAGAATTTCTTCACATTTTAGGTGGATTTTTTCTTTCATTCTTTAATCATGTTTCAAAAAAGGACAAAGGTTTCCAAATAAGGATTTAGTGTTATCAGTTATTTCTATTATTTTCTCTGCATTCAATGTTTGTTTGTTTGTTTTTTATTTTGTTTGATTGTTCATCATTACAGGTTGTTTAATTTATCTCCAAATCTCGGGCCCTATGCAATAATAAGATGACTTGTAACTACTATCTAATCACATGTACCCTGGTGTTGGCCAGACTTTTTTTTTGCTGGAACTCAGCTTGCCAGCAGGGTCTGACACCGACACACCCACCCATCAATGTCACTAACAGATCCCGCTGTCATCCCATGGTGGCAATAAGAGAAATGTGTGTGTGTGTGCTGACATTTCTGCACCCCCTCCTCAGACTCTTAAGGAAGTGAAACACACCACGTCATACATCCCTTGGGGATATATGCCACAGCAGGTTGTGACCCCCTGCCCCCACCTCACGTAATTCACCAGTGAAAAATGACCTAAACCTATAAATTTTGAAATACTGCTTTAATTATTATGAGAAGTAATTTGTTTTTTTATATCATTCTGGTACTGACATATTTTTCTCCACCAGTGATTGAGCTTCCGTAAAAATGTATGGGAGATGACTTACGGGAGACTTATGTCAGTAATGGTGCCCCCTTGCCGATATCATACCGTAACTCGGCAGTCACCTGTAGAATTCATAAAGTTATTCAGTTCTATCAAAATCCCATTCAAAGTAACATGTAAAATTTAAATGTGGAGATGATGTTAAAGTATTTTAAAACCATCTGAGATTCCATCCTTTGTCAATAAATATTTGAGCCAGTCAATAACACAGTACAGTTTGCCTTCTTCAACAGAGCTATTCATAATTGTCTGATTTTATTTTCAATATTGTGAATATTAAGAAAAGAAATTGCAATATTAACACTTTATGAATTTTTAAAAGTTTACCTATGTATTGTTTTAGACACAACCTATAAAAATAATCATATAAGTGTATATATATATCAGATTATCTTTTTACCCTAAATTAAATTGGATTAGAATTGTGTATAATGTATAGCCTGAATAGTTTGTTCTTTTTTAAAGTTGTAACAATATTTTAGATTTATTGATTTTTTTTTTACCTAGAGAAATATAAACATAGTTTGTTTGTTTTTTTGTACATAAAAAAAATTTTTTTTTTTTAATTCACTGTGCAATAAATAAATGTTGATAAATCAGAAATTACAATTCTCTGCCTAGGTCAGAGTTTTAAAGAAGAAGAAAAAATAATAATGACTTAACAACGTGAGTGGCATTTTAATTTTTCCTATTTATGGTTTCCAAATGAACAGAGATGACCAGTAGCAATCAGCCAGTGGCGTAGATCTATTGAGCTGTAATACATGATACATTTTGATGCCGAGCATTGTGTGCTGATGGTCCATTTGACATTTTTAGTATTTTCAACACTATCCCTGGCTTGACACACACATACCCCCCCACCCTCCCTGAACTGTCGAGCCATGTGTAAATGTGACAGATTTTTTTAAAGAATTCGTTTAAACAGATACACACCACACTATTGTTTACCAGCACCTGTTTTGTTTCATTTTATTTTCTAGCGGAGTAGTATTTTTAAACAACTAGAACTCGCGTTAAATTGGGGGGGGGGGGGGCATTTTTTTAATTATTTTCAAAATTTAGCAAACCAGTGTTGATGAAATTTGAGCTTTTTTTATTATTATTTTAAACAGGTTGCATTAAAAGTTTGTTTTTTATTCTAAATCTATGTTGAAAGTTGTTTCCATTTATCCTCAGAAACTGTGTGACACTACACTATTATCTCTAATAATAACCATCTAGTCTTGGTTTTACACATCCCCTATGTATCATTTTCACCGTCCCTGACAATTTTTGAATAGGGAGTAAATAAATTCCTGCCTCTGTAGTTACGAGGACGTCACATAAACAACTGAGTTGAAATCAGTCATTATATGACTTGCCGGACAAATGGTACTTTTTTTTTTTATTCCCACTTGCCTGGGTTTTAAATTCCCACTCGCCTGGGTTTTAAATTCCCACTTGCCTGGGTTTTATCATGGCTTTAGACCACACTGATAATTCATTTCTGCCTGTACTGCATAATTGTCTTGTAAAGTTTCCATTTTAAAAAAAAAACATCCTGTGTATATTTATTTCAAGCTGTACACTCTGCTGATATTCATTGCCTCCCCTGCATCTCCTTCATTTGTCGTCACATTAAAATAATGCTGGGCAGAATAATTTTTCCACTTCGAAGATAATTAAATCTCCCTTCGGATCATGAGGTTTGCCTCTAGCTACGCTTGATCAGTGTTGCCTTGAGCGTCAAGCTGACAAAAAAAAAATTGTAGATGTGTCTATTGCATGATAAATCTTGGGGGCAAATCACTCTGCGTCAACTTGAGTCAGGTGGGACAAATCACACCGGGTCAACTTGAACCAGGTGCATTCCATTAGTGCATTAAAAGAAACTTCCATTCTTTTAACCAAACCAGCATAAAGTTTTTTTTTTTCATTCTAAAAGTGACATGTCCGAATTTTGTTTAATTTTTGTATATGTTTCATTCATCTTAATCCAATAACAAAATGTTTTATTTTTTTAATATGTACCTGGTGTTGAGCAATGCATTAGTTAAACAAGAAGAAAAAAAATATGTGATCATGTCTTACGATATATATATAGTCTTCCACTTCTGAAGTCAAGTTAACGCCAGACAATATCAGCGTCCTCCGAAATCTCGACCTATACCCCCCCCTTCCCACCATGCACTGCTGGCCTACAGCAGGATATTTTATTTGTTATTCAACGCCACCAGTTGACATAGTTAGTATGATGACATAGTTAGTATGATGTCATGATGACAGTTGGTATGATGTCATGAAAACTGTTTGTTGATTTATTTATTTTATTTTTTTATATTTTGATTTTTGTTTTGTTTGTTTTTTTGTTGCGTTGTCGAAGATTTTCTGATTACATTTCATTATAAATAATTCTGTGACTTATCTACTGCATGTATTTTGACCATGCAAACATAAAATGCAATATGCAGTTTAATAAAAGAAAAAAAACTAAAGATATATTTTTAAATTATTTTTTTGTGTTTTTTGTGTTATCGAATCTTTTCCCCACACAAAGTGAATAATTTTACAAACACACTCAATGGCTGTATATCACTTAGTTAAATTTGTATTATTATTATACATTCAAAGCTGACAAGCTAGTATGCCATGACAATCTCTAATTTTAGCTTCAGCCAAAATGAAGTTTTATTTTAAATTGCAATAGGTATTATTAAACTTTTGATGGAAAAGTTGTCTAACATAAACTGAACATTCATCATCATTGCCCGTCACTCCTATCGGAGTATGGGCCACCAACTAAAGTTCTCCAGCGACTTCTATCCTGAGCCATTCTCTTCAGCTGCTTCCAGCTGAACCCCATCCTGGTGATGTCCGCTTCAAATTCTCGCCTCCAGGTGTTTCTAGGCCGAACTCTCTTCCTTTTACCTTGAGGATTCCAACTCAATGCTTGCCTAGTGATGTTGCTTGCCGGCTTTCGTAATGTGTGGCCTATCCATCCCCAACTTCTCTTCCTGATCTCCTCTTCTATTGAAGCTTGGCCGGTTCGTTCTAAGAGGCTGGCATTGGTGATGGTGTCAGGCCATCGTATTCGGAGAACTTTCCTAAGGCAGCTGTTGATAAAGGCCTGGACTCTCTTAGTGGTGGTCTTCGTAATCCTCCAGGTCTCAGCTCCATATAATAGGACTGACTTTACATTGGTATTGAACAGGCGAATTTTGGTGTTCAGAGACAGCTCTTTGGAATTCCAGATGTTCTTGAGCTGGATAAAGGCGGCTCTTGCTTTTCCGATCCTTGCTTTGACATCTGCATCTGTTCCACCCTGCTGATCTATGATGCTACCCAGATAAGTAAAGGACTCTACTTCCTCCAGTTTACTTCCATTTAGGGTCACTGCATTTGTGCTGGTGGAGTTAATTTTCAGGATCTTGGTTTTAGATGTGTGTATGCTAAGGCCGACCTCCTTTGCAGTGGCATTCACAAGATTTGTTTTCTCTTGCATCTGTTGATAGCTATGTGTAAGGAGAGCAAGGTCATCTGCAAAGTCCAGGTCGTCCAGCTGTTTTAGCAAAGTCCATTGGATTCCATTTCTTCTTTCCCTGGTGGATTTCTTCATAATCCAGTCTATAGCCAGTAGGAAAAGGAATGGGGAAAGCAAGCATCCTTGTCTGACTCCTGTTCGTACCTGGAAGCTGTCTGTTAGCTGCCCTCCATGGATAACTCTGCAGGACATACCCTCATATGATTTCTCGATCAGTTTAACTATTTTTAAGGGACACCATAATGTCGAAGAAGTTTCCAGAGGATTTCTCGATCTACACTGTCGAACGCTTTCTCAAAGTCAATAAAGTTGATGTATAGCGGCGAGTTCCACTCCAGGGACTGCTCAACTATGATGCGGAGCGTTGCGATCTGGTCTGTGCATGACCTGTTTTGACGGAAACCTGCCTGTTCGTCTCTCAGCTGTGGGTCGACTGTGTCTTTTATCCTCTCCAAAAGGACTCGGTTGAAGACTTTGCCTGGCACTGATAGCAATGTGATGCCCCTGTAGTTGTTGCAGTCGCTAAGGTCACCTTTTTTGGGAAGCTTGATGAGATATCCTTCCTTCCAGTTTGTTGGTACGTCTTCTTCCTCCCATATCCTTTCAAAGAGTGGGTACAACATCTCCACTGTCGTATTGAGGTCTGCCTTTAGTGCCTCTGCTGGGATGTCATCTGGTCCAGCTGCTTTCCCATTTTTTATCAGAGTGATGGCTTTTCTGATCTCCTCTTTGGTTGGCTTGTCACAGTTGATTGGCAGATCTGCTATGGCTGGTTCAATGACAGGGGGGTTCAGTGGTGCTGGTCTGTTCAGGAGTTCCTCAAAGTGCTCAGCCCATCTATTCAACTGCTGATCTAATGCATTAATAACTTTCCCATGCTTGTCTTTGACAGGTCTTTCTGGTTTGTTGGTCTTCCCTGAAAGTCTCTTTGTTATGTCATATAACATTTTCATGTTTCCACTGTAAGCTGCCTGTTCTGCTTCAGCTGCCAATCCATCCACATAGTCTTTCTTGTCCTTCCTAATACTTCTTTTCACTTTGTTGTGTGCTTCCGTGTATTCTTCTTGAGCTTTGCCTTTAGCTGATCTAGTTTTACTGTTGTTGACTGTTGCTTTCTTCTTCCTCCTGTCCTCTATCTTATTCAGGGCATCAGTTGTGATCCACGCTTTTTGATGGTGTTTCATTGGCCCCAGTACCTCTTGGCATGCTGATCTTAATGACTCTTTCACTTTCTGCCACTCATTTGATACACTGTACTCCTCTTCCACCAGTTCATGTAGCACTTCATATTTGTTCTTCAGTACCAAGTTGAACTGTTCTTTTATCTTAGGATCTTTCAGAAGGTTAATGTTGTACTTTACTCTTCTGTCTGCCGTGCTTGTCTCATATCTCTTCAGCTTCAGTTTCAATTTCGCTACAATCAGATGGTGATCAGACGCTACATCCGCCCCTCTTCTCACTTTTACATCTTGTAGGGATCTTCTAAATTTCCTGTTAATGCAAAAATGGTCTATCTTATTCTCTGTCACTTTATCCGGGGATATCCATGTATTCTTGTGGATTCTTTTATGGGGAAATATGCTCCCTCCAATGACCATGTTATTGAGTGCACACAGGTCTGCAAATCTCTCCCCATTCTCGTTCATCGTTCCCAGAGCATGTGTGCCCATGACTTGTTCATAACCTGTGTTTTCAGACCCAATCTTTGCATTGAAATCTCCCATGAGGATGGTTACATCTTTTCCAGGGAAGGTCTCAAGTATCTTCTGTATTCTGCTGTAGAACTGGTCTTTGTCGTCTTCATCACTGTCGTTTGTTGGTGCATAACACTGGACTATATTAGTTTTGATCTTCTTCTTGGTACGGAAGGAGGCAGTAATGATCCTCGGACCGTGTGCTTCCCATCCAATCAGTGCCCCCTGTGCTTTCTTGGACAGCATGAGGCCAACTCCCTGTGTGTGTGGTGCATCGTTCTCTTCGTGTCCGGAGTACAGCAGCATCTCCCCTGATAACAGTCGTCTCTGTCCAGCTTGTGTCCACCTTGTCTCGCTAATGCCTAAAATGGTCAGTTTGTTTCTCTCCATCTCTGCTGCTATCTGAGCCATCTTTCCTGACTCATACATGGTCCTGACATTCCATGTGCCGATAGTGGTTTTCCTGGTTGTCAGAAGGGTAGTCGGCTTTGTGGCTTCCTTTCGGCTTTCACCACAACTAAGCTTCATGAGTCTTCGTGATGAAGAATCTTCTTCTCACAGGACTGAAATATCTGTTTTTTCTTCAGTTCGTGTTTCTGTAGCAAGGGGTTTTTTAACAGGGTGGGGTTGCTAGCCGCACGCCCAACCCTCCTCCTTTTTCAGCCGGGCTTGGGACCGTCCTTGGCGGAGTTTGAACATTCATACAACAGTTAAAAAATTTTTCTAGACAATTTGGAGTGATTAATTCAATCATTACCACTGGAGTGATTAGTTCAATCATTACCACTAGACAATTTGGAGTGATTAATTCAATCATCACCACTGGAGTGATTAGTTCAATCATTACCACTAGACAATTTGGAGTGATTAATTCAATCATTACCACTGGAGTGATTAATTCAATCATTACCACTAGATAATTTGGAGTGATTAATTCAATCATTACCACTGGAGTGATTAATTCAATCATTACCACTAGACAATTTGGAGTGGTTAATTCAATCATTACCACTGGAGTGATTAATTCAATCATTACCACTAGACAATTTGGAGTGATTAATTCAATCATTACCACTGGAGTGATTAATTCAATCATTACCACTGGAGTGATTAATTCAATCATTACCACTGGAGTGATTAATTAAATCATTACCACTGGAGTGATTAATTCAATCATTACCACTAGACAATTTGGAGTGATTAATTCAATCATTACCACTGGAGTGATTAATTCAATCATTACCACTAGACAATTTGGAGTGATTAATTCAATCATTACCACTAGACAATTTGGAGTGATTAATTCAATCATTACCATTGGAGTGATTAATTCAATCATTACCACTAGACAATTTGGAGTGATTAATTCAATCATTACCACTGGAATGATTAATTCAATCATTACCACTAGACAATTTGGAGTGATTAATTCAATCATTACCACTGGAGTGATTAATTCAATCATTACCACTGGAGTGATTAATTCAATCATTACCACTGGAGTGATTAATTCAATCATTACCACTGGAGTGATTAATTCAATCATTACCACTGGAGTGATTAATTCAATCATTACCACTGGAGTGATTAATTCAATCATTACCACTAGACAATTTGGAGTGATTAATTCAATCATTACCACTGGAGTGATTAATTCAATCATTACCACTAGACAATTTGGAGTGATTAATTCAATCATTACCACTGGAGTGATTAATTCAATCATTACCACTAGACAATTTGGAGTGATTAATTCAATCATTACCATTGGAGTGATTAATTCAATCATTACCACTAGACAATTTGGAGTGATTAATTCAATCATTACCACTGGAGTGATTAATTCAATCATTACCACTAGACAATTTGGAGTGATTAATTCAATCATTACCACTGGAGTGATTAATTCAATCATTACCACTGGAGTGATTAATTCAATCATTACCACTAGACAATTTGGAGTGATTAATTCAATCATTACCACTGGAGTGATTAATTCAATCATTACCACTAGACAATTTGGAGTGATTAATTCAATCATTACCACTGGAGTGATTAATTCAATCATTACCACTGGAGTGATTAATTCAATCATTACCACTAGACAATTTGGAGTGATTAATTCAATCATTACCACTAGACAATTTGGAGTGATTAATTCAATCATTACCACTGGAGTGATTAATTCAATCATTACCACTGGAGTGATTAATTCAATCATTACCACTGAAAATTATTTTTTTAAGGAATTTTGTTGTCAATTTATAAAAAAGAAAATTAGTTTATTCATTCACCATGATAAATATTTACACAGTGTGCACATTAAAGTTCACCACAAATGTGTATTTTAATTGTCGTATCTTGATTTTATTCTTAAAAGTTTGTAATATTCTACAATATAAAAAAACAATACCTACAAAGAATTTTAATAAAATAAATTTTGAGTTTAAAAAAAAGTTGTGTAGAAATACATAAAAATGTTAAAATGACAATGATAGTTAAAACATGTTGTACTGATCTCAGTCACATTAAAACTTCCTCGTGATAGACAGAGTACTTAATAACAAATAAACAAAACGTGAATTTAAACCAAAAGAAAAGGGGAGACAATAAGTGCAATGACTAATCTCATAGTTTAGCATGTTATGATAATAAACAAAATTAATGATAAACTCATGTGATATGACAGAGATGGTATGGTTGGTTATACATGAGGTCATTGACAGACTATTTTTTTTTTTAAAAGTGTAGCCACAACAAATAAATGGGATTTTTTCTAGCAAAAACAAAAAAAACATTAATTTGAGTTACACCAAAGTTATAGATCTGCATTCTTCTCCATGAGGTAAACTCAAATACCTTCATTGGGACATTATTTGAAAAAAAATATTGTACACAATTACAAGGGTATACTGAGTGCTTGAATACTCTTCTAGCAAATACATGCATATACTGTATCTATAACACATCTGTGAATTGCAGGGGTCGGTGTTGATAGCGATAGGACGCTTCCCCCAGCCTTTGTTGCGAGTGTGTGACACGAGACCGAGAGATAGGTAACGACTTTTTTTTTTACATCGACCTCATTGGCTAAACATTTGTCCAGCGTGTACAAATAATTTACATTGTCACTTTTTAAAAAAAAACAAAACATGTGTCTAGTGTCATAAGTAACAACAATATTTATACACACACACACAGTTATATATATATATATATATATATATATATATATATATATATATAATCGAACTGACCCCTTCCCCAAGGCCTGGGGCCCCTGTCAAGTGTTCGGGTTGGCACCCCCCTCACTGCGGCCCCGACAGTGGCCTACCAAGGAATGGCGGTAAGGGCGGTCCATCTCGGTTCTGTACCAAATGAAAAAAAAAAACTTTTCGAAAAAAAAAGCAAAAACAATCTGGAAGTGGAACATCTAGAGACACACGTCTTCCAATAACAGATGCAGTGGCGTCACTAAGCCGGGGGGGGGGAGATGCAGGCCCGCACCGGATGACACCAACCATAGTGACGCCACCACTGAACAGATGCACTTAAAAGGAGAGGGGGGTTGGGTGGGGAGAGATCTCTTTAAAGTAAATTAAATGAATCTTTCATCTTTCTTTGAAGTAGTCAAGGCCGGCTTTAGGACTGGCAGGGGCCCCGCAACTTGCACTTAGCTAATTAATAGTTATAGTTGTCATTGTACATACAAAAAAATTAAAAGAGGGGCCTCGCAATTCATAAGGCCCGGCCTTAAGTAATGTAAGTAATGTTTTTTTGGTTGTTTGTCTTTTTTTTTTTTGCGCGCGAAAACAAAACTGTTTTATTGTGGTCGCAGAAGGTGGGACTATAAGTTCAAATTCGATAGCCACTTACAATACAGTAAAGTGAGTGTATTTAGACTAAGCGAGAAATTCATTTAGTGTAAGAAACTAAAGTCCCAACTTATGACGATGAGTAACAAACTCGCAAAAAGAACTACTGTGGACTGATTCAATCTGATTGCTGTTCGATTTTTTTTTTTATATATCCTCATTAATAAAAAAATATTTCTAAGCAATGGCCTTATATAATTAGTGTACGCCATATATGGTGTGTTGTTCCCCCCCCCCCTGTGTATTACATTCGAAACTATAATAATATACGAAACTATGACACACAAAGAGATGCCGACTCTTATCATCAGACTATGAACTTTTATTTTTTGTTTCTGTAGTTATGTATTATTGTTTTTACACAACGACAATAACACGAGGGCTATAAAATGTGTGTAGCACCCAGTGGCGTAACCGGCGATAGTGGCGCCCGGGTGTACTTATAAAAAAAATGCCGCCCCCATATCCGCGCCTAAAACAATACCAGTACTACAGTGTTGAATATGCCGCCTCTAGGTGGGGAGGAAATTAAATGTACTTTTATATACCGCCCCACCCCACGCCCCACCCTTCACCCTTTTCAGGATCACCCCTGCCCCCCCCCCCTTTGCGTTAAACCAACTTGAAGTGAGATGTTAAAAAAAATGTGCAAACGTTAGGTCATCATGACATCAATATACGAGCCTTAATTGTTTCGCTTTATAGAGAAAAAAAACAAATTAACATATAGATGGTCTTTGAATATGAAAGAGAATAAAGCGTTACGCGCGTCGATTCTATATATAGCTACATTGCAGGTCCCTCATCTATATATATATTTGAAAGGCAGAAGCTGTCGTCGGCGTCACAGTCAAACTACAACTCCAACATGTAAGTAAAATATAAGTTTGTTTCGTACGTTGTTGTTTTTGTGTGATTCTTAAAAGAACACAGACAATGGTAACCTTTGACCCATCTATTTATTTAAGGTCGTTCTTGAGTAGTTGTTGATAGATTATTTAAAGAGGAAAAGGGGGGGGTGAGATTGGCAGAGGCGTTGTGATGTTTTCCTTGGGCCCGACTCAGAGGCATCCTGTTGAGGCCCCGGTGTCTACTTATGAAGAGATGATATTCATTCTATCTGTCTGAATGTTTTATCACTTTCTTTTTTAAACTCACAAATACGAAGACAATATGGGTGAACTGTACAGCTTATATGATTCAATATAATCAGATGTGCCACGAATCCGAACTGATGTTGTTGATGTGTGAAGTCCCTGTAAGGATGAGATGAAATCTCTCAGATCCTATAAACCACTAATGGGACGTTGTTGTTTTTTGTTTTTTTTGCGGTGCCCTTCTTTCATCCCCCCCCCCAACCATAGCCGATAGTGCAATGGCCATGGAGGCACCACGGGAGATATAGCGGGAACTTGAGCCAAGGCATGAAAAATCGAATAAGGTACCTTCAGGTCGACAGTCGAGCGCTTTACAGCACGACCATATGTTCCCCTAATCCGAACTGATAGATCGGGTCACTTTGTCTGGGTGGGGACGGGGAGAAGGTGGGGGGGGAAGGGGGTAGGGGGTCTAATCGGTTGCCGCCTGGTTCACCCATGTCTAACAATGACTCTGCGTGTCAAGTCTCCACACTAATTTAAACTTATTTAGTTTTAACAAAAAAATGTCCACATGAAAGTATATCTCATAACCACTTTTTTATGTCTCTATATTAAATAAAATTATTTTGTTTTAACGTGTCTAACACACGACTGCTGCTGCTAGGTGCCGATTACTGCCGAACCGAGGGATCTGGGGACCCGGGGGCTTGGCCTCTTTCGGGTGCCCCTGCATTTTGACATTCGACACCATGACATGAGATAATGCCCTTAATATTTAATGTAAAAAAAAATGTGGACCCCCCCCTCAAGCTGGGGCCCGCGAGGACTTTCAAATTTGGACCCCTCTTCCCACCTCTCCCAACCTAGGTACGCCTCTATTGCTGCTGCTCATTATTAAATTTAAGTCAGTAAATGTGTTCCTATGATAAAAACAAAACTTATTTATTTTCAACAGATATTTCGTGGGCGGGGTATTATTTGATTCCACAACATGACGATCATGTACAAGTTCACGTCTGCTGTTATGTTGGTTCTCGTGTGTACGAAGTTGTCAAGCCAAGATCAGAACGGTAAGGTGATGGTGTGTTATTGCTTCAATCATACTCTATTTATATATACACAATACTCCATTTGAGTCAGTGCTGTTGAGACATATCTGTCTATGTACTTGAAGCGGTCACAGTGCTATTGAGACAGTGCTATTGAGACACAGCTGTCTATGTAACTGAAGCTGTCACGGTGGCTATTGAGACAGTGCTATTGAGACACAGCTGTCTATGTAACTGAAGCTGTCACGGTGGCTATTGAGACAGTGCTATTCAGGCACAGCTGTCACAGTGCTATTGAGACAGTGCTGTTGAGAGAGTGCTGTTGAGAGAGTGCTGTCGAGACAGTCTCATACCCCACAGAAAATCTCCGACATCTAAGTCCTTCTACAAACAAAGACCACCTGAAACCAGGGCCGTCAGTCGTTTGTTCATGTTGCACCCCCCCCCCCCCATTTACCTTTCCCCTTACAACTTATTTCTGCATGGGGACTTTCAGTAACGAGAGTTTAATTTTTAAAAAAAAGAATTATATGACGTCATTGGAAAATGCGATTACTGATACTTGTAATGAGTTAATCATCTCTGTTGATTCAGGTCCCAGCATCTCCTTCTTGAACTACCTGGCAGTACTGAGTGGCAGTTATTTACCTGCGACGGACATTGTTGGAAATCAAGCTTCCTACCTTAGCAATTACCTGTTGCTAAAACCTTCACCGGCGCCGATATTTGAAGATGTAAAACATTTTTACTTTACTACACTATACTACATATTTAGTGACTGACAGAGAAACTGACAGAGAGATATAAGCATGACAGACAGGCAGAAAGACAAGACAGATAGAAAGATAATAGATAAACAGAGAGGTAGATGGACAAATGGGCGGACGTAGACAGATAGACAGCCAGACAGACAGCATTTAATGCACATGTATATAGCAGTTATGTTAATAGATAGATAGATAGATAGATAGATAGATAGATAGATAGATAGATAGATAGATAGATAGATAGATAGATAGATAGATAGATAGATAGATAGATAGATAGATAGATAGATAGATAGATAGATAGATAGATAGATAGATAGATAGATAGATAGATAGATAGATAGATAGATAGATAGATAGATAGATAGATAGATGGATAGATGGATGGATGGATGGATGGATGGATGGATGGATGGATGGATGGATCATGCAGAGAGATAAATGACCTGTAAAATCCACTAAAGATCAAAATTATGTTATGTAACTCTTCAATCTACCAGAAAGGAGTTTTGACCGTGGAACAATTTCAAGGGGGTGTGTCAGTCGAGAGAGGTCTGTGGGTGTCAGAGGAGATACTCAACCAGAACAGATTCGTGACCCACATGTTGAACATAACAGCTTTGACACAAGCCGATTCCAACCTGTGAGTTGCATACCTTACATTACAACAGCGGTAATAGCTGTAGCTGACGGGGAAATAAACCTGGGCAAAAACACCCCCAGTCCTATTTTTTTAACATCACACATCCAATTGCCAGTTAATAATTTGGCTTCCTTATTACTGTGTAATTGCTGTAGTTGATGTAAAAAAAAAAACCTGGCCGAAAATACGTCCTTGCACAATTTTTTTTTCATCTTTACACTTCCGGTTGCCGGGCCCGTAGCCAGACGGGCGCTGGAGGGGGCTGAGCCCCCCCTCCACCCGTACATGACCTGAGCCCATCGTGCATGATTTGAGCTTTTTGACAAAATTTTAATAATAACGGCTACAAAACATCAATCATTTTGTTCAATAAATCAATAATAATAAAAACTTAAAAAGTTTATATTTTGGCAATCATTCAGGCTATTTTACTTACACATATAGCTTATCTAATTTTCGGCCATAAAAGATTGAATCTTATTGAAGTTCACTTCTGGCTATTTTGGGCATCATTGGCTTTTGGGGTTTCAACAGCCGTGTGTGAGAGCAGTTTCTCAACCCTCACACGAATGCTCACCCCATATCACAGATCAATGTTACAAAAGCGTCTAAGCAATCTTGTCAGCCCCGTAGCGTGAAAATTCTACAGCAGGGGCCAGGCAATAGCGGGGGGGGGGGGGGGGCAGGTAATACATTTGACTAAGTAGAGCAAATAAGTATGGGGGGGCCAGACAAAACGCAAGAACTATTGGTCAATATATTTATAACAGGAATCAGAAATTGCTCAGCCTCAATATATTTTTATAATTAAAACTCTTTACTATTTAAATTATTTCTAACAAAACTGCAACATGCCATACATTATTGAAACGCAGTTAAAATTATATATTTCTAATTAATAGCTAAACAATCGGTACTAAAATGCACCATTCCAGGCTTGGAACTGCAAAAAATTTCTTGGGGAGGGGACTCATTGAGATCCCATCCCCAAACCCCTCCTCTCCATTTGCAAGCGTTCGGCCCTTCGCGCCTCCATCTTCGCGCCCCCCTCCGAACATTTCTTCGCCCCCCTCCCCCCCCCATCCAATAATCCTGGATACGGGCCTGTCGGTTGTCAGTTAATAAATTGTTTTCTTTATTACAGCATACTTGATTATTGTGTGCAGCGTGGTTTAGGACTTAAAAAAAAATATGAGTGCACAGCACTGACCTATAATTTAACTCATTGGGCTGAAATGCTGGAAGATATTTATCTGCCGACATTTTGATTGACTTGTACCCCACCCCCCCCCACCCCACCCTCACCCCCTTTTTCGTCTGATTGTGTATTTGTCACATCGTATAAGACAACTTCTAATAGCAATGCTCCCCCCCAGTCTAATTCGAATAAACCAAATGAAGCCTATTTCATCACATCGGCGAATTTGGAGTAACTGACGCTTTCTGAGAACGTGGGACCCTCCGATCAAGCCACAACCCCGCCCCCCCCCCATCCCACCAACTGTAAATACATCCATTTAAATCCTAGAGCCTTGCCAAATGTTTAAGAATCCAACACCCCCCCTTTTTCCCTTTGGGCTGGGCCTAAATCACTGTGAGGTCTTCTCTATTCATAGTAGATTCAGATTCGATTTCCAGGAGCTGAAAAATTTACTGACCATTGACCTGGACTACACCCACGCCTGCGACGGAGTGGTCAGTCAGCGGCCTGGGGAGGACGCTGTGTTTGACGTCATCGTGCCGGACTGTTATGACGGAGTAGCGGTAACATTCCCTGCATTGGTTAATGTGTTTGGTCATTGTACTATAGTAATTGCTGTTGATGTGTTTCGTGTTGATGTGTTTCGTCCTTGTACTATAAATAGTAATTGCTGTATGTGTTGATGTGTTTCGTCCTTGTACTATAAATAGTAATTGCTGTATGTGTTGATGTGTTTTGTCATTGTACTATTGTAATAATCTGTATGTGTTGATGTGTTTCGTCATTGTACTATAGTAATTGCTGTATGTGTTGATGTGTATGTTCATTGTTCTATAGTAATTACTGTATGTGTTGATGTGTATGCTCATTGTTCTATAGTAATTACTGTATGTGTTGATGTGTATGCTCATTGTTCTATAGTAATTACTGTATGTGTTGATGTGTATGTTCATTGTTCTATAGTAATTACTGTATGTGTTGATGTGTATGCTCATTGTTCTATAGTAATTACTGTATGTGTTGATGTGTATGTTCATTGTTCTATAGTAATTACTGTATGTGTTGATGTGTATGCTCATTGTTCTATAGTAATTATTGTATGTGTTATAATGGTTTGTTCGACACTTTCTGCATTTGTTGTTGTATTTTTTTTTTGGCATTTTTGTACATGCCTACTATTTACTATGTAACTTATGTACTTCCACTATTGGAACGACGCCCTATTAAAAAAAAAAGTTCCCTTCTTAGTCCTAACGGGCCTTCGGGGCAGATGTAGTGTAGAATTCATCTGTTTCTATAACCTCGGCATATGAAGGGATTGTGTGGTTAGCACAACGCCCAGCCGCCTTTACTTCCCCAACTTAAAGTCAGGTACCCATTTAAAGCTGGGTGGACTTGTGGGACGACTTTGCACCAAATTTCACCTGGAAAAATTCCATGGGCCTCACCGAGGATCGAACCCAGGACTCTCAGGTCGACAGTCGAGTATCTACACCACTCGGCCATCCGTCCCACGACGCCCTATTAGCATATATGCAAATTACAAAGGTCACAGGAGACGGGGGCCTTTCTTGTAGGTAGGCTAACTAGGCGGTTACCTATGCCCCCACTAAGGGGCCCCATTTCTGAAATTCAATTTCGCCATTAACTAAAAATGACTAATTTAATTTAACAGTTGAGGGGTTTTAAAAGAGTTCCTGTTGTCGAAAATTCTCACAAGTGTGAAGTTTGCAAGTGGCAGCCTCGCCAGTGTTTTTGCCTTGTGCCCTTCCCCCAAATTAAACTTTAGCAGGGGCACTAAATATATATATATATATATATATATATATATATAACTTTGCATAGAGTACCCCAAATGCAACTTTACCTAGCCCCCCCACCCCCATCCATTGTGCCCTAACTTAATACACTTGTATGATCCGCCCCGCCCCTTTCTACCCCTCCCCCTCCAGTGTAATTATTTTTCCCGTCCGTTTGTTGTATAACATTTGCTGTAGGCCTACTAGTCATAATATAAAAAAGACTATGACAGGGTAAGCGTTGATTATAAGACCGACCTAATGTTAGAATGATGGTCAGACAACCCCTATTACACACGCTGGATGATTCTTTGCTATTGTTGTTGTTTGTTTGTTTGTTTGTTTTGTTTTTCCAGGGGCCGCAAAGTTTCTCAGTGGTGGTGTCGTGCAGCCAAATCCTCATCACCCTGTACGACAACAACGGCGACCAATCCATCCCGGTAGTTCAGATGGCCCGCAGCAAAACCGAAAGGTGTGACCCGGTTTTTTTTTTTTTGAATTTCAAATAATCGACTGCACGCAGCATCCCGTGGCCCGCGAGTTTAGGGCGGCAAGCAAATCGATCGTAGACGTTTTATTCTCTTGACTGGGGAAAGGGGGGGGGACATGATATCGTCAAGATGGATCTACTAATATTGCCACATATACAACACGTAAAGAAACAGAGTAGACATTGATGAGGGGGTTGCAAAAATAGGAGGTGTGGGAGAGGGGTTTTCGTCTGAATGACCAAATATTTGTGTGGGTCACGTGGCGGCAAGGTTTTCAGTTCAGCCATTTTTTTTCGGACAGTCGTCAGGTTCGGTTCCTAGCAGTGTCCGAGGTCTTATGATAGAAATGATAGAAAGAAAGATAGATAAATAGATAGATAGATAGATAGATGATAGATAGATAGATAGATAGATAGATAGATAGATAGATAGATAGATAGATAGATAGATAGATAGATAGATAGATAGATAGATAGATAGATAGATAGATAGATAGATAGATAGATGGATAGATAGATAGATAGATAGATAGATAGATTATAGATTATAGATAGATAGACAGACAGACGGACGGACGGACGGATTCATTCTTATATATCGATAACTTCTGTTCTGTTTTTCCCCTCAGTTTTCCTCTACCCGAGTACATGGTGAGCAGCAAACAGAATTACAAGAGCCCCTGCATCTAGGGCTCAACCAGGTCCCCTGCCTGACCATTGAGAACATTTGAGAACCTCTGCATCACTTCGATACGTCCTATTACTGCCACTATTACGTATCACTTCGATACGTCCTATGACTGCCACTATTACGTATCACTTCGATACGTCCTATGACTGCCACTATTACGTATTAAAGCTACCATGTCAAGTGTATCGCCTTCACTTTGTTTATATTTAGGCTCAGTCATAAATAAGTTACATCACCACCTTAAATTTTTCAGATTTACAGATATTATTTTTTTTTCATTCCATGACACATGACATGACATGATTGAATTGACATTTGCATTCAGATAAAGTGCTTGTCCCTTCACATATTACGTAACGCTTTTTAAAAATTTTACATGTTTTTACTCCTTCATCCCACAGCCCCCCCCCCTCTTTTTTTTCAGTGACACGGTGCATCACACCACGCCCCCCCCCAGACTCAAGAGTGACTTAAAAATATATCCATTCATCTATATATATCCATCTATCTATTCAACCATATATTATATCTATTTATCCATCCATATATCTATTCATCCATATATCCATTCATCTATCTCTCTCTCTCTCTCTCTCTCTCTCTATATATATATATATATATATATATATATCCAGTATCCATCTATCTATTCAGCCAAAAATCCATTCATCCATCATTCCATCCATCTATCCATCTTTCTACCCGTGCATCTAGTTTTAAGATTAACTCAGCAATGATTAAAAAAAATCACAACGTTTAACAATGTAGTTGGTAATTAAAGGGGCTTAACTGTGAAACGAAACTTAAATTTAAATAATTACCCAGTTACCTAACCTGATTGGTCTAATTTAAGTGTATGCGAGAAGAGGCAAGTATGTGGGCCACGGTTTGAACTTGAATAGAAAAGTTTTGATTTGGCTCCAGGTCCAGGACTATCTGCCATCTCACAGGTGATGGAAGCAGACGTGACACATTCGTCAAAGAGCATCAGGCTGCTAAAAATGTGCAAGATGGACACTTTTTTTTTTTGTCGGCCTTGGGAATTCCAAATTAAGGGGTATTAGGGTGTGGGTATTTCACATTTCTACATTTGTAAATTCAGAATTCTATTTACAAATGTTTCATATGTTTCACAGACAGGCGGGCGGGCAGATAGATATAGATACTCGATCTTACCTCGACATTAATCTAAACAATAAAAAGCTTAAACTTTAATTGTGACATCATTAGACTGTCAAATTTACGCTTCTGATTTTATCCGCGTCAAACGAGGCCGGAAAAAGAATGACCGGGGAGGAAGGGGGAGGTAGGAAAAGATTTTTATGTGTGTGTGTGTTTTTTTTTTTTTGCAACACTGCATGTAGGAACATTAAGTGGCTTAGACTTGGAGAGTATGAAAATGTTAAAAATAGTAACACACTGCAACCCGGATTTGAATGACATCTATGGAATCAACACGATAAGACAAAGCAGTCGGTAGGTTTGGTTCATCGTTTGACACTTTCTGTGTTAAAATTCGATGTATATTGGAAAATATATTTGCTCAGTTATTCATTCTTTGTCATGGAGTAAAATATGATTCGGTAAGTTATGAAATTCACCGGCTTTTGTTAACGACGGTCTCCCAAAGAGATTAAAATCAAAGGTTCTTCTAGGTATGTCACTGCAAAGATCTCGAACTGAATTGAACGAAACAAGACTCGCTAAAAATCCTAATTTACTTTAAAAAAAAAAAGTATTTTCTTTACTAATATTTCATTGTATTCAAAAGTAAACACCGCCATTATGTTATGCCTGTGACGTCACACATGTGTTAATAAGACATAATACAATGAAACGTAGGCCTGTAGGGAAAGAAGTTTTTTAGCGAACCATTTTTCGGTCCATTTCGTTTGATTCACATTGAAGCCTCTGCATTAGTATATGAAAGAACCCTTTATCTCGTGGGCGGACTTTAGTCTTAGTAAAAAAAAAGTAAAGTTCCCATCTATTGTGCCGCCCTTTGCGAGTTTCATTTGTGCCCCCCCCCCTCTCAAACTGAAAAAGTGTAAAAACATTTAACATCGCTTGTCCGGCGCCTCCCCCTAGTTTGGCGCCACTTCAGTCATCGAATCTGAAAGGTGAAAAAGGGGGGGGTGGGCATGCAAGGAGAGATTCTGTGACTAGTTATAATTAAGGCTTTTTTTTTTTTTGTAAAAAAAAAAATAGGTGCCGGTACTCAGTTATGGATTGCCTAACTTTTAACTACAAGTTCGCACCTCGATGCAAGCTAAATCACAACTACAAAGATACTAAATCTCTAAAACAATTTTATTTTATAATTAACCAACTTAAATCTTCTCAAAATACAAGAAAAGTAATAATTTTTTTCCCCACATGGGAAAAGGTGCCGGTACGCCGTACCGGTGCGTACCGGCACAAAAAAAAAAGTACTGTTTATAATGTATAGTTTACACTTACGGCTCTCGGTTCCTGATTGGCTGCCCAGTGTGCTGGTTTATATTGATAAGATCTGATCCGCATTGCAGACTACAACAATGTTACCGTGCTTAAATTTTTGACTTCTCCAGCCCACATAAAGGCGACAAACTTTAAAATTGGGCGCCCCCCCCCCTCCTCGCCGAAGTATTACTGCCTAGGGACTCCCAAGAATTGCCCTGCTTCTGAAATTTCGATTGTTAAGCCAGGACTTTTTGCAGTGGGGCAGACGTGCAGTTTGATACAAGTATTTTTTTTTCTTGCTCAATAAGAAGTTATATTACAAAATGTCCGCACTCTGCCCACTCTACACCCAATGGCCTTGTTATTTGTGATTTTTTTTTGTTCGGTGTATTAACCATCCGGGTCACCAGCCACTACGTCACACTCAGTGTGTCTTGTGTTGTGATAACATCATGACACTATATCGAGCTCAGTGGTGTGTGTGTGTGTGTGTGTGACTCTAATGCAGAAGTTTGTTACAGCAACTCTGTTGTTTTTGTTGTTGTGTAGGTAGATAGAGAGGGCAGTGGGGGAAGAAGGGGGGGGGAGGAGAAAATGCTCCCATTTGACTTCCTTTTTTTTTGTTTCACGGGCGCTAGCTGAAATTCCTTGACTTATACCGTTAAATATATATATTGAATATGATGTTATCATGACTTCAGCAGCTACATTTATTAGGGCCCCAAATAGGTATTTTTGTTAGGGCCCCCAATAAGCATTTGTGTTAGGGCCCCCAATAGGCATTTATGTTAGGGCCCCCGAATTCGTATTTTTGTTAGGGCCCCCAAATAGGTATTTTGTTGGGGCCCCCAAATTCGTATTTTTGTTAGCCCCCCCCTCCCCCAATAGGTACAAGTCACACAATTCCCTTATATGCCGTGGTTACAGAAACAGATGAATTCTACACTGACACATTCTGTCCGTATGGGTCCTCTGGGGCTTGGCGATTACTTTTAGTGGGGCCCCCTTTTTTCGTTTGCCTTAACCATTAGACCTGCTGTGCTCCTACGTCTGAAGCATCGCCCTGTTGATCTCTGTGCTCAAACTCTTTGCGTCCACTGTGGTGCCTCCGTCCTTAGCCCACTTCATCTTCGGCTGTGGGGTAGGGGATATATAAAAAAAAAACACGACAAGAAAACTTCATTTGTTTGATTGACCATGAGCTATATATTATTCAAACCGCTAATCCCCCCTTTCAATGTCACGCCAATATATTGAGAACTAATTTCGTTTAACTCATATATACCCCCCCCCACACACACACACACACAATACATACACACACCAGAGACACCAATACTCAGAACTGGGTGATATTTCAAGCAAGTTTATTTTCTCTATCAAATGTGTAGTTTCACTTGCGTTAGATTTACATCGAACGTGTGATCCGGTTTTTTGATGTTCCACAAACTTTGGTCCGATTTGTCCTTTTGTTCGCGGAGCTTAGAGTGTAACCTTGTGGCTCATGTTCAACGAAGGGCTCATGTTGTTCAAACGTATGGCTCATGTTCAACGTTATGGCTCACGTTCAAACGTATGGCTCATGTTTAACCACATTGTTCATGTTCAGCCTTATGACCAGGGGTGGACTGGGGAGTTCAAGCGGCCCGGGAAAAAAAACAAAAAGCGGCCCTATCTTCATGAATTTTATTATAGTATAAGCAACTTCTTTAAGCTGGGTGACATTTCGACTACATGATCTATAATTGTGTCATTATTCAGTTCACTTAAAACATCGGTTTCTGTTGACATAAGCATAAAAGCTTCAAGGTTTGTAGAAGACAATGAGCTTCTCTTCAGTTTAGAGAAAGATCTCTCACAAGTTACTTGGGTAGAAGACAGAGTCAATAAAAGTTTATATGCACTAAAGAGATGCTTGTATGTTTGCCCATATATGTATTTATGTATCCTAGTACAGAAAAGCAGCAAACAGGAAATTTTTTTGCGAAATTTGCAGTTTTGAAATTCCTCACTCTTATCCACAACTTGGTCGTCCCAGAGTTCATGTGGCGAATCTTCACTGACGCTGTCCTCTACTGAATCCTCGAACATTTGGAGAGAGTATTCGTCGGGGACAGAATTTTTAAATTTGTCCCATTTCTGCGCAAAGTCGGTTAGCTCTTTTCTGAGATTAGTCGCTGTGACGCTTTCATCAAATTTAACGAGAATACTGCTAAGGCGCTGCATCGCTGTTGTAGCCAAATCTTGTTGTTTAATATCCTCAAAATTCTGTGGATCAAGACAGGCAATATCTGCGTATAAGGAATCGTGACTTTCAAATCGCTTTTCAATAGTTTTTACAATTTTGTCCATGGTGCAGTTATGAACTTCAATGCGATATCAGTCCGCTGCATTATTTCCTACTATCTCGTGCGTTCTTCTCTCATCAGACATCACTTTTGGTTTGTTTAAACGTTTTTCTATACATTTTTCTTCAATGGTAATTTCAACGAATTCTTCTTCCAACTTGTTATTAGCCCAGGAAACAAATCGTTTGGCACTGTCGAGAACACCATCGAAATCTCTTGAAATATTTTCTAACAACTTAACAGTACAATCTACATTACGGTATGCTTGCAGTGCATCCATTCCGGTGGTTTGTAAATAATTGGAAAGCGATCCTGTGTGCTGGAATATTCTTAAGTATAGTTTTGCAGTGACAACCGTTTCAAACTTGATAAACTTACCTAATAAAGTTTGAGCTTTATCCCTGATTTTTGCATTGAATGCGTCCGATTGTGCTAGCTCTTGTAACGTATAAATCAATTCAATAAACAATGATGAGTTTGGATTATCAAAATTTCCAAAAATATTTTAATGCACTTTCTTTGGCCCACCATCGCGTTTCTCCAATAATATTTAATCTTTGGTGTCTAGATTTCTGTTAGTGATCGACCCAAACATCCATTCTTCTATACGATTATCTAAAGAACACCGCACATGAAATAGGCTAATTGAAGAGGTCGTGGTTTGAGTAGTATCACCTAGAACAAGATTCAATACATGTGCGTAGCACCAGACATGAATTTGATGAGGTGCAACGTCACTCAGCCATTTAGTAAACCCATTGTACTGTACTTGCATATTGGCTGCCCCATCTGGAGCATTACCGACACAATATTCAATATTTATGTTACATTGAAAGAGTTTCTCTTGAAATAATTCAAAAATACATTTTCCAGTAGAAGATGTACTGTTTGCAACGCATATCAATCGCTCATGAACTTTATCTGTTACATATCTTATACTTATTGAACATTGGTCCTTCACACTTACATCCTGAGTTGTATCTAATTAAACTGAAAACATACCAGCAGATTTAATTTCCTCCGAAATGGTTTTCTTTATTATTTTTCTTATTACATCAATGATATAATTCAATGTCGTCTTCGATATGAGGGTATTCAAATTTCCTCTCTCCTTATTCGCCAAATTAGATGCATGTCTGTCATTACTTTTCTCAATAACCATATCAAGATGTTTTTTAATTATTGGGTCAAATTTTGACAAGAGTAATAATATTACCAAGAAATTTCCATAATCGATTGTATCGTCGTTTAATGTATAGGCAGCATTATTTTTTTGACCGATAACTAAGACCACGTTTTCCAATCATTTTCAGAATCTCAATTACTCTTTCCAACACTTGTCTCTTTTCTTGAACTTGTTGGCACCTTTTTTTTTATTTTGCTGAGAGAATAAAATGCTATCAATGTCTCTTTCACTTCAGACATTATATATAATGTCTTATAAGCTTCCACACACCTCTCGTGATATTTGCTGTTTTCATGTTCCTCTAATCTTTGATGCACGTTTCCAGGAATTCGTATGCTAAGCATACTGTGCAAAACAAAGCTTTAGATTCTTTACAGTATGACACCCAATTCCTATTGATACCATTGCTTCTGAAAAATACTCGATGTTCATTTGTAAACGGTAGATCAGTTTCACTCGCACTTGGTTGTAAGAGTACGGCCGTATTTGGTTTGGTAATTATGGACCGCCATTTTGGTAGTTGCCTCTAATATCACCGCATATTAGTTATTAATTATCATATCACCGGTCCTGGCGGCCCACCGGTCCTGGCAAACCCACCGGCCCACCGGGAATCTTCCCGGTGTCCCGGCGGCCCAGTACACCCCTGCTTATGACTCATGTTCAACTTTATGGCTCATTTCTCCAAATGGATCATCTTTTTCTCCTTTTCTCTTCGTGAATTAAAAAATACTCATATTAATGCCCTTGTGGTCTAGTTTTTTTAGGGAACATCACTTGACTCAAGTACACACAGCTCGTGGCACTCCCTGTCTCCGCACGTACCATCATTTGTTGTATTCAAGAAGTGTGCTCCGAAGTTGACCAAGTACACATACACACATACCTAATACACACTATGACAGGCACGCGTATCATTAGAATTCATTGGTTTTTTTTTTTTGGTCTCACCATTTCTTGGAAATAAATAAACGCATGCACGCCAAGCCGTGCATTTTCTAAAATAATAATAATAATGATGAGCTATTGTTTTTTTTTTTAAGTGCTTTTGGCTACACTGAAAGTGGTTTTTGTCAGTGGATGCCGCCGACCCGCGTGCGCGAGGACAGTTAGATGATTCCTGGAAAAAAGGGAGTCTTGCTGATGAAAAAGTAGGTCAGCGTGGGTCCTCCAACGAGTGTAGATCAGTGGTCCCCGGGCAGCCCCGTAGCCAAGGGGGGGCACTGGTGTGGAGTGCCCCACCGCTTAAAAAAGAAGAAAAAGAGGAAAAAATAAAGAAAAAGTAACTAAAATGAGAAGGCGCCCCATTGCTGGGTATTGGTGCCCCCCCTGCTTACTTTGACTTGGCTACGGGCCTGTCCCCCGGGGCTGCATTAGAAACGTTAAATTATTTTTCTTTTTTTTTTATTTATTTATCTCGTGATTGTGCGACTTTCCATGGACGAGAAATAATCAACACCTCCCTCCCCCTTTTTTTTCCCAGTGGGCCCCGGTGAAATTATCAAACGCTGACCGGTCCGTGGCGAGAAAAAAATGTTGGGTGGACCAATGGTGTAGATTATTTCTCATATGGTAAACATGATTTTTTTGTTTGCTTAAAGTGAGAAATCAGAATTAAAAGGAAATAGAATAATATAGAAAATGAGCAGACAAAGCCGGGCTATGGTCCGTGTCCATCCCATGACATGACAAAACTTGTTCCGTATTTTACCCTACAGCTGGCCTCAAGTGACCCTTAGACTGCTATGCCCGGTTAGTAATGCGTGATATCTCTTTAAAATATTAAAATAATAATAATAACACTGGTAAACAGTGAATTCATTGCCAGTGATATTAGAATCATTTTATACAAAGTTAACTATGCTGATTTAGAATATGTAAGTGCTTTTGCTAGATTGGCTCTATTTTACGAGAAAATTAAAATTAATTAAATAATGTATGCACCGTGTTTGGAATTTGTCAGAAATTGCATGAAGTATAATAGTATACTAACAAATAGTAGTGAAACTGTTAATATTCATGCAGAAATTTGTTCAAAATATATGTAATAGTGTTATAGAAGAAAACATTTCCATTTGAAAAACTAATTATGTCTAATTAATTAATTAATCAATATGTTAATTGTCTATGGTAATGCATTAGCAAATCGTTGTTTGCTCGACTTCCTTTTGTATATGTCGTTGGTGCAATTGCGCTGGAGGCTCCACACAGTAGTCAGCCATCATATGTATAACCCATCTTCCTTGATATCTCTCCTCCGTCACCCTCATATCCTGATGGAACCTCTCGCCTTGTTCCTCACTGAAGTCCCCAAGGTTACCTGGAAATTTGTCTAAATGACTGTGCAGGTAATGTACCTTGATGCTCTTATTTGTTCCACTATTTCTTAAATTAGCTAGCATATCTAGCACCAGTTCTTCGTAATTCTCTGCTCTGCTATTATCTTAAAAGTTCCTGACAACTGTAACAAAACTGTTCCATGAAGAAGCTTCAATGTGATCCATGAAATTAGTAAAAATTCGATCGTTGATGAGTTTTCGAATTTGAGGACCGTCAAAAATCCCAGCTTTCAGCTTCTCCAGGCTCAATCCGGGAAATGTTCTGCAAATATACTTGAAGCAATTGCCAGATTTGTCCAAAGCCTTAACAAATTGTTTCATTAAACCTAATTTGAGCGGTCCGAGAATTATCTTATTTTTGTCAACCAGTGGCTTGTTGATGATATTTTCTTTACCTACAGTCATGGTTTCCCTTGCAGGCCATGTCACTCTTGTCCAATGATCTTGCCTTGCCCTACTATCACAAAGGCACATGAAGCATGGGTATTTTGTGTATCCTGACTGCTGTCCAAGCAAGAAGTTTACCATTTTTAGATCAACACAAATTGACCACTGATGCTCATAATAACGGACTTTCTACAAAATTGTTTTGATATTCTCATACTGTTCTTTAAGTGTTGTTGAGTGGGCAATGGGAAGAGATGCATAACGGTTACCATTGTGTAACATAACACATTTGAAGCTTCTAATGGAACTGTCTATAAAAAGACGCCAGCCTTCGGAATGGTAGTCTTGTAGTCCCATTTGGAGCAGAAGTCCAGGGATGTCATTACAGTAAACAAGATCTTCCTCTTGGCTGAAATATGGAAGAAGAAACTCTTCTCTTTTCCGATAAGATGTTATTTTAAATTCTGGTTTGAGAAAATTTCTTTCATTGAGCCTGGACGCTAAAAGCTCAGATGTTTGCTTGGACAGATTTCGGTCTCGTATTAGGTCATTGAGTTCTTCTTGGCTGAATGGTTGAGGTGTTGAAGAACTTCCTTCATAATCGCTTCCACTGTTTTCTCCTGCCAAAACTCCAGATCTTGCCCCTCGTCGGAGTCTGATGGTGAAAGCTCTAATAATCCAGTAAACACTGGTATAGGAACTTCACTGCTATGTGGAATTGGTCTCCTTGCAGATTCAAGATCAGGATAATCCCACTTAGATTTCTTGTGGCGATTGAAGCCTTTAACATTAACAATACAAAAATAACAATCACCAAAATGGTTATTCGGCTCTCGCCATACCATTGGTACACCGAAACTGAGACTTTTCTTCTCACCATTTGTCCACTGCCGTAGGCTCTCCACACAGTTTTTTCAGACCTTATGGGGAGCCCAAGACTTGTCTTGGTCTCCCAGCTTCACACCGAAATAAGCCAAATATGTCTGCTGCACAAAATCGGTTATATTTCTTCTTTGCTTTTCAATCATGTATTCTCCACAGATGTAACAGAATACATTCGGATTATTTTTTGCAGCATATTCGTGATGAACACATGATGTCTTTAGAAAGCAGCATAAAAGAGAAAAAAATAAACCAAGTTATAACTTGGTATAGTTAAATTAAACAAAAGACTCCAAACGTATTGCTTTTGTTTTACACAAAGGGTATAATCATATTTTTAAGGGTGTCCAATATCTCAGAAACTAGAGCCAATTCAGCAAAAGCAGTGGCAGTTTTGAAATCAGCACCCATGAATTGCTATAAATTCATTCAAACATTCTTGGCAATTCGAAAAAAAAAATTTTGTTGGGCTGTGTAATAATAACATGACGATGAATGCAAAAAAGAAGTGGAAGAACGAAACAAATTGAGGATGGTAATGCTACAAAAAGCAACCAGGAAGTCAACTCACGCATACACTCAGGCTAGAAGGAAGGCCACTAAAATATGCAGAAAGAAAAACGTGAATGGGAAAAGGGAAAACTAGTAAAACTAGAGGAATACTCAAAAGAAAAAGAAACAAGAAAAATGTACATGGCCATCAAAGAGGAAAGTAACGGCTTCCAAGCAAGATCTCACATGTGTCTTAACAAATCAGGCGACCTGCTTATAGAAAATGAAATGGTTCTAGAAAGGTGGGCGGAATATTTTGAAGAAATGCTGAACATTAAAACTGACAGCGAAAATGATGTACCAAACATTGCAGAGGACAATGGGGCAGAAATAGAAGAACCAACCATAGAAGAAATAAATAATATTATTAAAAAGACCAAAAACTATAAAGCACCAGGAGAAGATAACATAAATGCTGAGTTACTCAAATATGGAGGACGCACACTACACTTAGAAATACATAGGATGGTCAATAAAATATGGAAAGAAGAGATAATGCCAACAGAATGGGAAACAGCCTTAATAGTTCCACTACACAAGAAAGGTTCGAAACTTAACTGCAACAACTACAGAGGAATCTCACTTCTCAACACTGTTTACAAAATACTAACAAAAATAATAGCCTGCAGAATAGGGAATTTCAGTGAAACAGTATTAGGTGACTATCAATGTGGTTTCAGGCCTAGCAGAGCAACCACAGACCACATCTTTTCCCTTCGAAACACTCTAGAAAAATGTTATGAGCATAATATAAACCTACATCAGCTGTACATAGATTTCAAGATGGCATATGACAGCATCAATAGAAATTATCTTTACAAAACATTGCAGGAGTTGTGTATCCCCAACAAGCTCATTAGACTAGTACGTATGACATTAAACAACTCAAGAAGCAAAGTGAAAATCCAAGGGGAAAGCTCAAGAGAATTTAAAGTAAACCAAGGACTTAGACAAGGAGACTCCCTTTCGTGCATACTTTTCAACTTAACCCTAGAAAAAGTCATAAGAAACGTACAGTTGGATAAGCGAGGAACTATAACACACTACCTCAGAAGTGAAAAAACAAAGTCTATGAAAGCAGGAACAATATTTACAGAACCCATCCAATACCTTGCATATGCTGATGACATAACATTGATAGGAAAGCAAAGCAAGGATATAGCAAAAGCATACATAGAATTAGAAACAGCAGCTCAGAAAGCAGGTTTAACAGTAAACGAAACAAAGACTCAATATATGCTGTTACAAAGAAATGAAAAAGAAGGAAGAGAAAAATTTTTCAAAATCAGTGATAGAGCATTTGAAAGAGTAGAAAACTTTAAATACCTGGGATCAACCATAAGTGAGAAAAACGATATAATGATAGAGATAAAAAACAGAATAGAAGTAGGGAACAGAATATATTATACACTGCATAAAATACTGAAAAACAGACAGATCTCCAGAAAAATTAAAAAAACCATATACAAGAAAATGATCCGGCCAGCAGTAACATATGGTAGCGAAACATGGACCATCAGCAAACAAGCAGAAAATATGCTAAACACTTGGGAAAGGAAAATATTTAGGAAAATATATGGGCCAGTAAAGGACAATAACGAGTGGAGAAGTAGAACCAATTCAGAGCTGTACGAACTGTACGAAAGAAATTAAAATGAATAGATTAAGGTGGGTAGGGCACATAGAAAGAATGGAAAACAACAGAGGTCCAAAAACGATTTATAAGACAACACCTAATGAGAAAAGGCCTAAAGGCAGGCTAAGAAGCAGATGGTTGGAGGAAGTGGAGAAAGACCTTAAAGCCATAGGAGTGAGAGAGTGGAGGAAGAAGACCCTGGATCGGGAAAAGTGGAGAAGTGTAGTATGGCAGGCCAGGGCCCTAAATGGGCTGTAGAGCCAAAGGAAGAAGAAGAAGAAGTGTAATAATAACAACACGTTGCATTCGTTACTTCGTTTTCAGTCTTGTGTCAAAACACCTCTGCCCGGTACATAACATTGTCTCCCTTATCATGTGTCGTCCGGTTCCTCCCCCCCCCCCCCCTGGGCTGAAGTAATGTCAGCAGTGGTGACGTGGTGAACCACCGACCAGGTCTATAGTGTGCTAGGTGCACTGTGTCTGTGTCTGCCACTTCCTAGAATCGCACTTCGTTGGCTCGTTGTGCTGTGTACCTCAATGGCAGAGGCGTTGCTCGACTGGAGCCAAGTAAAGGAGACACACAGACCCGGGCTAAACATCCCGGGGAGGGAGCCCAATTAAGGTTACGTAGTCGTGACTCACTTTTGGTTTCCGCCTCGTTGCTCAAGTACATTTGGGGGGGGGGGGTAAAACTTCATATTTTCCCCCCTGGGTGCTGACAACTCAGCTACACATTAGCCAAAGTTTAGTGCATTTCTGTAACACGGAGCCATCTCGTCTTCTTTCTGACCAAATTTGGAAACCGTATTCTCAATGTAAGTAAAGCTGAAGGAGGTGACGCGTTGATTGGTTGAGCTCTTTGATTTCCTTCTTTTTGTTGAGTTTTGTTTTTTTTATTCTAATAGAGAAAATGTTTGATGTATCACTTGAACTTTGACATCCGAACTTGGTCAAAAAAAAAAGACGAACTAAAAAATAGATTATGTCATAAACAACCCGTTGGCATGGGTGTGGTGGCTGGTTACAGAGGATCGATTACGTATGTTGGTAGCCGATACTGAGCTCATTCTTTTTAATTACAAAGAAGGTGGCGGTGTAATCGTAGTCGTAAAATTAGATTACGACAACGTTGAAGCGAAAAATAGGTATATGCAGGCACGCCGAGAGGGGGGGGCAGGGGGGGTCATTGCCAGGGGGCTCGCATCTGTTAGGGGGCCCGGCCGCCCCGACCATGTCAATTTTTTCACGACTTATTGTTTATTAAGGGGCTCGCAATGATGTCCTGCCCTGGGGCCCGTGTTGGCTCTCGGCGCCACTGGTTATATGTATTACAATGTCATATCTCCCCTAGCCTTAGCCCTTGTGGTGGTTTTTGAGGTGAGGACCCTAGGCTGAGGCGTCTTTGTGTGAGCCCTAGGCAGAGAGTTCTAGAGATATGTGGCGCTAGTGTTTCCCAAAGTATGATACGCGTATCCCCGGGGGAGGGGGATCATGCAAAGATTTTGGTGGGGGTACGCGCTGCGTAAACAGTGAAATGATGGGAAACCATGGGCCGTAAAAACCAATATTCAAGTTCTGTTGATTTTTTTTATTATTATTAGGAGTACACAGAATAACGGAAATAAGTTATCGGGTACAAAGATGACGAAAGTTTTGGGAAACACAGTAGTATGCAACCGATCAAATGGCTCACGATCTACATTCACGTACGCACCATTGAAATTGGGACGCTGCTCGTCTGTCAACAGCGAACCCGTCCCGTCGTCTGATTTTTTTGTATTTCTTTGAAAAACTGGGTTTTCCCCATGTGGACATTATGACTCACAATAACATCTGTGCCTCTATTGGGATTTTCCGCTTTCGATTACACATTATTTTAATGCAGATTGGTTCTGAAAAAGTTTGTTTGCGATTCCGCGACCCACTCCAGAGACCTGATCGGCTTTCTCTACTCACATATGGGTGGGTGGACGAAAAAAAAAAAGACCAGCGCTGTATTGTCCAGTTGTACATGCAGCTAGTATGGCTGTTATCACGTTTCACAAGTTACAATTACCGCCCCCCCCCCCCCGCCTTTCAGGGACGGGGCGTCGTGAGTGTTGCCGGTCATAACTCTTAGAGAAAATCGTATTGATGTTTTTTTTTTATGCTATATATACAAAGCACAAACGAACATATACCATCAGTTATATATAAATCGTATATGTTGTTAGTCCAATACGTTATACAAATATATAGATCTTTGTTCGTTTGTGCTTTGTATATAGCATAAAAACATCAATACACATTCTGCTCTAAGTCTAAGAATTATGACCGGCAACACTCACGCCTCGTCCCTTCCATCACCTCCATCACCCCCCCCCCCCGAAGAATTTCAAATTTAACCCACCCCTGTGTAAAGATATCTCATTTTAGCATTGAAAAAAAAAAAATAGAATCGCACTGTTCTTCTCAGGGATGGCTCTCTTTGAGTTTTTGTGTGGCTCCCATTGAGGCCAGGTCTAGTTAGGTTGAAGCCTCGCGCGCAGCAGAAAATGCCGGGTCTATTTAAACAAAGTAAACAAACGAAAAAGTAAAAACAAACTTAATATCGAAAAAAAAAAACAAAGGGTATACATCACAAATTTTAGGCTTTCTGTGAATCCTCCACAGGCGGGGGGAGGGGGGGCTCAGGAGCATCATCCTCCCCCCCCCCCCCGGTAGGTCCGCCGTTAAATCCAGCCGCTGGGAAAAAGGGAGGGGCGGGGCGGGGACAAGCAAGATCAGCTGATGGAGACAAACAACAAAACGGGGGTCGCCCCGAATATCCGCGAAGCATGTGCAGCTAGACACAAGACTACAAGCAGTAAAAGCTAACGCTGCCAGATACAAGACTGCCGACATTACAGCTGACGCTGCCAGATACAAGGCTGCCGACATTACAGCTGACGCTGCCAGATACAAGGCTACCGACAGTACAGCTGACGCTGCCAGATACAAGGCTGCCGACATTACAGCTGACGCTGCCAGATACAAGGCTGCCGACATTACAGCTGACGCTGCCAGATACAAGGCTGCTGGCATTACAGCTGACGCTGCCAGATACAAGGCTGCCGACATTACAGCTGACGCTGCCAGATACAAGGCTACCGACAGTACAGCTGAAGAATACTAAAGATGCCAGATACAAGGCTGCCGACAGTACAGCTGACGCTGCCAGATACAAGGCTGCTTACATTACAGCTGACGCTGCCAGATACAAGGCTACCGACAGTACAGCTGACGCTGCCAGATACAAGGCTACCGACAGTACAGCTGAAGAATACTAAAGATGCCAGATACAAGGCTGCCGACAGTACAGCTGACGCTGCCAGATACAAGGCTACCGACAGTACAGCGGAAGGAAGCGAACGATCACTCACATACATACGTATAGATACACACACTCATGCACAATTATTTTCACCAGATGGGAATGGCAGTGACGTGTTTTACAGAACAACACAAGCCGTGACTGATGACAACTGGACCGCTATTCTATTCCTTTGGAGTTAGTTGTGACTGCAGTTGTTGGGGTCAGTTGTGGCTGCAGTTGTTGGGGTCAGTTGTGGCTGCAGTTGTTGGGGTCGTGAATGCTGTTATTGGGGGTCAGTTGTGACTGCGGTTGTTGGGGTCAGTTGTGATTGCGGTTTTTTTCTGGGGTCAGTTGTGACTGCGGTTGTTGGGGTCAGTTGTGACTGCGTTTTTTTCTGGGGTCAGTTGTGACTGCGGTTGTTGGGGTCAGTTGTGACTGCGTTTTTTTCTGGGGTCAGTTGTGACTGCGGTTGTTGGGGTCAGTTGTGACTGCGTTTTTTTGGGTTCAGTTGTGACTGCGGTCGTTGTGCTCATTTGTGACTGCGTTTGTTGGGGGTCAGTTGTGACTGCGTTTGTTGGGGTCAGTTGTGACTGCGGTTTTTTGGGGTCAGTTATGATTGCGGTTGTTGGGGTCAGTTGTGACTGCGGTTGTTGGGGGTCAGTTGAGTCATATTCAAAATGTCAACTTTTATACATTGGTATACAATTGTACTTTTTTACTGAGTTGAAGTTGTTTGCGTTAAACACATGTTTAACTGTTTACAGACAGTCCATTAAAATATTAATATTAAAATGTCGAGAGCATACACTAGTGTTAGAAGTGGTCTTTAATTATAAAAATTATATCGTATAGTATTAAAAATCAGAAAAAACATTGTTATAGTTTTAAGATAATAATAAATAATCACACTGAAAAATTTATTAAATTTTGATTATTTGATTTTCATGATTAAAATTAAAAGAAATTTATTATTCGCAAATTCGCGTACATTAATTGGTACCGGAAGTGTATCTTGTCCATTTAAACAAACAATTCAGTAAGGGGACTACTTTTTGAGAAAGGTCCAAAGGGTTATATTTTATCCGACCCAAAAAAAAAATCATGGAAACAGGGAACTTACAAGTAAAATGAACTTGGTTATCGCACTGTGTATTCATTTGTCTTACCAGTCTACATCACAGATTGTAAAATCTGCGAGCTGCATACTTTCTTATGTCACCTAGTAACTATGTTACAGTGTGCTACGCTGGTGCTACCCATGGGTGCTGTCTAAAATCCCAGAAATGACCGCTATGAATTAAATGTCTAAAAAGTTATACTTAGACCAGGGGGTTTCATGCAACTACCTTAGAAAATTGCTGTGTTGTTTGTTTTAGTCTATTTCACTGGCGGCGGAGCAGGGGGGGGGGGGCAGCGGCGCCCCCTAAAACTTATAAGGGTTGGCGGCGCCCCCCTTTGAATTTCCAGTCTGCCCCCCCCCCTAAAATTTTAACTTTGTTTAACTTTTTAAACTTTGTAATTCATTTTAGTTTATATGTATCATTTTCATTTTCATAATTCATTTGATTTATTTCTTAAATTTAATATTTGAAAGAAATTATAATTAATTTACATTTTACAGTAATCACATTATTGAGAGTTGTTGTGGCATATTTTAAAACTAGTTGCAAGTACCCGGCTTTGCACGGGTTTAAAATAAGGTTTTCTGTATATTTAAGAAGCGTAATTTGACGTTTAATTAAGATTTAAAATAAAACGCGTAAAAAAGGGTTTATTTACATGCAATAAAAGGGTACATTTATCTTAAAGCAATGTGATGCACAACATTTTTGGCAGTTCCCCCCCCCCCTCTCTCTCTCTCTCTCTCTCTCTCTCTCTTTCTCTCTCCCTCCCTCTCTCTCTCTCTTTTCCCCTCCTTCCCTCCCTCTTTCCCTCCCTCCTCTCTCTCTCCCTCCCTCCCTCCTTCCCTCCCTCTCTCTCTCTCCCTCCCTCTTTCCCTCCCTCCCTCTCTCTCTCTCTCTCTCTCTCTCTTAGGCATGACTGTAGCAAAAGATGACGATTCCTATGGATGAAGGAATGGAATGTAATAATGTAGTAAGTAATGTGATAGGCCTTTTTGGTTCCCCGTACCGATCATATTTATAGTAAGTTAGCTATATGGGAGAGAAGCTCGTAAAACCTGAAATCGGGGTAAAAGTTTGCCAATTTTCATGTCTTTGATATCCAAAATAATTAATTACAATTAAAGTACCCATTGAGATGGACCGAAACCTGTTTAAGAACCTCCCCCCCCCCCTTAAAATATTTCGTTCCGCCGCCGGTGGTCTATTTTCTCCTTTCAATTTACAGTAGCCAAGATTTAACCAGTGCTGGTATAATTCATTAATAATTCGTTGTGTTTTTTTTATCCAATGAATGTCACGCTATTTTTGTTATAACCCGTTATTAGAAAGTGTTCACTCCCTGCCTGATCTGATCCACTGCTCTGATCTTGCCTTGATCTCTCCGAAACTGTTGTATTGTTCTTTTTTTTTTATTTTAAATACACCTATAAATAGAACAAGGTTTTTCCGCTTACAAATCTTATGTAAGGGAGATTTCTCTTTGGCATTGATTTATTCTCGTCTTGTCCACGTGATACATTTCATTAAATTGAAACAAACGTGTAGGTAATATATATTTAAAACTTATCATATCTCGCATTTATAACAAACATAAATATTTACAATTTTTATCCCTTTTAAAAAAAATGTAATGCACGAAGACGATCGTGGATGTTTAATCATAATGTTTTATTTCAATAACTACAATGGCTCGAATGATAATTTCAGTATCAAAACTTCATGTCTTAAATAATATTTGGCTTTGTCGATGTGATTGTTAGTAGCGATTCCGTCCTCCTTTGTAAACTTAATTAAATAATGTGAACCTGTTGATTGAGGTCAACTGCAGGTGAATTAGCTGTCTATTTTAAACCCTACGGGAAAATCAACAGTGACGTATTTTATCGTAACGTTGATTCGTTGACTGATCCTCCGACGAGACCAATAGAACTGAGGTACCACTTAGGACTAAACAAAAATAGTTTTTGACACAGCACAGTACTCGCGCATCGAATTAATAATAACCGTTGGCGTTGACATAGGTGACATAATTGTGTATGAAATTAGATCTAGCTTATTTCTGGGACAGCCTGAAAATTCAGCTGTTGTTGTGACATTATTAAGCAGATGGATTTATTTCCACTATTCATTTTTCAATGACAATAATCACACAGTCGTACTCGTACCTTGGCAGTACTAGACTAGACAGTAAAAAGAATACAAGGTTGAAATCGAAGACCAAGGTATGCAGACCAATGCAGTGAACAAGTTAGTAATAATAATGTCTAGTTAGCCCCGAAGCAATTCAGGCAGCTAGTTTTATTTTATTAAATTACAAACTTTTTTAGTTTGTGAAATTGTGTACATGAGTCATGACAAAATGTGTTTGGCATGTACAGAAATTTATGCTGTTATTTTTCAGTATTATGCACATTTTTACATAAAATATTCGTGGGAATGACATAGGTTTATAACCCTTAGGTTGGAAGTTTAAACATAAAATATATGATAATAATCTTCAACCGATTGTCCGTTAGTAATGTGTTTAAAAGTGGTGGTGCTTTATAATTTTTTTTAATTACTTAGTCAAAAAGACTCAATATATTTGCACACAGGCAATAGTAGCATAAATGTCCTACATTGTGTTTCAATTATTACAAATGTACATTGTTTGGTAAATTTGAAAGTGAAGTAAATGATTTATTTATCAAGTCCTGTTATAATGCTATGTTTAACTTTTTAATCCTATAAACTACTTTTGGTGTCGTTTTTATAGTCCCCTTCTTTCATCCCCACCAAAAAGCAAAAAGTGCAACAGCCGTGGAGACACTCCGTTAAACATAAATAGGGGATCAGAACAATGCCCACACTTTTGAATATATTTGTAAGGTGTCCATTCTAAGCTGGTGGACTTGAGAAATTTCACCAAGACCTGAAAACATCAGGGAGGATGGAGAACACCTGGGACTTTCAGCAGGTCATCAGTGGAGCACATAAATGATTTTATTTTTGTACGAAGGTCCCTGAAGAGAATGAGATATTCATCTCTTAATATCCTATAAAACACTAATGGGATAGTATGTGCAGTGTCCTTGTTTCATCCCTTAAGTAGTCGATAGTGCAATGGCCAGGGTGATTCGACACTCCGGCGAATTGAACCTTTAACCATACAGTATGCAGATCCAGCTTACTACCAAGTGCTACCGCATAAATGATTAGCCCATCCTATTTTTAGAATATTAAAAAAAAAGAGCGTATGTTATTTATTTTTACGTTTCTGATTAAGCTGAAAAATTAAGTAGAAGCAAAGATAAAATAATTCTTTTTTTTTGTTTTTATCTGGATCTGTGCAAGTAGAAAGCCATTATTATCACTCAATCATCTACACCATTCTCTTAAAACTTGTAATCCTTCTTCTTAGGTTGTGATTACTTATATTATTATCTATATGTTATGCTTCATACCAATTCATTAGTGACATCTTATCCTATGGGCCCATTAATACTTCATCCTTTTTAGTGGTTGTCCTATTGGGCTCTTTTTTTTTTTGTTTTTAAATGTGGGATTGCAAAAAACAAACAGGATTCTTAGTGGATCACCAGTCACAAAATTTTGAGAACCACTGTTCAACTAAAAAATAAAATGAACTAACCACTATTTAGGCTTCATTTTATTTTTAAAGGTTATCCTATTGAACACTTTTTTGTTCATACATATGGATTGCAAAATAACGAACAGGATTCTTAGTGGGTCACAGATTGCAAAATTTTGAGAACCACTTTGTTCAATTGAAAAAAAAAAGAAAAAGGAATCATTTATAAAAAAACAATTAAAAAATTTAGCCCATAAATAACGTCTGACTCATTAGTTGGTGGGTATTAGATTCCTGAAGCCATCGTTATAACTACTGAAAAATAAAACTTATGCTTCTAAGTTGATAATTATATTTATGCCGTATTTTCCATTAATGAATTTAATTTTCTCTTCGCAGATTCCTGAAATTCCTGGCTATAGATGTCTTCAATACATTATTTGTAGAACGTTCATTTATGGTCAAGATGGCTTTAGTTGTTAAAATTGATAGGTGAAAATGGATACTAATCCTCATAAACCAGTGCCAGACCACCCTCCCCTGGGTTGGGCTTACCATCAGGAAAATGCAGTGCTTGGTCAGACGGGCAACACATATGTCAGTGACATGATGCCATTTCCCAGACCTCACTTTACTACCGGTCAGTCAGAAATTTCGGATAATGTGTTTATGTCAAGGACAGACAGCAACAATCAGACTAGCTTATCCAGTTCCAATGCTTACTTCTCTGGATCACCACACGAGGCTGCCTTTTCGTCTCCAGCTTTCCAAGCCTCATCCCCGACCACGATTTCTTGTGATGGGATTCATTCAACCTGGCTGACCAATGGAAATTTTGGAACATTTATTAATGACTTCCCCTTGCCGCCATGTCTCCAGTGCCCTATTGTGATGCTCAAGTCACCAGCGGAATCAGCTGCTCGAGCTAATTCTGTTTCAAATACTCCAGCTGCCAGTATTCCGAATGCTTTCGCGAGAGAAAATCAGCGTTTACCAAACACACCTCCGTTTAGGCAATTCACTCCAGGCCATCTTTTGCCTACGCAAAGATGTCACCACCCAGAAGCAAGCATTCGACAGGCTGAAAAAGCAAACTTAAAGGCCAGGCTTCAGCCGGGGCATCTAATTCAAGTGTCTGGTCCTCCGATGGCTGGCAAGTCAACGCTAGTTAAACAGGCAAGTTTTTAAATATAAAGATTTTAAAATTTTAATGTATAGACCTTCATAGTTAACAAACATGAAAAGGGTAAATCAACTCAGGGAAAGATAGGTAAATAAAAAAAAAACCCATTAGATTATAATTTGAAACTATGATTGATTTCGAAATGATTTTTGTCAAAGACTGATGTGTGGCAGAGGAAATGTATTAAATTTTTTAATATTTTAACTTTGAATGACCTATTTTTTTCTCTAACTCTTTAAAATCTTCTCATTTAAAAGTCATTCATATGTTGATTTTTTTTTTAGCTGTTTATTATTGAACTATTTCCCAATTATATCTTGATAAAATGACAGCTGTGCTTCTCTTAAAAGTAGTTTTTACTTTATATAAAAAGAATGTTGTAAGGCTCTCATCAGTTCCATGTGTGTGAAGTCCCTGTAAGGACGAGATGAAATCTCTTACATTTATAAACCACTAGGGGGACGATTTTTCATCCCCACCATGGTCATTGGTGCAATCGCCATGGAGGCTTCACGGGGAGATACAGCGAGAGCTTTAACCATGACCTAAATATCCATTTGTCCACGTCATGGATCATACCAGGGCCCCTCTGATCAACAGTTGAGTGCTTTACAACGACCATCCGTCCCCATGGGTTCCATGTCATTCAGTTATTATTTATCTAGTCTTTTGTTGCTCTTTACTACCCTGGCCAATTTTTATCTACTTACAGATATAATGTCAAGTTAAAATGGTTTTATTTAGACTGAGCTATATTATATATAGCCTATATATGATGTGGTTTTAGGCATTTTCTTTTAAATGCTTACTTAACCATAGTGTTAATATTTTTTTTTTTACCTTGATTCTAATCACTGAATTCTATCAATAAAGGTAGAAACATGCAGCCTCTGTCATTTTGAATCACGTTATTAGTGAAATGTTTTTATTAAATACTTAACCTTTGATATAAATGCTATTAATTAAAATTTATTACATATTTTGGTGTTTGATCTTGGCATCTTTCAGTTGACTCTTTGTCTTTCACTTATACTTGTTGAAAGGTAGATATTTAATTTTTGATAAATAACTACAGATACACATAAATATGGCGTTACATTATTCTTTTAACAGGCCATTAATGAAAAGAAAGAACTACCAGGTGGTATAATACAGCACCACTTCAACTGTAAGAGACAGCTTTCAATCGACAATCTAATGGCAGTGATGATTCAGAAGCTGTACCCCCAGTTCACCCAGTCGTAGCGTACCGGACGAAGGCACCTGTCCTGTCACTTGTAAACTCTCAGCTAAGGATGCACAGTGGCTTCTTCCACGTTTTCATTTTCCACAAATGTGAGAGCTTCCTGCAGCAGCACAGCGGCCACAGGTTCACTGACTTTCTTTCCAGAATGATCATTGAACTGTCAAAGTCATTGTTACATGTTGCAGTTGTCTTCTACGACGTACAAAAAGTTTTCTGCCTACAGGACCCATAATGGAGACAGTGGAGATTGACGCACTTTTCTGATATATGGGATATTATATCTATCTTACAGTTTTACTCACCTCACATCGAAGTCCTGAACTATGCCCATATCTGCCTAAAACATTTGTGTCTTCCGGAGGCTGTGAGACTTGTGGCAGAGAAATTTATCGCCCATGAAGAATTCAGAATCCCAGCAGAAGAGCTAGAGAAGAAAATTTTCAAAGACATGGATTTCTTGTCATCCGTTTTCGATAGCAGACTAGCAGAGGTGCCTGAATGGATACCCCAGAACATACTGATGTCTATTGTACATTTCAGCCACTCTATAGACAGTTCTTTCACCCTGGGTATCGTTTGTCATCTCCCATGAATATTATACTCAATAGAATGGACATTAACAACTACCAGAGTCCATTGTGTGAATAATGTTTGGCTGTAGGGTGATATTTGTCTTGATGTTTAAAAACCTGAAAATCATTTAAATTGTCTTTTATTTTTATTTTCATAATGTTACATTTTTGTCATTTTTATTTACAGAAATATTTTTTTAACAACTGATAGTTTTAGTAAACAGTTATCATCTCAACCAATGTGAAATTTTTCAGAACATTTAGAACATGTCAGTGTTGACCAAAACCCATATGAGTGGCAACGAATCATCCAGTACCTCAAGTCCAACTACATCATCAGGTCCATACCTGGCGTCAGACGAATGGCTGTGCACCCTTTGGTTGTTCACTACTGTAAGACTTCTGTCAGTAATGGGAGGCTGGTCCTCAGCGGCCACTGGTATGACCATTCGTGCAACAGGTATGTTTAATCACAGTTTAAAAGTGTACGCTGAAGGCCATTGAGAAAAAGAAAAATTTGGGTGTTTTATTTAACTAATAAAAGCCTGTTAGCTAAGCCTGTTCTTCAACTCAATGCGTCAGATTTTTTTTTTTTTTTTTTTGTATTGTAAAGTCGTTTTTTTATTTCTTCAGTGTTTAAATCTCGACATTTTTTTTATATAGTTTACTGTAAAACAAAAAATAATCACTAGAGCTCATATTTCATTAACTGTAAAAATATGCCAGAAAAAATAGTTAATTTAACTAAAGATAAGACTTAAAATTAAGTGTATCTGTATGAGAAAACAGAGTAAAACTGGTATCTTGCCTAATTTAATTTTCAAGTAAGCCCTCATTTAAAACTAACAAATATTTATAACTCGTGATATTTAATAATAGTCCAATGTCACTTGCTTACAAGAATATATGACCAGTTTCTCATGTTTGAGATTGCTAACATAGTACTTAAAAAAATATTGGATAAATGATGTATTTGATGAAAGACATTCTAGCGTTAAAAAAATATAAATAGACGCTATGTTCCTTTTTTAAAGATTTAAAATTGATAAGTTGTGTTAAAATTAAGTTTAGTAAGTTAAAAGAAAAGGTTATAGAAATAAACAATCCATAAAACTGAGAAAAAAAAATCAATGAATACCCGAGCTCTTTAATGTTTTTTGATCTGACAGTGTCCTGCCTACGCCAATATTTCTTTTAATGTTGTGGCACTTCTCCTTAAATCAAAGGCTATTTTAGTTTGACCGGGTGGGAGGGGGAGGAAGAAGAAGGGATAGTTTACAGTTTGACTTGCAACCTACCCACTGCACCATCATCTCTTCACTTTATGGGCTGCAGTAATACAAAAAAAAAAAAAAAAAAAAGCATGTTGTAAGAGATGCTTTAGTGTCTTTGTGATGCGCATCTAACAGACAACCTAGTAAATTTTATTGTCTGTAAATGAGATATTTAGGGCAGAGAATAAAATATTTTGTTAATGGCCTTAAACTTTTTTATGAAAAATAAAAAATTGTCATATCGCGTTCAGACCAACAGCAACATTGTTTAAAAACTTGTAGTGAGAATTATAATTTTCTGTTAGTGAAACTTATAATTGGATTAAAAGTGATTTTTAAAAAAGCCCTAAAATATGCTTCTATTGGCAATTTTTATGAAATACGCCTTAACATTTTAAAAGGGCCGAGAAATATGATTTTATATTAAAAATAAATAAATAGCTTGAGCATTAAATATATACCACAAAATTTAAAAATAACCTGATTTTTTCATGAAAACCTGAGCTCTGATAAACACATATTTGAAAATAAATATCTTGCATTGCATTTTCTGTTTTCATAACTTACAATCCAGTTTTAACAATTATTCTTATCTCTGAAATCAAAGGTACACCAACTTTTTGTGTCGTATGCTTGTAAACACAGAGGCCAACATGCGTATACAGGAGGGGAAGGAAAGGGCTGGTGTACGGAGGATTGATCCAAGAATGGCCCAATATGCGCTACCTGATAGAGCAGGCAATCCACTGCAACATGAACACATATGAAGCATTTTTAAGGTAACCCGTAACAACCAAGTTTGTCACTTTTTTTTTTTTTTTTTTCTTTAAAGTAAACATGAGTTATTTTTTTTTTCCAGTGTGTGAAATGGACTGAATGAGAGAACTAGACTAAAGTACATGACTGATGGAAAAAAATTTCTCCCTCGTTCAAAACATACAGGGGCTGTGTATAGATGTGCTGATTGTGGTAAAGTGGGTGCGATAGGGTTGTCGGTAGCTGGTATAGGCCTATGCGACCCATATTATTTTTATTTTACTGTAATAAATGTATCAATTAATCTCTATTACATGAACTCAGATTTAATAAATACTTAATTATCTAAAATTGTAATAAACAATTGTTCAAGATTAATAAAATACATTCAAAAATGTTTTTACTATATTTTATTGGCTTCCGAACACTTTTTTTTAATCCAGATTTTTTTTTTGGTGTCTAATTACATGACAACTTTAATTTTTATATTGTTTATCAGCTTTCCCTACACTTTTTATGAAATTTTAACTTTGTGACCCGGTAAGATGTTAATACCTTTTTTTAAGTTTTGATATTCAGGTTCAAATTGTAAAATTAAAGAAAAAAACATTTTCTTCTCCTAGTACTGAGTAGCTACCCAGCTTTTGGAAACATTGAGCTAAATATCTGAAGATGGAACATTTTTGTTTGGTGTTTCCTATTTATGAAAACAGTATTAACTTAACGCTTTTACTACATAAAGCAAAATACCAGTTTGGACAGAGACCCGTATATTTAACCTGCCCTATCTAAATTTTAGCGAGGTCGCTCTTGATAATGCACTTGAAGTTTGTTTTTTTCTAAGATAAATTAATACTAATGTTTTTAAAAAATGAGGTTTCATTTAAACGAATAATCTTTTTTTTTTATCCTTTCTCTTTAGGTATCTTTATCTGCTAATGGATTAATTATGAAATGTTTCTCCAAAGAAGCCAAAGAGTTCTACTGGGGTTTGTTCTCTAGTGCACAGAAATATGGGACACGATTAGAGTGCGCTGTTCTAGAGGCGTTGTATGGAAATGCACTAAGCTCATCATCAGGTATATCAAAAGGAAAGTATGGTTCGTTTTCTGTGGCACAATTTCCCTGCTTACCTGTTCTGCTAGAAATTCTCTACTCTGGATGTTCCCAATGTCACCAGTTAGAAAATAAAATACATTTAAAAATTAAGCCAATGTGTTTTATAATAAATCTATTACTAACCAAGGCCATCAATTGTGCAATTTTAAAGGGAAAAAATGCTACTGTGAACTGATTTATCAAAAATTCATTTGTAACTCAAACTTTTCATTATTGTGTGATTAGATTTTTTCTCTATTAACATTAATTGAACTGATTTTTTTAAAATTATCCACTTTAACTCTAATAATAAGCAAAACATACATGTTAGACACTACGTTTGATTTCTAAAGAAAAACATCTACTTTTCTAGTGCTAAATTTTTAATTTTGCTTAATTCAAAATGAAACTTTTATTTTGTTCTATAAATAGCTCAGCTAAATTATCTTTTAAAAAAAAAATGTGATCTCATCACCATGTCTGTATCTCACCTGCTTCTCATTGACATTTTATAATTATTTTTTTTAAATTTAATTGTGCATTAAGAAAGTTTACATAAATGTGTGTGTGTTTTTAGGGTGTTCTCAATAATGTACTCATCCGTAGCCCATGACTTAATGAATTGGGTTCTAATTTAAATGATTATTTACATACGTAAAAAAAAAGTGTTAGAGCAAAAAGAGTGTGCTCAGATAATATGTTCAAACAATATTCTTTTAGGATACCCTGTATAAACATCAGCATACATGTGTAAAAATTTACTTTATATACATAAATATCTTTATAAATGCATAAGGTTACTTTATATGCATCCATGCCTCAGAATCTGAATGCTCCAAATCTTGATTTATGTTGAATCCATGCAAAAATTTTGAATCTGGTTGCTCTCTCGGAATTCACACTCAATTTAAAATATTTTTACTTTGAAACATATATATATATAATATAACTTATATATCGCAAATTTTTTGTTTGGGATCCAGCAAGTGATTAATCTAGTTTCAATTAGTTTACTAATGGGGAAAAAAACCTTTCTTTGAACTCTAATGAGCTAGATTTTAATAAGCTTCAGAAACAGATAAAATTCAGGTTTTAAAGGTTGACTACATATCCATTCATTCACATAGATCTATAAATATAAGTGAGCTTGTGGATTACATTTTTGCATCTTAGAATTGTAACATCATGATTCTTGAATATTATTTCTTTGCTTGTTCTCACTTCCAATTTATTTTAGCAATATCTAGAGATTCTTTTCCAGGAATATAATACATTAAAAAACTGTTACTGAATTATTTATTTAATTTTTCAAAATACATGTAATTCATATAAAAAAAAATATTTTCATATTTCTGTATTGTAATAAGCATGGAAAGTTATTTCCAAAAATAAATCAAACAATTCATTAAATTAAAAACTCTTCATTTTTCTCTAAATGTTTATTTGTTTTAAAAACCTGAAAACTTGTAAAGAAAAACAGAAATCGGATATAGATTTTCATGGCTTATAATAGTAAAATATCTCTTACGCGAGACTTTCCTTTATAATTGATATTATTATTTTTGTGTTAATTAAAAAAAGACATACCTATTTTATGCTTTGAATTATTACATTCTTAGGCAGGGTTAACTTATGGTATTATATTTAATTTTTAATGTAGACTTTCTGTTAAATGTTATAATACACTAATGAGTTAATGTTACAATAAATAATTCACTTTAAATCAAAAGGTCAAATTCCAACATTTTGAGTATTCAAACTTTAAAAGTCTTTAAGTTTTTCAGTCTTCTGTAATATTGTACTCAAAGCCAAATATTAAATACGATTTATTTTTTGAAATATAACTATAGTACACAAATAAATTTTAGACGAAAGAAGACAATTCTCTCAATTCCATTTAATCTGCTTTTCAATACAATTTAGAGGGACTCTTTTCATATTGCTAAATATTAGTGGATATTTAGCGGTGGTTCTAACCTTTTTGGATTCATGAAGCAATTTTATAATTAATTCAAAATGACCTTTTACCCCAAAATATTATAAAATGTATTCCAAATAAATACATATAATAGACATAATCAGTTAATCCAGTAATATTTACAACCTTATTTGAGTCATACACATATCCAGTTAATAAAGTAATATTAACAATTTTTTTAAAATCTTTTTTCCTGGGGCACAAAATTTTTTTGGAATTTGATCTGCGTAACACAGATAACAGTTTTATATTTTAATGAACGAGTGTAATCAGACTGACAAGAGTGTTGTTAGGATTTAGAGCTAATATTAATTCTCTGTGTCTTCTGTTTCTGTTCCTTTCTTTGCAATACTTTGCTCCATCTCCACAGCTCCGGCCAAAGATGACACAG
>JAGDYQ010000051.1:1328880-1368352 GCA_021962125.1 Bulinus truncatus
CCCCTTAAAATATTTCGTTCCGCCGCCGGTGGTCTATTTTCTCCCTTTCAATTTACAGTAGCCACATTTAACCAGTGCTGGTATAATTCATTAATAATTCGTTGTGTTTTTTTTATCCAATGAATGTCACGCTATTTTTGTTATAACCCGTTATTAGAAAGTGTTCACTCCCTGCCTGATCTGATCCACTGCTCTGATCTTGCCTTGATCTCTCCGAAACCGTTGTATTGTTCTTTTTTTTTTTATTTTTTTAAATACACCTATAAATAGAACAAGGTTTTTCCGCTTACAAATCTTATGTAAGGGAGATTTCTCTTTGGCATTGATTTATTCTCGTCTTGTCCACGTGATACATTTCATTAAATTGAAACAAACGTGTAGGTAATATATATTTAAAACTTATCATATCTCGCATTTATAACAAACATAAATATTTACAATTTTTATCCCTTTTAAAAAAAATGTAATGCACGAAGACGATCGTGGATGTTTAATCATAATGTTTTATTTCACACTACAATGGCTCGAATGATAATTTCAGTATCAAAACTTCCATGTCTTAAATAATATTTGGCTTTGTCGATGTGATTGTTAGTAGCGATTCCGTCCTCCCTTTGTAAACTTAATTAAATAATGTGAACCTGTTGATTGAGGTCAACCGCAGGGTGAATTAGCTGTCTATTTTAAACCCTACGGGAAAAATCAACAGTGACGTATTTTATCGTAACGTTGATTCGTTGACTGATCCTCCGACGAGACCAATAGAACTGAGGTACCACTTAGGACTAAACAAAAATAGTTTTTGACACAGCACAGTACTCGCGCATCGAATTAATAATAACCGTTGGCGTTGACATAGGTGACATAATTGTGTATGAAATTAGATCTAGCTTATTTCTGGGACAGCCTGAAAATTCAGCTGTTGTTGTGACATTATTAAGCAGATGGATTTATTTCCACTATTCATTTTTCAATGACAATAATCACACAGTCGTACTCGTACCTTGGCAGTACTAGACTAGACAGTAAAAAGAATACAAGGTTGAAATCGAAGACCAAGGTATGCAGACCAATGCAGTGAACAAGTTAGTAATAATAATGTCTAGTTAGCCCCGAAGCAATTCAGGCAGCTAGTTTTATTTTATTAAATTACAAACTTTTTTAGTTTGTGAAATTGTGTACATGAGTCATGACAAAATGTGTTTGGCATGTACAGAAATTTATGCTGTTATTTTTCAGTATTATGCACATTTTTACATAAAATATTCGTGGGAATGACATAGGTTTATAACCCTTAGGACGGAAGTTTAAACATAAAATATGATAATAATCTTCAACCGATTGTCCGTTAGTAATGTGTTTAAAAGTGGTGGTGCTTTATAATTTTTTTTAATTACTTAGTCAAAAAGACTCAATATATTTGCACACAGGCAATAGTAGCATAAATGTCCTACATTGTGTTTCAATTATTACAAATGTACATTGTTTGGTAAATTTGAAAGTGAAGTAAATGATTTATTTATCAAGTCCTGTTATAATGCTATGTTTAACTTTTTAATCCTATAAACTACTTTTGGTGTCGTTTTTATAGTCCCCTTCTTTCATCCCCACCAAAAAGCAAAAAGTGCAACAGCCGTGGAGACACTCCGTTAAACATAAATAGGGGATCAGAACAATGCCCACACTTTTGAATATATTTGTAAGGTGTCCATTCTAAGCTGGGTGGACTTGAGAAATTTCACCAAGACCTGAAAACATCAGGGAGGATCGAAACCTGGGACTTTCAGGTCATCAGTGGAGCACATAAATGATTTTATTTTTGTAGGTCCCTGAAAGAATGAGATATTCATCTCTTAATATCCTATAAAACACTAATGGGATAGTATGTGCAGTGTCCTTGTTTCATCCCCTTCGTAGTCGATAGTGCAATGGCCAGAGGTGATTCGACACTCCGGGAATTGAACCTTTAACCCACAGTATGCAGATCCAGCTTACCACCAAAGTGCTACCCGCATAAATGATTAGCCCATCCTATTTTTTAGAATATTAAAAAAAAAAGAGCGTATGTTATTTATTTTTACGTTTCTGATTAAGCTGAAAAATTAAGTAGAAGCAAAGATAAAATAATTCTTTTTTTTTGTTTTTATCTGGATCTGTGCAAGTAGAAAGCCATTATTATCCTCAATCATCTACACCATTCTCTTAAAACTTGTAATATTCTTCTTAGGTTGTGATTACTTATATTATTATATATAGTATTCTTCATACCAATTCATTAGTGACATCTTATCCTATGGGCCCATTAATACTTCATCCTTTTTAGTGGTTGTCCTATTGGGCTCTTTTTTTGTTTTTAAATGTGGGATTGCAAAAAACAAACAGGATTCTTAGTGGATCACCAGTCACAAAATTTTGAGAACCACTGTTCAACTAAAAAATAAAATGAACTAACCACTATTTAGGCTTCATTTTATTTTTAAAGGTTATCCTATTGAACACTTTTTTGTTCATACATATGGATTGCAAAATAACGAACAGGATTCTTAGTGGGTCACAGATTGCAAAATTTTGAGAACCACTTTGTTCAATTGAAAAAAAAAAGAAAAAGGAATCATTTATAAAAAAACAATTAAAAAATTTAGCCCATAAATAACGTCTGACTCATTAGTTGGTGGGTATTAGATTCCTGAAGCCATCGTTATAACTACTGAAAAATAAAACTTATGCTTCTAAGTTGATAATTATATTTATGCCGTATTTTCCATTAATGAATTTAATTTTCTCTTCGCAGATTCCTGAAATTCCTGGCTATAGATGTCTTCAATACATTATTTGTAGAACGTTCATTTATGGTCAAGATGGCTTTAGTTGTTAAAATTGATAGGTGAAAATGGATACTAATCCTCATAAACCAGTGCCAGACCACCCTCCCCTGGGTTGGGCTTACCATCAGGAAAATGCAGTGCTTGGTCAGACGGGCAACACATATGTCAGTGACATGATGCCATTTCCCAGACCTCACTTTACTACCGGTCAGTCAGAAATTTCGGATAATGTGTTTATGTCAAGGACAGACAGCAACAATCAGACTAGCTTATCCAGTTCCAATGCTTACTTCTCTGGATCACCACACGAGGCTGCCTTTTCGTCTCCAGCTTTCCAAGCCTCATCCCCGACCACGATTTCTTGTGATGGGATTCATTCAACCTGGCTGACCAATGGAAATTTTGGAACATTTATTAATGACTTCCCCTTGCCGCCATGTCTCCAGTGCCCTATTGTGATGCTCAAGTCACCAGCGGAATCAGCTGCTCGAGCTAATTCTGTTTCAAATACCCCAGCTGCCAGTATTCCGAATGCTTTCGAGAGAAAATCAGCGTTACTCAAACACACCTCCGTTTAGGCAATTCACTCCAGGCCATCTTTGCCTACGCAAAGATGTCACCACCCAGAAGCAAGCATTCGACAGGCTGAAAAAGCAAACTTAAAGGCCAGGCTTCAGCCGGGGCATCTAATTCAAGTGTCTGGTCCTCCGATGGCTGGCAAGTCAACGCTAGTTAAACAGGCAAGTTTTTAAATATAAAGATTTTAAAATTTTAATGTATAGACCTTCATAGTTAACAAACATGAAAAGGGGTAAATCAACTCAGGGAAAGATAGGTAAATAAAAAAAAAAACCCATTAGATTATAATTTGAAACTATGATTGATTTCGAAATGATTTTTGTCAAAGACTGATGTGTGGCAGAGGAAATGTATTAAATTTTTTAATATTTTAACTTTGAATGACCTATTTTTTTCTCTAACTCTTTAAAATCTTCTCATTTAAAAGTCATTCATATGTTGATTTTTTTTTTAGCTGTTTATTATTGAACTATTTCCCAATTATATCTTGATAAAATGACAGCTGTGCTTCTCTTAAAAGTAGTTTTTACTTTATATAAAAAGAATGTTGTAAGGCTCTCATCAGTTCCATGTGTGTGAAGTCCCTGTAAGGACGAGATGAAATCTCTTACATTTATAAACCACTAGGGGGACGATTTTTCATCCCCACCATGGTCATTGGTGCAATCGCCATGGAGGCTTCACGGGAGATACAGCGAGAGCTTTAACCATGACCTAAATATCCATTTGTCCACGTCATGGATCATACCAGGGCCCCTCTGATCAACAGTTGAGTGCTTTACAACACGACCATCCGTCCCCATGGGTTCCATGTCATTCAGTTATTATTTATCTAGTCTTTTGTTGCTCTTTACTACCCTGGCCAATTTTTATCTACTTACAGATATAATGTCAAGTTAAAATGGTTTTATTTAGACTGAGCTATATTATATATAGCCTATATATGATGTGGTTTTAGGCATTTTCTTTTAAATGCTTACTTAACCATAGTGTTAATATTTTTTTTACCTTGATTCTAATCACTGAATTCTATCAATAAAGGTAGAAACATGCAGCCTCTGTCATTTTGAATCACGTTATTAGTGAAATGTTTTTATTAAATACTTAACCTTTGATATAAATGCTATTAATTAAAATTTATTACATATTTTGGTGTTTGATCTTGGCATCTTTCAGTTGACTCTTTGTCTTTCACTTACATACTTGTTAAGGTACAGATATTTAATTTTTGATAAATAACTACAGATACACATAAATATGACGTTACATTATTCTTTTAACAGGCCATTAATGAAAAGAAAGAACTACCAGGTGGTATAATACAGCACCACTTCAACTGTAAGAGACAGCTTTCAATCGACAATCTAATGGCAGTGATGATTCAGAAGCTGTGCCCCCAGTTCACCCAGTCGAGCGTACCGGACGAAGACACCGTCCTGTCACTTGTAAACTCTCAGCTAAGGATGCACAGTGGCTTCTTCCACGTTTTCATTTTCCACAAATGTGAGAGCTTCCTGCAGCAGCACAACGGCCACAGGTTCACTGACTTTCTTTCCAGAATGATCATTGAACTGTCAAAGTCATTGTTACATGTTGCAGTTGTCTTCACGACGTACAAAAAGTTTTCACCCACAGGACCCATAATGGAGACAGTGGAGATTGACGCACTTTCTGATATATGGGATATTATATCTATCTTACAGTTTTACTCACCTCACATCGAAGTCCTGAACTATGCCCATATCTGCCTAAAACATTTGTGTCTTCCGGAGGCTGTGAGACTTGTGGCAGAGAAATTTATCGCCCATGAAGAATTCAGAATCCCAGCAGAAGAGCTAGAGAAGAAAATTTTCAAAGACATGGATTTCTTGTCATCCGTTTTCGATAGCAGACTAGCAGAGGTGCCTGAATGGATACCCCAGAACATACTGATGTCTATTGTACATTTCAGCCACTCTATAGACAGTTCTTTCACCCTAGGTATGCGTTTGTCATCTCCCATGAATATTATACTCAATAGAATGGACATTAACAACACCAGAGTCCATTGTGTGAATAATGTTTGGCTGTAGGGTGATATTTGTCTTGATGTTTAAAAACCTGAAAATCATTTAAATTGTCTTTTATTTTTATTTTCATAATGTTACATTTTTGTCATTTTTATTTACAGAAATATTTTTTTAACAACTGATAGTTTTAGTAAACAGTTATCATCTCAACCAATGTGAAATTTTTCAGAACATTTAGAACATGTCAGTGTTGACCAAAACCCATATGAGTGGCAACGAATCATCCAGTACCTCAAGTCCAACTACATCATCAGGTCCATACCTGGCGTCAGACGAATGGCTGTGCACCCTTTGGTTGTTCACTACTGTAAGACTTCTGTCAGTAATGGGAGGCTGGTCCTCAGCGGCCACTGGTATGACCATTCGTGCAACAGGTATGTTTAATCACAGTTTAAAAGTGTACGCTGAAGGCCATTGAGAAAAAGAAAAATTTGGGTGTTTTATTTAACTAATAAAAGCCTGTTAGCTAAGCCTGTTCTTCAACTCAATGCGTCAGATTTTTTTTTTTTTTTTTTGTATTGTAAAGTCGTTTTTTTATTTCTTCAGTGTTTAAATCTCGACATTTTTTTTATATAGTTTACTGTAAAACAAAAAATAATCACTAGAGCTCATATTTCATTAACTGTAAAAATATGCCAGAAAAAATAGTTAATTTAACTAAAGATAAGACTTAAAATTAAGTGTATCTGTATGAGAAAACAGAGTAAAACTGGTATCTTGCCTAATTTAATTTTCAAGTAAGCCCTCATTTAAAACTAACAAATATTTATAACTCGTGATATTTAATAATAGTCCAATGTCACTTGCTTACAAGAATATATGACCAGTTTCTCATGTTTGAGATTGCTAACATAGTACTTAAAAAAATATTGGATAAATGATGTATTTGATGAAAGACATTCTAGCGTTAAAAAAATATAAATAGACGCTATGTTCCTTTTTTAAAGATTTAAAATTGATAAGTTGTGTTAAAATTAAGTTTAGTAAGTTAAAAGAAAAGGTTATAGAAATAAACAATCCATAAAACTGAGAAAAAAAAATCAATGAATACCCGAGCTCTTTAATGTTTTTTGATCTGACAGTGTCCTGCCTACGCAAATATTTCTTTTAATGTTGTGGCACTTCTCCTTAAATCAAAGGCTATTTTAGTTTGACGGGTGGGAGGGGGAGGAAGAAGAAGGGATAGTTTACAGTTTGACTTGCAACCTACCCACTGCACCATCATCTCTTCACTTTATGGGCTGCAGTAATACAAAAAAAAAAGCATGTTGTAAGAGATGCTTTAGTGTCTTTGTGATGCGCATCAACAGACAACCTAGTAAATTTTATTGTCTGTAAATGAGATATTTAGGGCAGAGAATAAAATATTTTTGTTAATGGCCTTAAACTTTTTTATGAAAAATAAAAAATTGTCATATCGCGTTCAGACCAACAGCAACATTGTTTAAAAACTTGTAGTGAGAATTATAATTTTCTGTTAAGTGGCGCTTATAATTGGATTAAAAGTGATTTTTAAAAAAGCCCTAAAATATGCTTCTATTGGCAATTTTTATGAAATACGCCTTAACATTTTAAAAGGGCCGAAATATGATTTTATATTAAAAATAAATAAATAGCTTGAGCATTAAATATATACCACAAAATTTAAAAATATGATTTTTCATGAAAACCTGAGCTCTGATAAACACATATTTGAAAATAAATATCTTGCATTGCATTTTCTGTTTTCATAACTTACAATCCAGTTTTAACAATTATTCTTATCTCTGAAATCAAAGGTACACCAACTTTTTGTGTCGTATGCTTGTAAACACAGAGGCCAACATGCGTATACAGGGAAGGAAAGGGCTGGTGTACGGAGGATTGATCCAAGAATGGCCCAATATGCGCTACCTGATAGAGCAGGCAATCCACTGCAACATGAACACATATGAAGCATTTTTTAAGGTAACCCGTAACAACCAAGTTTGTCACTTTTTTCTTTAAAGTAAACATGAGTTATTTTTTTTTTCCAGTGTGTGAAATGGACTGAATGAGAGAACTAGACTAAAGTACATGACTGATGGAAAAAAATTTCTCCCTCGTTCAAAACATACAGGGGCTGTGTATAGATGTGCTGATTGTGGTAAAGTGGGTGCGATAGGGTTGTCGGTAGCTGGTATAGGCCTATGCGACCCATATTATTTTTATTTTACTGTAATAAATGTATCAATTAATCTCTATTACATGAACTCAGATTTAATAAATACTTAATTATCTAAAATTGTAATAAACAATTGTTCAAGATTAATAAAATACATTCAAAAATGTTTTTACTATATTTTATTGGCTTCCGAACACTTTTTTTTAATCCAGATTTTTTTTTTGGTGTCTAATTACATGACAACTTTAATTTTTATATTGTTTATCAGCTTTCCCTACACTTTTTATGAAATTTTAACTTTGTGACCCGGTAAGATGTTAATACCTTTTTTTAAGTTTTGATATTCAGGTTCAAATTGTAAAATTAAAGAAAAAACATTTTCTTCTCCTAGTACTGAGTAGCTACCCAGCTTTTGGAAACATTGAGCTAAATATCTGAAGATGGAACATTTTTGTTTGGTGTTTCCTATTTATGAAAACAGTATTAACTTAACGCTTTTACTACATAAAGCAAAATACCAGTTTGAGCAGAGACCCGTATATTTAACCTGCCCTATCTAACATTTAGCGAGGTCGCTCGTTATAATGCACTTGAAGTTTGTTTTTTTCTAAGATAAATTAATAATAATATTTTTAAAAAATGAGGCTTTATTTAATCGAATAACCTTTTTTTTTTATCCTTTCTCTTTAGGTATCTTTATCTGCTAATGGATTAATTATGAAATGTTTCTCCAAAGAAGCCAAAGAGTTCTACTGGGGTTTGTTCTCTAGTGCACAGAAATATGGGACACGATTAGAGTGCGCTGTTCTAGAGGCGTTGTATGGAAATGCACTAAGCTCATCATCAGGTATATCAAAAGGAAAGTATGGTTCGTTTTCTGTGGCACAATTTCCCTGCTTACCTGTTCTGCTAGAAATTCTCTACTCTGGATGTTCCCAATGTCACCAGTTAGAAAATAAAATACATTTAAAAATTAAGCCAATGTGTTTTATAATAAATCTATTACTAACCAAGGTCATCAATTGTGCAATTTTAAATTTTAAAGGGAAAAAATGCTACTAATAAACTGATTTATCAAAAAATTCATTTGTAACTCAAACTTTTCACTAATCTGTGATTATGATTTTTTCTATATTAACATTAATTGAACTGATTTTTTTAAATAATCCACTTTAACTCTAATAATAAGCAAAACATACATGTTAGACACTACGTTTGATTTCTAAAGAAAAACAGCTTCTTTGCTAGTGCTAAATTTTTAATTTTGCTTAATTCAAAGTGAAACTTTTATTTTGTTCTATAAATAGCTCAGCTAAATTATCTTCTTTAAAAAAAAATGTGATCTCATCACCATGTCTGTATCTCACTTGCTTCTCATTGACATTTTATGATTATTTTTTTTAAATTTAATTGTGCATTAAGAAAGTTTATATAAATGTGTGTGTGTTTTTAGGGTGTTCTCAATAATGTACTCATCCGTAGCCCGTGACTTAATGAATTGGGTTCTAATTTAAATGATTATTTACATACGTAAAAAAAAAAGTGTTTGAGCAAAAAGAGTGTGCTCAGATAATATGTTCAAACAATGATTGAATACATTCTTTTAGGATACCCTGTATAAACATCAGCATACATGTGTATAAATTTACTTTATATACATAAATATCTTTATAAATGCACAAGGTTACTTTATATGCATCCATGCCTCAGAATCTGAATGCTCCAAATCTTGACCTATGTTGAATCCATGCAAAAATTTTGAATCTGGTTGCTCTCTTGGAATTCACACTCAATTTAAAATATATTTACTTTGAAACATATATATATATATAATGTAACTTATATATCGCAAATTTTATGTTTGGGATCCAGCAAGTGATTAATCTAGTTTCAATTAGTTTACTAATGGGGAAGAAACCTTTCTTTGAACTCTAATGAGCTAGATTTTAATAAGCTTCAGAAACAGATAAAATTCATGTTTTAAAGGTTGACTACATATCCATTCATTCACATAGATCTATAAATATAAGTGAGCTTGTGGATTACATTTTTGCATCTTAGAATTGTAACATCATGGTTCTTGAATATTATTTCTTTGCTTGTTCTCACTTCCAATTTATTTTAGCAATATCTAGAGATTCTTTTCCAGGAATATAATACATTAAAAAACTGTTACTGAATTATTTATTTAATTTTTCAAAATACATGTAATTCATATAAAAAAAAATATTTTCATATTTCTGTATTGTAATAAGCATGGAAAGTTATTTCCAAAAATAAATCAAACAATTCATTAAATTAAAAACTCTTCATTTTTCTCTAAATGTTTATTTGTTTTAAAAACCTGAAAACTTGTAAAGAAAAACAGAAATCGGATATAGATTTTCATGGCTTATAATAGTAAAATATCTCTTACGCGAGACTTTCCTTTAAAATTGATATTATTATTTTTGTGTTAATTAAAAAAAGACATACCTATTTTATGCTTTGAATTATTACATTCCTAGCCAGGGTTAACTTATGGTATTATATTTAATTTTTAATGTAGACTTTCTGTTAAATGTTATAATACACTAATGAGTTAATGTTACAATAAATAATTCACTTTAAATCAAAAGGTCAAATTCCAACATTTTGAGTATTCAAACTTTAAAAGTCTTTAAGTTTTTCAGTCTTCTGTAATATTGTACTCAAAGCCAAATATTAAATACGATTTATTTTTTGAAATATAACTATAGTACACAAATAAATTTTAGACGAAAAGACAATTCTCTCAATTCCATTTAATCTGCTTTTCAATACAATTTAGAGGGACTCTTTTCATATTGCTAAATATTAGTGGATATTTAGCGGTGGTTCTAACCTTTTTGGATTCATAAAGCAATTTTATAATTAACTAGCTGTACCCTGCAAAACCTTTGCATAGAGTTCTATCCCCTTATGCTTGATCGGTAGGCTAGGTTATTTTTTGGTTTCGGGCAGATCCGATTTTTTCATGGTTGTATTTTAAACTGGAATACTGTTGTATTAATTCTTAACTTTCGATTTAACGCACACTGAAAATGAGTATTATTATATATGATTCAAAATGACCTTTTACCCCAAAATATTATAAAATGTATTCCAAATAAATACATATAATAGACATAATCAGTTAATCCAGTAATATTTACAACCTTATTTGAGTCATACACATATCCAGTTAATAAAGTAATATTAACAATTTAAAAAAAAAATCTTTTTTCCTGGGGCACAAAATTTTGTTGGAATTTGATCTGCGTAACACAGATAACAGTTTTATATTTTAATGAACAAGTGTAATCAGACTGACAAGAGTGTTGTTAGGATCTAGAGCTAATATTAATTCTCTGTGTCTTCTGTTTCTGTTCCTTTCTTTGCAATACTTTGCTCCATCTCCACAGCTCCGGCCAATGAAGATGACACAGTGTTATGGTGTAAGTTTTTTCGTTTACATTCATTCGGGAGGGGCAGAAATTCGGTTGACTAAATATTTTTTTTATTTGGGAAAATTTTTAATAGTAATTATTTTACAATTATAATGTGCCATAGAAACTGAATCATACTTTAAGATTGCATGTAAACACTAAATCTGTCTAATTTAGAGGTTAACACAAATATTACTTAACCTTTTAGGTGACTTTATGACTGTGGAATTGGTATGTGTACAAATACATTCACATAGTCATAACTCCCGATTCAAATTTAATCGATTCCTGAAAGTCAATGGAATTACAAGCCTGTTCACAATCAGCTTTTTCCTCTATTATGTCAATCGGATTCATTTCAGTCACTTGCCACAACATTTTTTTAGATAAATTTTAACACTTGAATGCAAATAATCAAATGGGGTGGGGGGATGTGCATGAGGTAGATGAGAGCCGTACATTGATATTTATATAATAGAAAAATTAAATAAAAGTGCCACACTATAGTCAAGATTTAGTGAAAAATAAAGTGATTGAATCATAGAAGCAGCTGGCTCATCAAGAGTCACACTAAATACATCAAATAGCCACATTGCACCACCTATGAACTACACGCTAAGTTGTTGATTTTTTTTTTTTGAAACACATGAGCAGGAGGAAATGTTTTAAATAAGTTGATTTAAAAAAATCCAGAAAATCAAACAAAATGCTTTCAACTCAGTTTCTAATAAGGGCAAACATTTTTAGGTGTGGGGGAAAATGTGGCCTGAGAACTGTGGCAATGTACTAAAAAACACAAGATTTATGAGGGGTGTTTGAATTTCATAGCAGCAGTTGGATTCATAATGAAATATAACCTAAATTTGTTAGGGCATTCAGATCTGCAGGTCTAACTATTTACAGCCAATCCTCAGTTTACGATTCAAAATATGACACATTTGTATATCATAGCAGATTTTCCCATAAGAAACTCAGATGATTGATTTCAAGCAAACTATAATTACTCTTATACACAGTAACGATTACATTTTTATGATTTATATTTTTTTAATAAAATATAGAGTGATCATATTTAATCACTGTGTAGGACTTATTTGGCTGGTGCTAACTGAATCGATGCTGTTTGCTCATTGTAATCTTTTATCTTTGTGTCTGAGTCTGTTAAACCATGCAGATTTGCTAACAGATAAATAAGAGTTAACAATGCAGATTTGCTAATAGATAAATATGAGTTAAACAATGCAGATTTGCTAACAGATAAATATATGTTTGCAATGCAGATATTTTAACACATAAAAAAGGTATTTTTAAAAGCATGCTTAAAATTAACATATTTTTTTTTCTATTTTCATTAATTATACCACACTAACTGCATGGTACTCAAGTTGGATAAATGCAATCCCTCTAACCACATCAACGTTATTACTTAATACTCTTCAGTAACAACATGAACTGTCTGCACCATTTTATTTATAAGGTCTGTTCCATTTTACAGGTGTTGAATTCAACCGTGCAGAACAGCATTTAAATTCTGCAATACAAATGTTGTCCCAGGAAGGGCCATCCTACTATCTGGTGTGGGCTCTGGACAGACGTGGCATTGTCTTACACAGACAGGGGAAATATCAAGAATCTCTCAAGTAAGTTTCCCCAGGCCTATGGGTGATAAAAATTAAAAGAATGTATTCAGAGAAGTTCTCCTAAAAGTAACACAAAGTAACACCATTTTTATGAAGATAAAAATAATTAAAGTAAATCTGGGTACGCTAGTTACTTTTCAACTCTTAAAATTACATTTTCTCTTTTTTTAATTTTCAGTTTTAAATATATCACTTGCAATATTTAAGTGTGAAAACTGAATTAGTTTTGAAATATCTAAGCTGATTGATAGTTATTGAATTAATTATATTAGTTTTGAAATATCTAAGTTGATTGATAGTTATTGAATTACAGTATAGGTCTAAAAAAAATGTTCTTTGTTGTGGGTTTTAAAATTTGAATGTATTTATTTAGCTGATCTGCATTCTATTTATTTTTTTTAACCGGTCATATCTAAGTCTATTGTATTTGACTCTGTCTCATTTCAGGTGCTTTGAACTGGCCAGAAATCATTTACGAAGGCTCAACAAACATGCTCTTGGCGATATGTTTTGCGTCTCCGACCTACAGGTTGAAGAGGAGAGGATAACTCAAGAGATTCATGAGACTATACCGGTCATTTTCACAGGTGGGCCTCAGTTATGCACGTCACATGACTGCACGCTGTCCTGCAAGCTGCAGTTATTTTTTTTTAGAGAGTAATTCGGAGAAAATATAACAAGCTCACTGTTTTATTTTTATTCTTTTAGACTTTAAAATTTTCAATAAAAAAAAATTCCCCCATTACACACACACCCTGCCTCTTGTAACATACACATATACACACCCTGCCTCTTGTAACATACACATATACACACCCTGCCTCTTGTAACATACACATATACACACCTCGCCTCTTGTATATAACACACACATATACACACCTCGCCTCTTGTATGTAACATACACATATACACACCCTGCCTCTTGTAACATACACATATACACAACTCGCCTCTTGTAACATACACATATACACACCTCGCCTCTTGTATGTAACACACACATATACACACCCTGCCTCTTGTAACATACACATATACACACCTCGCCTCTTGCATGTAACACACACATATACATACCCTGCCTCTTGTAACATACACATATACACACCTCGCCTCTTGTATGTAACACACACATATACACACCCTGCCTCTTGTAACATACACATATACACACCCTGCTTCTTGTAACATACACATATACATACCCTGCCTCTTGTAACATACACATATACACACCTCGCCTCTTGCATGTAATACACACATATACACACCCTGCCTCTTGTAACATACACATATACATACCCTGCCTCTTGTAACATACACATATACACACCTCGCCTCTTGCATGTAACACACATATACATACCCTGCCTCTTGTAACATACACAAATACACACCTCGCCTCTTGTATGTAACACACACATATACACACCCTGCCTCTTGTAACATACACATATACACACCTCGCCTCTTGTATGTAACACACACATATACACACCTCGCCTCTTGTATGTAACACACACATATACACACCCTGCAATGTTATAAAAAAATGTTATAAAATAATAAAAACAGTTGTTTTTATCAGAAATAAATCACAAACCTTATAGAAAAAACATATTTTGTGAATCGCCTGAAAGTTTTCTTTTCAAAACATGTACACATGTTATTTTTGTTGTTTTTTCCAAAGCCATCCCACTTTAATTTAAAGTGCACCAGAAGTTTTTTGCGAACCATCCCAATAAATTCTATGCCACCGTTTGTTTACAGTTTACAAACAGACAATAAACATGTATAAAATGTGTACTTAAAAATATTCATGTCAGACCATGACATTAATTAAAAGGAAGCAGAGAAATATAGATTTAGTTTTCTTGCCAATTGATGTTGCTAAATTATTATAATTAACTTGACACGTTTTTGAGTAATGCAAAAGCACCTCAGTTAATATCTTAAAATAAAAAACAATTGATTGCATGTGGCATTTGCAGATAAATCTTTATTTGCGAATTGATTCGAGGGAAGATTGTTTGAATTACAACATATCTTGAGATACTTTTTTTTTAACTAGGCTGGACAGTTAGGGTATCAGATATTAAGAGTTATTGTACTTTGGAAATTTACATTATGTGTATTTATCAGTCTATACCAGACATGGGCAAACTACAACTCATGGGTCAAATCCAGCCCCCACACTGCTCCGCTCATTCCTGTCAATGACATTTACATTTAATTCATATATTTGGTAGATACACCCCATCAGTCTTTTCTTGGTCCAGCCCATCTGTCAGATTTGTTATTCAAACGACCCTGGTCTATAAAAGTTAGCCCATCCTTGATCTGTACTCTACATGAATGATAAAATGTTTAGGGAGTCATAGTTTATGTGTAAAATAATTCAAATTGGACGACAGAAAAAAAACCAAACAATTTATTGGTATTGGTTCTCATAATTTCTTTGTGCAAATATATAGGTAACAATGAGCTGGCCAGAGCAAGACTGAACAGATTATTGGAGCACATCAACAACAGGTGTGAGAATCATCCAGAGCTTTCAACACTTCTTAATCTGATAGGGCTGACAGAACAGAGAGGTAACAGCTATTAATGTTTTTTTTTTTCAAACAACCTCATCACCTCTTATCACCCATCTGCTGCCTTGATTGCCCTAAGTCTCTCAAGTCAAACAACCTCATCACCTCTTATCACCCATCTGCTGCCTTGATTGCTCCCAGTCTCTGAAGTTTAATTTTGTGCATTTCAGGAAACAACAACCTTGACAGTGCACTCAAGTGGTACCGTCTCTCTTACAATGAACGAATGTATTTGTACAAAGTCAATCCTGAAAACCTGTTGGCAGTTCTGAACAATATTGCCATGATTCTTCTAGAACAGGGAAAGCTGGGTAAAATTTTTATGTCAAAATTATTTGGTTAATTATGACAAACAAAAAGTTTCTTGAAATAGAAGAAAGGTGTATTACTAGTTTAGGGAGAAGAGTACCAACCCTGAATGTCACATGTTCAAAACTCAATACATGTTGTATGGGCTGGTGCATTTCTCCTCGTGTAAAAAGCACCATCTTAAGGTGGGTTATGTTGACGAGGGGTAACTTTACAGTTACAGTTCAGTAATGTGGCAACTGTCTAGTCCCACTGTATCTTCACTACACTATACCACCAGAAACACAAAAATCTGCTTGCCCCATCAACATTAAAGATATCTTTGACTAGTTCCAAAAGTTTAAAAGCAATTATAGTGACAGGTTTGGTACAAAATTAATCAAGTATAAAAACCAATAGATACCTATCACAAAATGTTAACAGCATTATGATAAGGTATGTCACAGGGAAAATGATCAGTTTCTGTCCATTTCTAGTCTCAGGAATGACACACACCAGCTCGTAAAAAAAAAAACTTTTTTGAAGTTAAGGTGTTTGATGATCTTTAACTAAGATGAAAATTGTACATTTACCCGGATTTTTATTATTATGATCTCTGTGTTACAGAGCACTGCATAAAGTATTTGAATCAAGCTCTTGACATCCGACGTGAATGTGGGTGGAGACATTACTATACAGCCTTGACCCTGACACACTTGTGCGAGGTGTACATGAAATGGTAGGTCAAATGCTGTCAACTGCTTCGTTGTTTTAACCTAATCTTTCTCTAGGGTTCACTTTTTTTGTTTTTAAACATATCAGAATAAAAAAAATATTTTAAGTTGTGGATTGAATTATTCAACATATAGTGTAAATAGCATGGGTGGGCATTCAAGAGTTTAATCAAAGCCAGGGGCATTTTTTCCATATTTTATAAAGTACTTGTTAAAAGTCCCTCAAGGTGTTGTGCTGACAACACAATTTCTTTATTTGCCGAGGCTACAGAAACAGATGAATTCCACACTTCATCTGCCCTTTAGGGCTAAGGGAACTTAACTTTATCTTTCTATAGACTTTTGTTAAGTTTACTACCAATGAAACTGTCAGACTAATTTATTTGTAACCTCAATCTGAAAGCTAAAGGTCCAAATGTTTAGCTGTTAAAAATGGAAAATATTTTCTCAACTAAAAAAAAATGTTAGTTTTAATGAAAAGCAAAGAAACGTTTTTTATTATCTAAATTTAAAAAAAAAAAGGTCGGTTCTCAGAAACATTTGAAATCTAAATTAATGAACAAATATTTATCATTGTGTTTCAGTGATAATTTTCCAGAGGCTTTTAAGAAAGGTCTGGAGGCTGAAAAAATTCTAAAAGTGACGGCAAAGGAGCACGACATGAGACTGAGAATTAATTTTACCCTGGCACACATCAGGGTGGTTCTCAGACAGAGGATGGAGTCAGAGTCTGCAAGAGAAGAAGCTTTTGGGTTTGGTGGCCATGAAGACCTTCAGAATATCCATGATCCAGTGATGACGCCTGCCGGACAGGATATGAACGTCCCCAATTTTCAAGATCTTATGACTGACAGTGAAAATTACAACAGTTTGAATGCGTCGTTCAGAGCCTATAGTACTGATGGGTATAACCCCAGGTGCTTTCAACAAGGCCCTAGCCAAAATGTCCCCTTGGGACAAGGTGTCAGGACGAGCCCTGCTCCAAGTTTCCCTTCCACCCCTCTGACCACAACTGAGATTGATCCGTCGGATCTTAGCATGACAGCAAGTGACTTCCTAGAGTGCGGAGTGAGCATCCACCAGGACAGCAGCGGGCTGAGTGATGACGGGCACAAAAACTACCTGGCATCTCAGACACACAACATGGTGCTGAATTGGGGAGACCATGCCAGGTTGGCCGAGCAGAAAGAGGCCATACTAGAGTACATCAGAAGAAATGAGAAAATAGAACAATCTGTATTCAAGAGCCCTGAGCCCCTGAACTCTAGGTACGAGCTTCTGAGACAGCAAGCCCCACTTTACTATTACATCAGGGACACCCCTGTCGAGCAGCTTGACCTTTCCACATTTCTGCGTCTCATGGTTGGCTCATGTCACATATGTGCATATGTAAAAACTGTTTACACAGAGGAGATGTGGAGAAGGGAGGCCACTCATCTGGTGTTCACCAGGCAAGAGAGGGAGAGGTTTATACAAGAGTTTGACCATATGAGACTGGACCCTCACTTCAACGACAACCTGAACCTCTCCACTCAGACAGCTGCTGCGGCTGATGTTAGCTTCAAGTCTCCCACTTTCTGCATGGACAGCAACAAGTTCGGCAATGGGTGTGTGAGTAAATTGGTAAAATCTCAAGACTTCCATTCACATATCCAGGAAAACCAGAGTCTTGCAGGGGCAGAAAATGTAAGTAGCTTCCTGGACAGTCCATTTTACCAGTTTCATTCAGTTGATAACAACCTGTCTCCTCAAGTTGAGTCCCCAAAAATTATTGAAGAACAAAAACAGCTGCTGCTACAGCTGACCAGGCAGAATCCACATGATTACGGAGCCGTTGGAGGACTGAATATCGTACAGCCTGAGTTTGACAACAATTTGGCCACTTGTAATACCAAGCCGGAGAAATTGTCACTTGGGTCAAAGGTTATGGGGATTGTTCGAGAGCCAATAGAACAGAGCGAGGACGACAGTCTCTTCATCAGGAATGATCTTCCTCCTGATGAGTATGCTCATCCAGCTGACCAGTCAAGATATTCTGCTGGTTTACGTGGTCATCACCTCAACCAGCCAAAGTATTTGCCCACTAATCATCCAAGTAGAAATGCAATGGATAATGTGCAACTGTCTGGCATTGTCAAAGAGCAATTAAAATATCAGTATTATCCTGTTGAACATTCAACTAATCAATATGACCCTCCAATTCAATATAGTCCTCAGTGTCCCATTTCTGGTCACAAAAAACATTTGTTGCAAAACCCGGAACTCCTTCAGCCATCTTTAGCAGATGTGAGATTTCCTCCGACGGAATCACAGCAAGAAACATCAGCATCTGTTCCGCAGTTTATTTCAGAACCTTCAGAGAGTCCATTCTCACAATTTCTTAAAAAAGCATGGCCACTTCTCACAGAGAAAGGAAATCAGAACCTCAACACTCTGTCAGATACATCCAAATCTTCACCCTCACCGCCATCCCAGTTTGTCCAGCAGTATTTAAAAGACATTCTGAATCCTGTTAATTGTCCTCTACCCAACCTTGACCCTGATAACAACAACAACAACAGTGCTAATGTCGATACAAAGGGATCAAACAATGTTGGTGTGAGTATGCTACATTCTGTGCCACACTGCCTGGCCGGTAAACAGGATCCACCAGAAGGCCAGGCGTCATCACTGGCTGAAAGTGGCTTTGCAGGATCTTCCCTGTGCAGCAGTGAGGACGACCCTCAGCATCAGGCTGCGTCAAGGAACATGCTAAGCCACTCCAGTCATGTGACTAACGAAAGTGGATACGCCTCTGGAGGGGCCGTTCCAAAAACCACCAGAGTTAACAGAGCGACAGACGATGCACCCAGAAATCCCTCCTGCGTTGTTGAAAGGCATCCAAAGCATGGTGTGGTTAACAGCATTGACGGTGGGTTTGAGCATCAGGAAAGCTTCACATCACATCCAGATATTCGGAAAAGCTGCACAGTCTATAGGGAGCCTTGTGAAAGCTGCGAGTCTTCAGATGGCAACATCTTCAACTCTGACAGGGAGCCAGGGGAGGACTCCTGGTGTGATACCATTGTATCTGGACAGTGCTCTGGGGAAAACTTCATAACTGTAGTTCCAAACTTCAGTCAGAGATCTGAGGGTGGTCACACTTCCGGTGACCACTCGGTTGACCGCCATATTCACAATTCGGACACCAGCAGCACATCAGGTGACTAAATCATTCATCATTGTCAAGGATTGAGGGTTGGCTTACAAGCTACTTGATGATCAAATATTATCTTCATATGTGACAATATTTATTTTAAAAGAAAGATATTCATCCACAGTACTGTGGTTGTGTGTTGTTTGCATGACTTTCTTTTTAGTGCTGTCCTCCCCCCCCCCTTCAGTCTATAAATTTGTTTTATTCATCAGTTGTTGTTTTTTTTTTTTGAGTGCACTGATTGGGTCTAATATCATTCAAAATCTGTATCTTTAAGTGGTGTGACTTTGTGGTGCATTGGTTGTGAGTCTGATAGTGGGTGTAACACCACAGCTACACAAGTCATATGTGGGTGGTGTTTCCATTACATCCTCTGCTAGGAGACAGGGCACTTCAAAAACTCACCGATAAGTGGTATGCAGGATTCACCCATTGGTGGTGTGCTGGATCAACAGATAAACATCTCATCTATATTTCAGTCAGATTTATAAAATTGTGTTTGCATGTGTCACTACATAAATAATTTAGGCCACACAGACCAGTTTTGTTTTTTTACTTCGCCTCTACTTGACTTATTAAACCTAAACGTCTGGCTCCAACTGGCCTCATACTGACTAGGATGGTATATTTTGTATGTTCCATCACTAATTCCTATTTCATCAAGTCAAAGTGTTCTGTCACCATCTCTAATTTCACATCTTGGTACAACAGTTCACTAACATTGTATATGTACATTACAAAATTTGTTGTTTTTTTAGGGCAGTGTGACCTATTAAAATTATTATTTAGTGTTGGTATTTTATTTTTTTTTTAGAAATCGAGTTGGCAATATTTATTTTATACAAAGATTGTTGTATGGTGCACAATTTTTCATTAGAGGCTTAGCCTGTATGGAGTATGCATGTATTATAATGTCTGCCTGAAGTAATTTACTTAATCATAACTGAAAAACCTATGTAATGTCTTCCATTTTTTTTTTTCAAAAATTTTTCCTTCACATTTTGACATCTATGATGATAATAATTTTTCATGTAGGATGGTTTTGAAAAAATTCAGCTTGGCAAATGTTGTTGTTGTCGTTATGTTTTTTTTTTTTTTTTTGTTACTTGAATTTCAAAGACACAATTTTTCTGATGCTTTTATTTTTAATGCTTGACGATTTATTTTGTTTTTTGTTGCAAAAAAATTTTCTCCTTTGAGTATGAAGCACGCCTCTGATGTCTAAATATCGACCAGGAAACACTATAACAGGCCAACAATTTTTCCCCTTATCAAATGTTTAGAGCTCCCTTCCATTATACGTAGATGTTTAGTAATGATGTAAACAATTCAGTTTGTTATGTTCTTACTTTTTTTTTTAATCTCTTCATGTATTTAGTGATAAATGGATGTACTCATTATGTATATATTTCTTTCAGTATAAAAGTGTGTATATTTGTAAATATGTGTTGTTATGGAATTCTTGCAATATTCTTTAAGCTCATCTGGTTATAGGCCTGGCTTATATCTGTACATGTGGATGTTATATCTGTACATGTTGATGTTATATATCTGTACATGTTGATGTTATATCTGTACATGTTGATGTTATATATCTGTACATGTTGATGTTTTTTTTTAGTATTAGCAGTTTTGATAGGTAATTGTTATTTTTATAAAAATGTCTACATTTTTTTCTTGAGATTGTTAATATCTTTTTTACCTGCTATATTTTAGGTTTTTCTAATTGTACATACAATATCATATTTTAAAGAAACCATTCAAGTCATAAAACATGTCACATTGTCTTGGTGAACTGTTGTGTCATGGCACCTTATTGAGCAATGTTATAAAGATCTTCTTAATCCTGTATTCATGGAAAGGTTGTAAATCTTTGTGATGTTTTTTTTTTTAAAAAAACAAAAATTTATTTTCTAATTTTCTTTGAGTTTTCCATAAATAAAATTATATTCTAGATAGATTCTTCAAAGAACTATTGGAATAATATTAAGCTGCCATTACCTCACCCACCATCATTTTTCAGGCTGCAATAAACTCTATATCATCCCATGAAACCCTTGCCAATGCCTTGGAATCTGCTGTACCAGATAGGCTTGGAGCCACATCCCTGTTATATTTTTTTTTTAATACCTTGGTTAAGCTGTGAAGTACTTTAGTATACTTTTATTTAAGAGTATAGACTCTATCTTGGGTGGAACTCCCAACTTTTCACAACCAATATGAATTTATTTCTTCTAGCTATGAAATTTTTTTAAAAGGACCAGAAGAAAATCTACAAGTCATATTATAGCTCTAATACAACATTAGGTAAATATAAGTTTTCGTGAAGATATTTTTTTACCTGATCTTCTGGCCTCTTGGTGAGGAAGTTTGGGAAAACATGGTTCCATGCCCAGTTGTGAAATGGCTGTCCTATGGTGAAAGGATAAACAAGGGATCATATAGTATGTTGATTCTAAGTTTAACAAAGCTCTACTCCCGTGTTCTCTAAATGTTGCGGTTAAGCATTTCACTCTTACTTCAGAAATTCAAAAGAACTGCACAATTAATGAATTATCATAATGAAAGATCCTTACATAATTTTAAACTGGCTAATAAATTTTTATTCTTTCAATTAATGGTATAGAATTGTGCAACCCTCATTCTTGTGTTGTATTGTTTTCTTTATATTATGATTTGCATTTCTTTTTTGGAAGAAAACTGTACATTGTATATTGACTACTGTTATTATTTTGAATGTTCATGTTTTAAACTTCCTTAGTTATTTATTGGTAAACTCTGTTTCAATAAGAACCTTGATTTTTATTGTTATTTATAACTTAGTGAACATAGTCTAAAAATAAGACCAATGATATTTAAAAGATGATTTTGTCATTTTTTTTTATTCTGGCACCTGCACATAATGGCAATAGTGATTTACCCATAAAACATAAAAATGTATAACTTTTTTTTTTGGTGAATTTTTTTTTTTAGCAGCTGATACTGGGTACTGTAACTTGTAAGCACAAAAGAAAATAATCTTGTTTAATTTGGAAAAAAATAAACTTTATGGGTTTATAAATAGACACAACATAAATACATGTCAGTTTCTTTTTAATTTACAATTGTATTTAATTATTTAGTAAATGTAACAGCTTTAGAATTTTAGTGGCTAACACTGAAATTGGCAATTCTTTTAAAACTTTAACACCTTATTAAGTGATATTCAGCTAAGTAAACAAAGCTTAGAACAGAAAGTTGGGAATAAGATGATTAGGACTCTGCTGAGTTGTAATAAAAAATGGTTATAGGCTCCAAAATGAACTGATTAATAGCATGTAATTTTTTATTTAGTTATAACTTATTGCACCATTCATTCCATTTTTGACTTTTCTATAGACCCTTTTTAAAATATTGGTTTGAATAGTTCTTAATCCCACTAAAAATATAATTAACAGTATTACCAGATATATAATCTACAGAAATAAATTTGAAGTTTTTTTTTCAGTAAGTCTATTAGCATGTTAGCTTATGTACACAATTTTTTTTGGCATCTATGTACACAATTTTTTTTGGCATCTGATAATGTAGTTTTTATGTCTGTTCAAGTGAGCACAACATAATGGATTAGTAAGTACTATGGGGTAAAAAGCATGGGAGTGGATTTCGAAAATACAGACTTTTGCAAAACTTTCTCAATTCATTGTGTGTATATTTTCTAATAGGGGTCATCCATAAATTCCAAATATTAATGTACACAAGGTAAATTTTATGTTTTGGACGTCCACAACGGGGGGGGGGGGGGGGGGGGGGTAAAAATAGAAAAAAAATTGGTGGACTAATCTTTTGAAGCCAGTACAAACTTATAAGACAAGAACTATCATTAATGGAACTGATACAAGTTAAGAACTCTCATAAACCTTAACAGGTGTATTTAATATGCCAGTTATAAAGTTGTAATGTCAACCTTGTTTGAATACAAAAAATAGAAATGGCAGGTGTGATTTTAATCCTGCTCTGTATCTATGTTGTTCGATTACAATTTTTTACATGCACAATTAGAACAAAAAACTCAAATAGTTTTACATATAAATTTACTTTTGTAATATACATTTAAAAACCAAATAATCAATAACAATGCTTATTAATTAATAGAAATCCAATGAAAAATGGACTGAATGAGAAAACAATACACACGTGATTACCAAGGCAAGTTAGAAATACACACATTTTTATAATTAAAAAAATTCCTATTGAACACAAAATACATATCAATATTTAACAAAGCGAAGGGAAAGTTATAAAAAAAAACTAATGTTATAGTTGCTGGAGAATTCTATACCATATCAAAAGCACATGAACAGTAGTACTTCAGTGAGATGAGACATGTTTCATGACAATACTTTCATTAGCTTCTGAAATGATCTGTATCTGAATGATTGCAGCAAAAGTCAAATACTAAAGGCAAATGCTAATACAACAAGCCAAATATAATGTAATGATTTAAATAAGTGTTATTTTTCAAAAAAAATATCTGTGCTAAAAAAAAAATCACTTGGGTAATGGTGCAAGTATTTACTTTTAATATGAAAAATCTACACAAACAACAGCACAGGACAATGTTTTCAATGTGAGGCTAGTGGTAGAAAAAGCTATATACAAAACAATTAAGGAAACTCACTCCATGATAATGTACAGCCTCACAGGGGGCACACACTTCAGTTGAAGTCATTCCTAAACAACTGGTCTATTTAACAGAGCCACAACATTGGGTTGATCAGTTCAACAAGATGTATTATCAACAGAACATGCAGACATTATCTTAATAGTAAACTTGTAACCCCTACCAGAAAAATAACTAGCAAAAAAAAAAAAAGTAAAAAACTGGGGAGAAAATAGTTCATTCACACAACCACAAACATTTGTCAAAACATTCACCTCTAATAATTATTTTTCTTCTTATTGATTTAAAAAATGCAAAATATAAAAAATAAATATGCCTTTCCCCCACTGCAACATTCTATAACCAGCGTAAAATATGTCAAGTCTCTAACAATGTTATCATAGAAGTAATATATAGTTTCAAGAGTTTACCACAAATGATGCTCCTTTACAAAAAAAATTTATGATTTTAAAAAATAAAAAAGGGAATAAAAACATCTCAATAAGTCATTAAATAAAACGACAAAACATAGTCAACTATACAAGAACATTTTTTTACACATTATTTTATTGATAGCGTACTGCTCATTGATTATAGGATAGGACTTTGTGCTAGAAATATATCTATGTTTTTGAAATAGACAAAGCATATAACATGGCCAATGAACTATCAGTATACAATAGAAATAAGAATGCAGATAAACATTTCTCATAGAAAATATTGTTCAGTAAAGCATGGGCAAAATATAGCGAATTACTAACTGGAATTTCAATATAACAATTCAAGAATTCATAAAGACTTTGGCTGCTCTTTTGAAATGCTAAAAACCATAAATTAACATTTGAACATTTTCAAAAATCAGTGAAAACAAACAGAACTAAGGAAGCACATCATAAACTAAATAAATGTAATGCATGCTATGTCATGAAGTGAATTTAGTCTTTCAAATCTAGGAATTTTTGGAACAGAAATGAGTATTACAATGATGTACAATTAGTCTCAGGCCATTACAAATTAGCGCAAGTATTTTAAATGACAATGTGTTTAAATCAATAGTATTTGCTTTTTAAAGTATCAAATGCCATTTTTTCATACATCTGTAGTTAGACAGGTGACGTTGACTTGATATAATAATTAAAGCATTAAATAGAATCTGGGAGATAAAACGTTTGGTGCAGTTAGCACATAGTACCAAGTACACTAACCATTTTATGTTAGGGAAAGGATCATAGTCTAATAAATGTTCGCAGTTAACAATATGATCACAGCTCGTTAACATTTTGCATGTTAAGAAAAATATAGAAAACATTACTATTTATAAGAAGCATTTATTTTCATATTCAATTTAGAAGATATTTCAAAAGAACTTGAGACAATGTCAGAGAAAGTGTTAATACAACATAACATTCATTGTAAGCATGTCAATAAATAAAATAACTACAGACAAGGTGACAACTTAAGGAATGGTTCCACAGTCTTAAATTTCTCATAATGGCACAAAGAATCGTGCAATATCATTAAAAACATGCCAAATGCATAATTTTTAAAAAAATTCCTATGCATCTTAATTTAAAGGAAGCCATTACTTTATAACTTTAAAAAATACATACAACTGACATTTTAATGAAATAAAAATTGAAGCATAGCTGAACAGAATGAGCAAAAATGTTCAAACTATTATAAGGAATGGATGGTTTACAAAAAAAATAGTTATACTTGACTAGCTTCAGTGACATGTCAACAATGGCATAACCTTTGCACAGCACTAATCAAGGTTTTTGTGTCTTAATTCTAAAATTGATATCAGCAATTGTTCACATCCATTATAAACAAATAAGAAAAATACTAAATGTATCAAATGAAACAAGTCTTCAAAAAGAAACAAAAAGATTTCATAGTTTAAAGAAAACATGCATTAGAATCTTCACATATTAACTTCTGAGACAACACATGAACAAAAAAATTATTTATTTTTGTTTAACTATAGTTTAAAATCATTCAAGGGAACATAATAGTATGTTATTAATGTACAAACACAAAGCAATGATTAAAAATAACTTACATCAGTAAGGGCATATTAATGTAAAGTTTTCATTTCAAGAGATAAACATACTATATAAAAAAGTCTACCCATTTTCATTGATTTATTTTTACATGAAAAATGAGGCAGCAAAATATGCATGGCATATCTTAAGACAAAAAACCTTGATGAAATTTTTAAAATTAAGCACAAAAAAATGGAGCATCATTGTTTAAAACAAAATATATAGCTTTGGCATCTAAATTTCAATCATTTAAATAATTCTTATGCAATTATATCAATTATAGACATCCTATTGGCAGAGAAACAAAAAACGATATGTTCTACTATTTGTTTTCATACAGAGCTCCAATGTTAAAAAAAAGGAACAAAATGAGCATCATAAAAATTCAGATCATCATTATTATTATCATCATTGTCAACAGGTTAAAAGGCATTTGAAATCATGATCATGTATGTAATACTGTATTGTTTCAATTTGCCATCACTAAAAAAAATTCACTGTCTATGTAAACAAGATTGAAATTATGAAATGTTATGAACATTAGCATACATTATCATCTATTATAATTGGAGGGAAAGACTTTTGTTTTCCTTTATGTACAAAATACAAGCATCGAAACATTAGCTATTATAATATTTATCTCTAACATTTTTATTTTTGCATTTAAAACAAAAAAAGTTTATCGAAAAAAATTCATTTGTAATATCAGTATCAATCATCAATTCTATTTATTAATATATGTCCAAATGTAGAAAAAATATAAATGAAATAAAATGAATAATATAGCTATATCTTCTTCATTGGATTATTTTCTAGTCATTCACACACATTTGACCACACTAGTTTGTGTTTACAGACATACCAGTTGATTCAGCAACCTTTAGGGAAAACAGGGTGAATATATATTATCAAGACAATACCAACAAGATAAAAAAAAATTCATGCCAAGTGATTACAGTGTATACAAGACATTACAATGCTAATTACATAATCTGATCTAAGCCATTACCAGAAATCTGTTTCTTGATAAATCAGCAAAACCAATACCATAAAAAAAATTAAAACATCTCTGCCGGTTAGTTAAAACTCAAAGCTTGTCAAGTTTAAATGTGCACATCCCATATCTGTCAAGTTTGGAATGTGGTGCTTACCAAATGTAGATGTATAAGTGGTGTAGCACATAAACATGACCCATGTTAATTCAAGGAGATGAAGCATTTGTTAAAGCTATTTCATCATGTGCAAAGACGTGCATTGTGAGCAGAACCATTTTGGAAATATCCAGTGAACATTATGTGATCATACAGGCCTTGCCTTAAGATAAAAATATTAAATGCTACTGATAAGCTATTATTAATGTGTACATGTACAATTTTAATGATGGATACACTGGTCCTGGGTAACCACAATGCAACATCAATGAAATATGGGCAAAGCTTGATTAGATGAAAAACAAACAGAAATATACAGCTGCCATTCTTAAATCAACTCTGATGATCTTACTATATGTTACTATAACCACAATTTTAAAGAGTCCAACATAATATAAAAATAAAATCTATCACTTATACAGCATAATGTATTTTCAGCTCAAAAATACAAAATAATGCATCAAATTTTGTGTTTGAAATAACAGATTGGTATGAAAATGACATTTCATAAAGTTTATCTGCATGAAACGTAATAAATTAAGGAAATGTGTAACCCGTAAGAACATTAAGATACAACATTACTAATCATAAAAAGATACTGGCATTTAATTTATCATTCTTTTAAAATTTTAGAGCAATTGTTTTAACTTGTTCAAATATGTCAATTATCAATGCAGATTATTAAATTATTAAAAAGAAAATGAAAAGAGGGAGGTTACATTCCTTGTATAAAAGCAAATTCAAAATATCTTACTGTGTGATATCTGAGAGTGATTTAATAATGGCAAAACTATACACAAATTAAAAAAAATAATAAAATATTACAGATATTTAATCATCACCAAATTATGTAATATATAAAGTATAGAAACTGATTACAATTTTAACATGTTAATGTAATGATAACGATTAAATATTGCAAACACCAGCAAATACAACACAAAATGCACAAGTTTAAAATGTATTAAGCAGAGAGAGAAACAAAAAGATGTTCCCACAAAAACTAAAATCCTGAGGGCTTAAAAAAAACCATTACAGTAGAAAATTTTTAAAGGTAAATATCCCAAAAAGAAAACTATCCTAAAAGCTCCTCTGTTAAATGTTTGGAGTTGACACTAGTCTTCAAATTAAATGGCTGTTATTCTATCTACCCAGACTGTACTGACTTGTTGGTAGACCTAATTGAAAAAGAAGTAAAACATGAATAATAATGAGCTGGAGAACATATACAAAAACTCATTGTTAACCATTTAGATCTGACTAAAATCCCTTCCAATTTTAAAGATAAATGTCAAAATAAAAGGTTCTTTGTTTTAAAAATTAACTTTAAAGCTGTACCTAATTTAACTTTTCTATTACAAACAAAGAAATGTTTAACATATTTAGAAAGTATCATGAACATGTATGAATTCCAAAAAAAATATATACTGCTTATTTTTTCTATAGTTTTCCATGGTGACGACACCAGACTTATTCATACTTTCCTTTAAATCTTTATCTGACCAACTATTTTCCATTAAAACGCAAATTAAATTGCATTTTAAATCTATATCAAAATCACTTTATTGTTTAATTAAAAATGTACCTTCAAGTTATTTAGCTAAATATGTGTGGAATTTCATCCATTTTATCTTAAACGTGACAAAATAACTACATCAAAAAATTGGCTGAAAAATAAATTGACCTATATTAAAACTGTAAAAACCCAAAAATATATCGTTTTCCGCACTTCAAGGAAGTTAAACTTTTATAGCTTAATATAGTTTATAAACACAGAATAAAAAGTAGCGACAAGGTGGCGATCGCCAACTGCAAGATGTAAAGGGTTAAGAAAGTTACCTCAACACTCCCAGAATATATTACTGGCCAGGCTGTCCACCTTGTGAAGCTGCTTGGTTTGCAGCCACCTGCTGAAGTACCATCTGTGCTTCATGAATCATACCTTGTGATCGGTAATATTCAATCCATGCCTGGCTATAATCTGGCTGTCCTGTTTGTGGGTTGATGGCTGTAAAAAAAAAAACCTTAACATAAGCCCCAAGTCTGCAATTCTCAATTATCTTGCCCATGACCAACAAATCCAATGGAAAAAATCAATAAGAACTTTTCAACAATTGAGATTAAATTTAATTGTTACTGATTGCATCATCTTTATTTATTATGCTCATCTATTAGTTACAAATTCCCATTTATAAAAATAATTTTACTTTTTTATAAAAGCTTACTAAAATACAAAAGCAGTAAAGTCTATCTTGAGCACATTGAGGGTTGAAGGGTTGATATTTATTTGTGCTTTTCGCTTATATACATACATATGTAGCTAATATTAATTAAACAAATTATTTAACTAGAAAATAAGTACAAAACATGAAAACGTCCTATCTAGACCTACTGTGATTGATTCGCAACTCACTGGGTTGAGCATACGATGTCTGTGCTGGTTGTTGCTGCTGCATCGGCTGTTGCTGGGGTGCTGCAGGCTGTTGGGGTGCTGCTGGCTGTTGAGCAGCTTGCTGACCATATGTAGCATAATAATATGCTGCCCATGCAGCAGCATTGGCATCATTTGGTTGTTTATCTGTTAAAGGAAATGAAAGAAGATTAGCTTTAACCATGACTAAAATAATACATATAAAACCACATCCAATTTCAAATATTACTCTAAAGGTAAAGCTTTCAAAAGTAAGATACTAACTGGGCATGCTTTGCTGTTGAGGGTACTGATTTCCATAAGCATTCCACCCCTGCGGAGCACCTCCATATTGCTGTTGAGGAGGCTGACTAAAAAAAAAAATTTGTCCATTAACAACTAAATAATTGAAAAGGAATCAATCGCCTTATCAAAACAGACACAAAATATAGAGGTAATAATGTATTAATTGTAAGTGTTGCAAGGTCTACTATCAAACTCAAACAATGGGGTCCTTTAGAAGGACCATGTTTGTGTTAGCGAATCCTTGCTGTATGCTATAGCAGACATTTGACACCCAAAACTTTAAAAGAAAGATCTGAGCTCTAATATTCTGCAAAATATATTAAAAACATTAACCTTAACAGTACAAAATAATTACCTTGGCTGCCCAAACTGCCCTCCAAACTGATCATAACCACCTGGACCTTGAGGTCCGGGTCCACCAGGTCCTCCCTGTGGTCCAGGACCTCCAGGAGGACCACTAGGACCACCTGGACCGCCCATCATTCCCCCTGGTCCACCTCCTGGTCCATGGCCTTTGGGATAGAATGACTGGAAAGAAAAGTTGAAAAAGTAATAAATCAGACAATGCCCCCTCAAGTAACAAAATTTGATGTTAATGCAGAAAACATTCAGGCATTAGCACATTTACGTATATATATTCAAATAAACTGTATATGTTATATAATATACCTGATCATTGGGTCCACCTTGTTGGCCAGTTTTTTCCTGAATAAGTTGAATTGCATGCTGAATTTGATTAGGATTTCCACGGATATTAAATAACTTCTCACTCATGTTTGGCGGTGGATTCCGATCAAGCTCTACATGTGCACCAGACTGTCTGTTTATTTCTCTAATGGTTTCTCCACCTTTAAATAGATACATAGAAACATTGAAAAATCTATATTCAGACAAATGGATTTTTTGTAATTATTTAAGGCTAGCGAGAGAATATTATGAAATATGTAATTACAAGATGTATGCATTGATACTAATTAACAATTAAATGACTAAAGATTAGGGCTGCCGTTCATTCACCACTAAATACATTAAAAAATGTATGCAATAAAAAAATTAGCCCAACACATAAATGCATCAATTTGTCTCAAATTAACTTCAAAGCATTAACCAAAATTTACCAGAAAATATCTGAAGAAAAAAAAAAAAAATGACCAGTAATGTTAACTTAAATAGATAGCAGCTAGATGACCTGACACTGAATTTGCTTGACAGGTGTCATGGGTTTAGAAAAAGGGCTACACTTCTTTGGTACAGGTGGGGGTGAGCTATTTTTGTTATTTTATAGAATATAAAGAGCTTAGCACTAGTGTTTTTTATGTCTGTTTTACAATAAGTAGTGAACCTAAGCAATAGAAATTGGCTCTTTGGGAGAAGCATAAAACTCACAGAACTGCATAACGCTCTCTAAGAGTCGCTTTTAGCCACCAATGGAATATGACAGAAAAACATATTTGAACATAAATGAAATAATTTGTGACCATTCACCTTGCATTAATTTAGATAAAATTGTGCATGTTGATTCCAATTAAAAATTAATAGAACAGCAGCTCTGCTAAAATAGATTTTGAATATCAATAAACCACAACCCAATAGATTTGTGCAAATGAAAAATTCAATAGATTCAACAGTTTAGTATAATGCAACCACTTCCTGAAGAAAAAAATTGGCATACCTTTGCCTATAACAAGTCCACATTTATCAGCTGGAACACTAAAAGTTGTTTGGTCTTGAAAGTTGGGATCAAACCTCCCACCCATACCACCTCTAGGTCCTGGTGGTGAAAAGGGTCCATTTCCAGGTCCACCCCTGCCCATGTCATTTCCTGGTCCAGGCCCCATTGGACCAAAATTATGTACAGGTTGTCCCTGAAAAAGTTAAGAATAAAATACTTATGTATTATGGCCAGAACAGAAACGGATTGAAATAGTAACTGACGTGATCTAAATGGTTTTAAAAATACTTTTAATCTAAATAATGAAAGAAAACTAACCCCCATTATATTGGCTTTGCCTAAGAGGTCCTGAATCATTCTTACTGCCTGGTTTACCTTATCAGGAGGACCTGTTACAGAGCAAATTCTATCTGGGCTCTGACCATCATCTGAAATTTGTTTATAGCACATTAAAAGAATGCAACTTTTACTACATTAGTTACATTAATTTATTCAAATGTATTCAGAAAAAATAAACACACCTGGTTTAAATTGTACTTTAGCACCAGTTTCTGTCTGAATTTTTTTGATCATGTCACCACCTTTACCAATAACCAATCCAACACCTTGACGTGGTACACCTATGTCCATACCATTTGGTCCACCTCCACCATGCCCCATGTGTCCCATGGGTGAGCCAAACTCATTGTAACCACCACCGCCGCCACCACCAGGACGAGGAATTCCATCCTTCTCAGCCAGAAGATCAAGGACCATTTCTTTGGCTCTTTGACACTTTCCTGGATCGCCACTTATGCGTAGTGGTTTATCGTGAGCAGAAGGAGCATTATTGTCTTGGATCATAACCATTTTTACTCCTGCACGTTCCTATAATTTCAATTAAGAATTTGACTTTAAAATAGTACCATTTTAAAGCATTTAATTAAATAATAAGAAGTAAATTTACCTGCAACTGTCGTATTGTTTCACCTCCTTTACCAATGATTAGACCAACTTTGGAACCTGGGATGTTCATTTCTACAACAGCACCACCTTCTCCCATGCCATCCATACTTCCGCCACCCATATGAGGTGCACCACCTCCCTGTCCTCTTTCAATAATCTGCTGCATGGCTTGCTTGCACAACCTAGTGAAGTATTCAATAAGAAGGATGGGGTATGGATATAAGATTTGTAAGGAGGGAGAGTGCAACAAATTACAAATCAAAAAAGCATCTAAATGGAATAACGTAATACAGAAAGGATGTTCTGAAAAATATGTGTCATTTACTTACATAATAGCAGTAGGTGACCCTGTAAGTGTGCAGGGCCTATCTGGCAAGCCTCCACTATCTAAATGTACAAAAGAACAATAACTATCAACAATAACTGAACTCAAAGATTATTCTCATTACTTCTTATCAAAATTTAACTCAGAAAAACATGACATTCAACAAGGCTTTTCAGTCCGCCCGTCAACATTTTCATCACATGAACATAAACAGTAATGTTTTATTTTTAAAATGTTAAATTTTAGCGACAATACTGCATGTGAAATATTCTTACCTGGTGCAATTTGAACTTTACATCCTGTCTCAGCCTGTAATCGTGTTATCTGTTCCCCACCTTTCCCAATGACTGAAAAATATATTGGTACATTATTTTTTTTTTTAAATATTGATTGACGTTAAATACAAATTATTTATTATGAACTTGTAGCAAATGTTTAAACATTAAGATAAGATAATTCATCTCAACTTTTAAAAAAAAATGCAATATTCTATAGCAGAAACGGAAATCCAGAGGTCTATGATAAACCCACGGCCAGTATTTCTGCAAGTTCTTGAATAGTAAGCAATGCAAAATTTATAAATACTTCTACATTTTTAAAGATAAAAATCTCAATACATACTTAAGCCAACCATTTTGTCTGGTACCCTATGTTCTTCTGTTGCCATCATTCCTCCTAAACCAGCATGTGGGCCTGGCTTTTGTGGTTGCATACCTGTCTCAGGTTGAAGGCCTAACTGACGATTTATTCTGGCAGCTGCTTCTTGTGCGGCACGAGCTGCGTCTGTTCCTTGTGTAAACCTAATAACAGATAAACTTCTTAGTTTATAAATGATTTTTTTTTAATCTTAAGACTCAAAAATATTTGAAAAGCTATTTACATAAAGAACTATCTCACCCTTGATTATCGGCTATAGCTCTCAACTGTGCACCTATTGAAGCTGTAATACAGTTGTTATAAAAAAGAAAATTATCTTAACACTAAACTTTGTAATGTCTAAAATCTATTTAATCCTCAAGTGATACACAACTTACAATCACCAGCTAATTTCTTTGATTCTGGCTCACCTGAAAAGAAAGTTGATAATCATTGTTAACATTTAAATAGCTTGCATGCTTGTAAAATTAAAAAAAATGTATGTATTAATAACACCAATGATGTTTAAATATGAAGGCAAATCAAAACTTAGCATGAAAATAATTTACAAAGTAAAGAAGAAACAAATCTGAGAAATGATCAGAAAAGACGAGTCTTTCATTTTAATCAGTCCGCCCGTCTAAATTTCATCATGTATAAAGCAAACATTTTACAACTGCAGAAAATTGTAAAGTTAATAAAACTGGAATCGACATGCAAATTCTAATAATATTTATATTTAAGGGACCATAAAATTTTATCGAGGTGCAGACATAAGATGTTGACAAATTAAGACTAGCTTTCTTGAAACAGTGCTTTTCTGCATAATTTATGCTTGTTAGATATAATATTTAGCTTTATATGACATTCAGCATGGAAGACCATAAATATTTAAATTAAGCAATAGTTATTTGTATGGCGTTCCATATTACCATTAATATAACAATTAATAAAAACTAATTGATGCCTTCAAAAAATTGTCAACTTTTGTACATCAAGGGGATATTCGTCAAATCTATTTATATCAATGAAAGTAATTAAATTTTAAGTTATAACATTATGATGAATTTATATGAAAACTTGCCATGCCCAAATATAAAAATAAACACAGCATGAAGAAACAAACATTTTTCAATAAAATAATTCATCAAAATATCACTTAAATTTTTATCAACTAAAAAACCTACAAAAAAAAGTAATGAAATATTACAAAAATATTTACAAGTGATGACGCGCATGTTTTTTTTATATCAAAGAAAACATTGTTCTCCATACCCCCCACAGGATTACATATGTACAATGGGGAAAAATTCAAGACAAAATCAAATATATCAATGAATGTGTAATCATAATTATTTCAGTTATAAAAATCTGACAGGACAACACAAAAAAAAATATCTTTGAAGAATTATACATGCAGGTAAGAAAATATAGAAGAGAGCATATAAAATGTGTAATGACAAGTGATTGCACTAAATTTAAGAAATTGTGTGAAACAAATACAAGAGTTTAAGTTAGTTTAAGGCATCTTAAAAAAGATGCAATAAAACAAAGAATTCAGCTACTTATGTATACATATGTATATATATATATATATATAATTTTGATTTGTATATGAAAAATGTCTATATATATACAAATGTAAGAAAATCTTTCCTAAAAACAATCTGATTCAGCATGCATCGATTTAATAATTTAAAAAAATAAAGCTATATATAATTTTTTATATGAATAGAAAATGTTAATAAAAAAAATTTTAGCTATAAAATTTGTATATGAATAGAAAATGTTCAAATTTTTTTTTCAGAAAAATTAAGCACTGAAATACAAACACAATACGAATAAAACTGACCAACTAGACAGATGAGGCCCCCTTTATTAACTTAGAAAACATTTTATCTCAAGTCTTTTGCGATTTAGACTTAAACCCAGAACATCTACGACAATTTAAGAATGTGCAATTTACTGTCAAGCTTTAGTGACCTGAATATGTACTAAGAAGCTTTTTAATAAAAAAAAAAAAAAGGAAAAAAAACTAAGCAGCTTGGTATGTAAAATGAACAGGAAGTGGCACTTGTTTATAAGGGATATTTCTATGCTAAATGAAATTGTAAATTGTTAGTTAAATTAAAAAATATTTTCAAAGTAAATGTGAATGCAAAAAAGAAAAAAGCTTGCAATTGCGAAACTGCTCCTTAAGTTACTTTGATAATAGACTGAAGTAAAAAAAAGGGGGGAGGGGTTTCTCTAACCTATATATTAATGCACATCCATTAACGAATTAATTTCAATTAAACTTTTTGAAATATTTTAATTTCAGGACGCAATGGCTTTTTAATTTGAGAAAAATGATCTAATTTACCAAAGGAGGCGCCATCATCCAATGGTCTCTTGATACCTTGCTGTTGTGCGTCCCCTGCTCCTGGAGTGATCTTGGCTGCTATCTACACAGGGCGAACACAGGCAAATGCACGAAACAGAAGAAAAATGGGATATGGGGGTGGGAAGGAAAAAAAGAGAAAAACACATGGTTAGCATTTAGCAGAGGCCATATTTGTTGCCGCTGAATCACCTGTTGCAGTTTTAACATTTACTGTATCGAACTTTATTTTATTTCTGAAAACAAATTACACTTCGCACAATACCAAAGTAACACATTTAAATCAATTCAGGAATTCGCATGATTAAACCTGAAAAAATTCAAAATATCACTGCATTGCACAAGTATTTCAAAATATAAAATGAATGTATAAAATAATTCATATTTTTAGTCAAAGTACAAGTGCAGTTAATAAAATATTTATCATTGCAATAGCATTTTATGGACAAAAATGTCAAATTTTAGGTCAACCTGGTGATTCAATATGTATTTAAAACAAATCTTAAATATCTATCACATGCAACATTTCCCTCGTTCAATATCGGACCAAAACCAACTAACAATACAATTTATGGATTCTTTTGAAGAAATACCTGAAAAAAAATTGGCCCTAGGCTCATAAAAAAACTGATTTATCTTGCACAATTGAAATAACATGAGCATTAATAGAATGATATAAAATAATTCAGAATGGTATAGAGACATTACCATATATTAAATAAAGAAAGCAATACAAATGACAAAATAACTCAAATCAGTAACCTATGAATATGAAACTAACCTAATATAGCAAACAATGAAGAATAAGTAGCACAAGAAAATGCAAATTTATAGAGCACAAAAACTTGAGGCATGTCAAGTGTATATCAATCAATAATTAATAAACTGAGATGACTTATAAAATGGGACTAATGTAGACCAGACAGTGAACAATGAAACGTTGGCACTAATCAATGAATGTTAAAAATGGTATTCATAAATTAAAATGTACTTCAAAAAAATGTCACCATTGTAGAATATCAAATTTAAGTTAAATTCATTGAAAAGTATTGGATATGGGCTGATGTCACATTGCCCAGAAATCAACAATGGAAAACATACAAGTAACACAAAATTATCCAATATAAAACGAATATAAATATATTTTAAAATCTGAAATAAAGAAATTTGTATCAATGTAAACCATTAGGTATTTCAAACTGGAATCCCATGCATCTTGTTAGCTGCCCTTTTTCAGTCATTTTTTTCCTCCATCATATTTGTCCTTGTCAATTCAATCTCAGCACTAGGTTAAACTTAATTCCTATATGCAAATGAAAAATATGCATCTAACGCATACCACAAATATCAATTGTTTATCGTCTGATAAGTTTAATAAGTGCATAAAACGAGGGAAATGGAGAACAATGATATGACTTTTTCAATGAGGCCGTGTCGAAAGACCGAATTTTTACCACGTGTTCCTTGATATATTTTTCGCATTTTGAGACAAAGATGTTTATAAAATACTACATTCACCCATAATAATAGATTAAAATGACCAAATCAAATGAAATACCTGTCTTGCACGAGCTACAGCAGATGCAAATGCACTTGTTCCATCAAACTGAGTAGCGCCGGAATTATCAGCCATGTTCAGAAAAAAATGGCGTTGAGAAAAGAAGGAAGCTTGACCTGAGTGGGAATCCTGCACATTTCCTAGCCAATCATTGGCTGATAAATAAAATTGGAAATACTGTAGCGCCATCTTTTGGGTTAAAAAAAAACGTGAAGTGTTGCCAATGTAGGTTTATTATATAGTTGCTTTTTTTTTTTAATTCAACCATTAAATAACATATTTAGATTTATACAATAAAAAAATTACCCACATTTTATAAATATTTCCACAGTTAGATAAAGTAAAATTTGCCTTTAAAAAGTAAGGGTAACAAAGTTATGATGTTCCAATAATCATGGGTAATATCATGGCATTGTTCTTTGCTGCTAGTAAAGTATGTCATATACATGTACTGTATAATACTGACACTCTAAAAAAGGAAAAGATTATTAGGAATAAAGGCGAGAGAAACAATTATTTTAGTTAAAAAAAGAGATATAACCTATCTTTATTTTTGTTTCTATCGTTCAATAAACAGAAATGGTGACAGAATAAAACAACAAATGAAATTTAACACTGCACCTAAACTACCATTATACTTTACAAATGAAATAATAATAATACTCTTCGAGTCAAAAATTGAGCTTTAACAGATAATAATAAGTTGAAATATTTACAATCTGAGTTTTTTACTGCTCCCAATCAGCTAGTTTTTCTATTTTATAGCTGCTTGTTCTACTAACTAAATCTCGATAGGCTCTTTGTAGCATTTAATATATTAAAAAACGAAATGTAAATATGTATCAAAATTCTTATTTGCTAGACTGCTGGTGTAGGCCGACATGACTAGCATTCATCATGGGCCCTTTGTGCAGGGAAAATAGTTTTATAAATAAATTAATCTTAATTAATAAAAGAATAGCTATATTAGTTTTTAAAAAAAACTGCAATTATATGTAAACTGTAAACAATATTAAACTCATTATATTTTTTACTCTGTAACTAAACAAATTATATAAACTTTAAAAGCATTCGAAATCCAGTTGAAAGCGCCAAATTTAGTGAGATAACAGACAGTCTACACTTTTGTAGACATTATGAGCAACGATGTACCTGCGTTGGACCAAGGAGACTTATATCTTTCGCTAGTCGACTGCATGGCTAAAAGCGTGGTGTTATGTTTGATATAAACAATTGATGACTATAGGTTAGAAATCAGTGGAGAAAAAATAAAGAGTTGGCAGCAAAGAAAAGTGCTTAATGATTACAAACGGGACGCGACTAGCTAGCCAACTATAGTGCAAACCTATCATAGTCACACTAACTAATACAGCAAGACATTAGAGACTTTTTTAGGTGACTCAGTGGCGATCTGGTCAGGTGTAGCTAGTTTTTTTTACTTTTTGAAGTTACACTGTACAATAAAAAGGTTAATAATAAATGCAACATTATGTGCCTTTTTTTTTACTACAAAGTTTAACAGACCAAAAATGTGTGCGCTAGTATGTGCCACTTTATTTTAGGCTTTGCGCTACTTTAGTCCAAAGTTTTTTTGGCTAATCTGATCTTTTCGTCAGCAGGCGATGTGGTTGAGATCACAGCGACCTACACTTGTCACCCAAGACAATAAGAGAGGGAAGGAACTCGTATTGCCCCAATTTACTCTATACTCAACTATATGAAAAATGGGGGTTGCAGGATCTTTGCAGAACAGAACCATTCTTATGGACAGGCATAATAAGCGACTGCCAAGGGCCTCACTGCTATAGGTGTGTGTGTGGGTGGGGGGGGGGGCTTTACAGCATATCTGCATAGCGCCCTCTACCCTATTAACTTTATCTAAGGT
>JAGDYQ010000051.1:1368852-1418831 GCA_021962125.1 Bulinus truncatus
TTGTAACATACACATATACATACCCTGCCTCTTGTAACATACACATATACACACCTCGCCTCTTGCATGTAACACACATATACATACCCTGCCTCTTGTAACATACACAAATACACACCTCGCCTCTTGTATGTAACACACACATATACACACCCTGCCTCTTGTAACATACACATATACACACCTCGCCTCTTGTATGTAACACACACATATACACACCTCGCCTCTTGTATGTAACACACACATATACACACCCTGCAATGTTATAAAAAAATGTTATAAAATAATAAAAACAGTTGTTTTTATCAGAAATAAATCACAAACCTTATAGAAAAAACATATTTTGTGAATCGCCTGAAAGTTTTCTTTTCAAAACATGTACACATGTTATTTTTGTTGTTTTTTCCAAAGCCATCCCACTTTAATTTAAAGTGCACCAGAAGTTTTTTGCGAACCATCCCAATAAATTCTATGCCACCGTTTGTTTACAGTTTACAAACAGACAATAAACATGTATAAAATGTGTACTTAAAAATATTCATGTCAGACCATGACATTAATTAAAAGGAAGCAGAGAAATATAGATTTAGATTTCTTGCCAATTGATGTTGCTAAATTGTTTATAATTAACTTGACACGTTTTTGAGTGTTGCAAAAGCACCTCAGATAATATCTTAGAATAAAAAACAATTGAATGCCTGCAGCTTTTTTTTCAGATAAATCTTTATTTGCGAATAGATTCGAGAGAAGCATTTGATTTACAACATATCTTGAGATACTTTTTTTTTTTAACTAGGCTGGACAGTTAGGGCATCAGATATTAAGAGTTATTGTGCTTATGGAAATTTACTTTATGTATATTTATCAGTCTATTACCAGACATGGGCAATCTACGACTCATGGGTCAAATCCAGCCCCCACACTGCTCCGCTCATTCCTGTCAATGACTTGTACATTTAATTCATATATTTCATAGATACACCCCATCAATCTTTTCTTGGTCCAGCCCATCGGTCAGATTTATTATTCAAACGACCCTGGCTATAAAAGTTAGCCCAATCTTGATCTGTACTCTACATGATTGATAAAATGTTTAGGGAGTCATAGTTTATGTGTAAAATAATTCAAATTAGACAACAAAAAAAAACCCGAATAATTTATTGGTATTGGTTCTCATAATTTCTTTGTGCAAATATATAGGTAACAATGAGCTGGCCAGAGCAAGACTGAACAGATTATTGGAGCACATCAACAATAGGTGTGAGAATCATCCAGAGCTTTCAACACTTCTTAATCTGATAGGGCTGACAGAACAGAGAGGTAACAGAAGCTTGTTAAGTTTTTTTTTTTTTTTCAAACAACCTCACCACCTCTTATCACCCACCTGCTGCCTTGATTGCTCTCAGTCTCTGAAGTCAAACAACCTCACCACCTCTTATCACCCACCTGCTGCCTTGATTGCTCTCAGTCTCTGAAGTCAAACAACCTCACCACCTCTTATCACCCACCTGCTGCCTTGATTGCTCTCAGTCTCTGAAGTCAAACAACCTCACCACCTCTTATCACCCACCTGCTGCCTTGATTGCTCTCAGTCTCTGAAGTTTTAATTTTGTGCATTTCAGGAAACAACAACCTTGACAGTGCACTCAAGTGGTACCGTCTCTCTTACAATGAACGAATGTATTTGTACAAAGTCAATCCTGAAAACCTGTTGGCAGTTCTGAACAATATTGCCATGATTCTTCTAGAACAGGGAAAGCTGGGTAAAATTTTAATGTCAAAATTATTTGGTTCATTATAACAAACAAAAAGTTTCTTGAAATAGAAGAAAGGTGTATTACTAGTTTAGGGAGAAGAGTACCAACCATTACTAGTTTAGGGAGAAGAGTACCAACCCTGAATGTCACATGTTCAAAACTCAATACATGTTGTAAGGCTGGTGCATTTCTCCTCGTGTAAAAAGCACCATCTTAAGGTGGGTTATGTTGACGAGGGGTAACTTTACAGTTACAGTTCAGTAATGTGGCATCTGTCTAGTCCCATGGTATCTTCACTACACTATATCGCCAAAAACACAAAAATCTGCTTGCCCCATCAACATTAATGATATCTTTGACTAGTTCCAAAAGTTTAAAAGCAATTATAGTGACAGGATTGGTACAAAAATAATCCAGTATAAAAACCAATAGATACCTATCACAAAATGTTAACAGCATTATGATAAGGTATGCCACAGGGAAAATGATCAGTTTCTGTCCAGTTCTAGTCTCAGGAATTACACCAGCTTGGGAAAAAAAATTTTTTTTTAAGTTAAGGTGTTTGATGATCTTTAACTAAGATGAAAATTGTACATTTACCCGGATTTTTATTATTGTGACCTCTGTGTACTTTCATGTTACAGAGCACTGCATAAAGTATTTGAATCAAGCTCTTGACATCCGACGTGAATGTGGCTGGAGACATTACTATACAGCCTTGACCCTGACACACTTGTGCGAGGTGTACATGAAATGGTAGGTCAAATGCTGTCAACTGCTTCGTTGTTTTGACCTAATCTTTCTCTGGGGTTCACATTTTTGTTTTTAAATATATCAGAATAAAAAATATATTTTAAGTTGTGAATTGAATTATTCAACAAATAGTGTAAATACCATATAGCATGGGTGGGCATTCAAGAGTTTAATCAAAGTCAGGGGCATTTTTTCCATATTTTATAAAGTACTTGTTAAAAGTCCCTCAAGTTTAAGGCATTGTGCTGACAACACAATTTCTTTATTTGCCGAGGTTACAGAAAACATGAATTCCACACTTCATCTGCCCTTTAGGGCTAAGGGAACTTAACTTACTCTATCTTTCCATAGACTTTTGTTAAGTTTACTACCAATGAAACTGTCAGACTAATTTATTTATAACCTCAATCTGAAAGCTAAAGGTCCAAATGTTTAGCTGTAAAAATGGAAAATATTTTCTCAACTAAAAAAAAAAAAATGCTAGTTTTAATGAAAAGCAAAGAAACGCTTTTTGATTACCTAAATTTAAAAAAAAAACTGATCTGTTCACAGAAACATTTGAAATCTAAATAAATGAACAAATATTTATCATTGTGTTTCAGTGATAATTTTCCAGAGGCTTTTAAGAAAGGTCTGGAGGCTGAAAAAATTCTAAAATTGACGGCAAAGGAGCATGACATGAGACTGAGAATTAATTTTACCCTGGCACACATCAGGGTGGTTCTCAGACAGAGAATGGAGCCAGAGTCTGCAAGAGAAGAAGCTTTTGGGTTCGGTGGCCATGAAGACCTTCGGAATATCCATGATCCAGTGATGACGCCTGCCGGACAGGATATGAACGTCCCCAATTTTCAAGATCTTATGACTGACAGTGAAAATTACAACAGTTTGAATGCGTCATTCAGAGCCTATAGTACTGATGGGTATAATCCCAGGTGCTTTCAGCAAGCCCCTAGCCAAAATGTCCCCATGGGACAAGGTGTCAGGACGAGCCCTGCTCCAAGTTTCCCTTCCACCCCTCTGACCACAACTGAGATTGATCCTTCGGATCTTAGCATGACAGCAAGTGACTTCCTAGAGTGCGGAGTGAGCATCCACCAGGACAGCAGCGGGCTGAGTGACGACGGGCACAAAAACTACCTGGCATCTCAGACACACAACATGGTGCTGAACTGGGGAGACCATGCCAGGTTGGCCGAGCTGAAAGACACCATACTAGAGTACATCAGAAGAAATGAGAAAATAGAACAATCTGTATTCAAGAGCCCTGAGCCTCTGAACTCTAGGTACGAGCTTCTGAGACAGCAAGCCCCACTTTACTATTACATCAGGGACACACCTGTCGAGCAGCTTGACCTTTCCACATTTCTGCGTCTCATGGTTGGCTCATGTCACATATGTGCATATGTAAAAACTGTTTACACAGAGGAGATGTGGAGAAGGGAGGCCGCTCATCTGGTGTTCACCAGGCAAGAGAGGGAGAGGTTTATACAAGAGTTTGACCATATGAGACTGGACCCTCACTTCAACGACAACCTGAACCTCTCCTCTCAGACAGCTGCTGCGGCTGATGTTAGCTTCAAGTCTCCCACTTTCTGCATGGACAGCAACAAGTTCGGCAATGGGTGTGTGAGTAAAATGGTAAAATCTCAAGACTTCCATTCACATATCCAGGAAAACCAGAGTCTTGCAGGGGCAGAAAATGTAAGTAGCTTCCTGGACAGTCCATTTTACCAGTTTCATTCAGTTGATAACAACCTGTCTCCTCAAGTTGAGTCCCCAAAAATTATTGAAGAACAAAAACAGCTGCTGCTACAACTGACCAGGCAGAATCCACATGATTATGGAGCCGTTGGAGGACTGAATATCGTACAGCCCGAGTTTGACAACAATTTGGCCACCAAGCAGGAGAAAGTGTCACTTGGGTCGAAAGTTATAGGGATTGTTCGAGAGCCAATAGAACAGAGCGAGGACGACAGTCTCTTCATCAGGAATGATCTTCCTCCTGATGAGTATGCTCATCCAGCTGACAGGTCAAGATATTCTGCTGGTTTACGTGGTCATCACCTCAACCAACCAAAGTATTTACCCACTAATCATCTAAGTAGAAATGCAATGGATAATGTGCAACTGTCTGGCATTGTCAAAGAGCAATTAAAATATCAGTATTATCCTGTTGAACATTCAACAAATCAATATGACCCTCCAAATCAATATAGTCCTCAGTGTCCCATTTCTGGTCACAAAAAACATTTGTTGCAAAACCCGGAACCCCTTCAGCCATCTTTAGCAGATGTGAGATTTCCTCCGACGGAATCACAGCAAGAAACATCAGCAGCTGTTCCGCAGTTTATTTCAGAACCTTCAGAGAGTCCATTCTCACAATTTCTTAAAAAAGCATGGCCACTTCTCACAGAGAAAGGAAATCAGAACCTCAACACTCTGTCAGATACATCCAAATCTTCACCCTCACAGCCATCCCAGTTTGTCCAGCAGTATTTAAAAGATATTCTGAATCCTGTTAATTGTCCTCTACCCAACCTTGACCCTGATAACAACAACAACAGTGCTAATGTCGATACAAAGGGATCAAACAATGTTGGTGTGAGTATGTTCCATTCTGTGCCGCACTGCCTGGCCGGTAAACAGGATCCACCAGAAGGCCAGGCGTCATCACTGGCTGAAAGTGGCTTTGCGGGATCTTCCCTGTGCAGCAGTGAGGACGACCCTCAGCATCAGGTTGCGTCAAGGAACATGCTAAGCCACTCTAGTCATGTGACTAACGAAAGTGGATACGCCTCTGGAGGGGCAGTACCAAAAACCACCAGAGTTAACAAATCGACAGATGATGCACCCAGAAATCCCTCCTGCGTTGTTGAAAGGAACCCAAAGCATGGTGTGGTTAACAGCATTGACGGTGGGTTTGAACATCAGGAAAGCTTCACATCACATCCAGCTATTCGGAAAAGCTGCACAGTCTACAGAGAGCCTTGTGAAAGCTGCGAGTTGCCAGATGGCAACACCTTCAACTCTGACAGGGAGCCAGGGGAAGACTCCTGGTGTGATACCATTGTATCTGGCCAGTGCTCTGGGGAAAACTTCATAACTGTAGTTCCAAACCTCAATCAGAGATCTGAGGGTGGTCACACTTCCGGTGACCACTCGGTTGACCGCCATATTCACAATTCGGACACAAGCAGCACATCAGGTGACTAAATCATTGTGAAGAACTGAGGGTTGGCTGACACTCTACTTGTAGATCAAATATTATCTTCATATGTGACAATATTTATTTAAAAAAAAAACATTTGGTGCCACAGTACTATGGTTGTGTGTTGTTTGCATGTCTTACTGTTTAGTGCTGTCCCCCCCCCCCTTTTCAGTCTATAAATTTGTTTTATTCATCAGTTGTTTTTTTTGTTAGTGCACTGATTGGGTCTAATATCATTCAAAATCTGTATCTTTAAGTGGTATGACTTTGTGGTGCTTTGGTTGTGAGCCTGATAGTGGGTGTAACACCACAGCTACACAAGTCCTATGTGGTGTTACCATTATATCCTCTGCTAGCAGACAGGGCACTTCAAAAACTCACCCATTAGTGGTGTGCAGGATTCACCCATTAATTCACCCATTGGTGGTGTGCAGGATTCACCCATTGGTGATGTGCTGGATCAACAGATAAACATCTCATCTATATTTGAGTCAGATTTATAATTTTATGTTTACATGTGTCACTACATAAATAATTTAGGCCACACAGACCATTTTGTTTTGTTTTTTTTTTTTACTTCACCTCTACTTGACTTACTAAACCTAAACACCTGGTTCCAACTGGTCTCATACTGACTAGGATGGTATATTTTGTATGTTCCATCACTAATTCCCATTTCATCAAGTCAAAGTGTTCTGTCACCATCTCTAATTTCACATCTTGGGACAACAGTTCACTAACATTGTATATGTACATTAAAAAATTTGTTGTTTTTGTTTAGGGCAATGTGACCTATTAAAATTATTATTTAGTTGTTGGTATTTTATTTATTTTTTGTTTAGAAATCGAGTTTGCAATATTTGTTTGTTTTATACAAAGATTGTTGTATGGTGCACAATTTTTCATTAGAGGCTTAGCCTGTATGGAGTATGCATGTATTATAATGTCTGCTTGAAGTAATTTACTTAATCATAACTGAAAAACCTATGTAATGTCTTCCATTTTTTATGTTTGTTTGTTTTTTTTCAAAAATTTTTCCTTCACATTTTGACATCTATGATGATAATAATTTTTCATTTAGGATGGTTTTGAAAAAATTCAGCTTTGCAAATGTTGTTGCCTTAAATTTTCTTTTTGATACTAGAATTTCAAAGACACAATTTTTTTTATTCTTTTATTTTTAATGCTCGAGGATTTATTTTGTTTTTGTTGCAAAAAAATTTTCTCCTTTGGGTACGATACACGCCTCTGATGTCTAAATATAGACCAGGAAACTCTATAACAGGCCAACAATTTTGCCCCTTATCAAATGTTTAGAGCTCCCTTCCATTATACGTAGATGTTTAGTAACGATGTAAACAATTCAGTTTGTTATGTTCTTACTTTTTTTTTTAATCTCTTCATGTATTTAGTGATAAATGGATGTACTCATTATGTATACATTTCTTTCAGTATAAAAGTGTGTATATTTGTAAATATGTGTTGTTATGGAATTCTTGCAATATTCTTTATTTCACTTTAAGCTCATCTGGTTATAGGCCTGGCTTATATCTATACATGTTGATGTTATATATCTATACATGTTGATGTTATATCTGTACATGTTGATGTTATATCTGTACAAGTTGATGTTATATCTATACATGTTGATGTTTTTTTTTAGTATTAGCAGTTTTGATAGGTAATTTTTATTTTTATAAAAATGTCTAATTTTTTTCTTGAGATTGTTTATCTCTTTTTTACCTGCTATATTTTAGGTTTTTCTAATTGTAGATTGTACACACAATATCATATTTTAAAGAAACCGTTCAAGTCATAAAACATGTCACATTGTCTTGCGTGAACTGTGTCATGGCACCATATTGAGCAATGTTATAAAGATCTTAATCCTGTATTCATGGAAAGGTTGTAAATCTTACTGATGTTTTTTTTTTTAAAAACAAAAATTTATTTTCTAATTTTCCTTTGAGTTTTCCATAAATAAATTATATTCTAGATAGATTCTTCAAAGAACTATTGGAATAATATTAAGCTGCATTACCTCATCCACCATCATTTTTCAGGTAGCAATAAACTCTATATCATCCCATGAAATCCTTGTTATTGCCTTGGAATCTCTCTGCTGTACCAGATAGGCTTGGAGCCACATCCCTGTTTTATTATTTTTTTTAAATACCTTGGTTTGCTGTGAAGTACTTTAGTATACTTTTATTTAAGAGAAGCTATAGACTCTAATCTTGGAATTAATTCTCAACTTTTCACAACCAATATGAATTTATTTCTTCTAGCTATGAATTTATTTTTTAAAAGGACCAACAGAAAATCTACAAGTCATATTATAGCTCTTTTACAACATTAGGTAAATATAAGTTATTGTGAAGATATTTTTTACCTGATCTTCTGGCCTCTTGGTGAGGCAGTTTGGGAAAACATGGTTCCATGCCAGAGTTGTGAAATGGCTGTCTTATGGTGAAAGGATTAACAAGGGATCATATAGTATGTTGATTCTAAATTTAAAAAAGCTCTACTCCTGTGTTCTCTAAACTGGCTAATAAATTTTTTTTTTTCAATTAATGGTATATAATTGTGCAACCCTCATTCTTCTGTTGTATTTTCTTCTTTATATTATGATTTGCATTTCTTTTTTTGGAAGAAAACTGTACATTGTATATTTACTACTGTTATTAATTTGAATTTTCATGTTTTAAACTTATTTATTTATTGCTGAATGCTAACTATTTTTGTGCTGTTTTTGGTAAACTCTGTTTCAATAAGAACCTTGATTTTTATTGTTATTTATAACTTAGTGAGAGCCTTAATGATATTTAAAAGATGATTTTGTCATTTTTTTTATTCTGGCACCTGCACATAATGGCAATAGTGATTTACCCAAAAAACATAAAAATGTATAACTTTTTTTTTAGCAGCTGATACTGGGTACTGTAACTTGTAAGCACTAAAGAAAATAATCTTGTTTAATTTGGAAAAAAAGAAACTTTATGGGTTTATAAATAGACACACGCAACGTTTCTTTTTAATTTACAATTGTATTTAATTATTTAGTAAATGTAACAGCTTTAGAATTTTAGTGGCAAACACTGAAATTGGCAATTCTTTTAAAATTTAAACACCTTGTTAACTGATATTCAGCTAAGTAAATGAAGCTTAGAACAGAAAGTTGGGAATAAGATGATAGAGATCTATCATTTCCCCTGCCCCAGACAATTAGGACTCAGCTGAGTTGTAATAAAAAATGGTTAGAGGCTCCAAAATGAACTGATTAATATAGCATGTAATTCTTTATTTAATTACAACTTATTGCACCATTGATCTGATTTTTGACTTTTATATAGACCTTTTTTAAAATATTGGTTTGAATAGTTCTTAATCCCCCCTAAAAATATAATTAACAGTATTACCAGATATATAATCTACTGAAATTTGAAGTTTTTTTTCAGTGAGTCTATTAGCATGTTAGCTTATGTACACAATTTTTTTGGGATCTTATGTAGTTTAGTCCACTCTGTTCAAGTGAGCACCCCATAATGTATTGCATGGGGTAAAAGTGGATTTCGAAAATACACATGTGTATATTTTCTAATAGGGGTCATCCATAAATTCCAAATATTAAAGTACATAAGGTAAATTTTATGTTTTGCACGTCCACGGGGGGGGGGGGGGGGGGGGGGGGGGTAAAAATAGAAAAAAATTGGTGGACTAGTCTTATAAGTTTGTACTTTGTTCAAAAGATAAGAACTATCATTAATGGAACTGCTACAATTTAAGAACTCTCATATAAACCTTAACAGGTGTATTAATAATATGCCAGTTAGAAAGATGTAATGTCAACCTTGTTTGAATACAAAAAATAGAAATGGCAGGTGTCATTTTAATCCTGCTCTGCATCTATGTTGTTCGATTACAATTTGTTTACATGCACAATTAGAACAAAACTCAAAAATAGTTTTACATATAAATTTACTTTTGTAATATACATTTAAAAACCAAATAATCAATAACAATGCTTATTAATTAATAGAAATCCAATGAAAAATGGACAATGAGAAAACAATACACACGTGATTACCAAGGCAAGTTAGAAATACACACATTTTTTATATAATTAAAAAAATTCCTATTGAACACAAAATACATATCAATATTTAACAAAGCAAAGGGAAAGTTATAAAAAAAACTAATGTTATAGTTGCTGGAGAATTCTATACCATATCAAAAGCACATGAACAGTAGTACTTCAGTGAGATGAGACATGTTTCATGACAATACTTTCATTAGCTTCTGAAATGATCTATATCTGAATGATTGTAGCAAAAGTCAAATACTAAAGGCAAATGCTAATACAACAAGCCAAATAGAATGTAATGATTTAAATAAGTGTTATCTGTGCTAAAAAAAATAATCACTTGGGTAATGGTGCAAGTATTTACTTTTTATATGAAAAATCTACACAAACAACAGCACAGGACAATGTTTTCAATGTGAGGCTAGTGGTAGAAAAAGCTATATACAAAACAATTAAGGAAACTCACTCCATGATAATGTACAGCCTTACAGGGGGCACACACTTCAGTTGAAGTCATTCCTAAACAACTGGTCTATTTAACAGAGCCACAACATTGGGTTGATCAGTTCAACAAGATGTATTATCAACAGAACATGCAGACATTATCTTAATAGTAAACTTGTAACCCCTACCAGAAAACTAACTAGCAAAAAAAAAAAAAAAAAAAGAGTAAAAAACTGGGGAGAAAATAGTTCATTCACACAACCACAAACATTTGTCAAACCATTCACCTCTAATAATTATTTTTCTTCTTATTGATTTAAAAAATGCAAAATATAAAAAATAAATATGCCTTTCCCCCACTGCAACATTCTATAACCAGCGTAAAATATGTCAAGTCTCTAACAATGTTATCATAGAAGTAATATATAGTTTCAAGAGTTTACCACAAATGATGCTCCTTTACAAAAAAAAATTTATGATTTTAAAAAATAAAAAAGGGAATAAAAACATCTCAATAAGTCATTAAATAAAATGACAAAACATAGTCAACTATACAAGAACATTTTTTTTACACATTATTTTATTGATAGCATACTGCTCATTGATTATAGGAGAGGACTTTGTGCTAGAAATATTTGTTTTTTGAAATAGACAAAGCATATAACATGGCCAATGAACTATCAGTATACAATAGAAATAAGAATGCAGATAAACATTTCTCATAGAAAATATTGTTCAGTAAAGCATGAGCAAAATAGTGAATTACTAACTGGAATTTTAATATAACAATACAAGAATTCATAAAGACTTTGGCTGCTCTTTTGAAATGCTAAAAAACATAAATTAACATTTGAACATTTTCAAAAATCATAGTGAAAACAAACAGAACTAAGGAAGCACATCATAAACTAAATAAATGAAATGCATGCTATGTCATGAAGTGAATTTAGTCTTTCAAATCTAGGAATTTTTGGAACAGAAATGAGTATTACAATGATGTACAATTAGTCTCAGGCCATTACAAATTAGCGCAAGTATTTTAAATGACAATGTGCTTAAATCAATAGTATTTGCTTTTTAAAGTATCAAATGCCATTTTTTCATACATCTGTAGTTAGACAGGTGACGTTGACTTGATATAATAATTAATGCATTAAATAGAATCTGGGAGATAAAACGTTTGGTGCAGTTAGCACATAGTACCGAGCACACTAACCGTTTTATGTTAGGGAAAGGATCATAGCCTAATAAATGTTCGCAGTTAACAATATGATCACAGCTCGTTAACATTTTGCATGTTAAGAAAAATATAGAAAACATTACTATTTATAAGAAGCATTTATTTTCATATTCAATTTTGAAGATATTTCAAAAGAACTTGAGACAATGTCAGAGAAAGTGTTAATACAACATAACATTCATTGTAAGCATGTCAATAAATAAAATAACTACAGACAAGGTGACAACTTAAGGAATGGTTCCACAGTCTTAAATTTCTCATAATGGCACAAAGAATCGTGCAATATCATTAAAAACATGCCAAATGCATAATTTTTAAAAAATTCCTATGCATCTTAATTTAAAGGAAGCCATTACTTTATAACTTTAAAAAATACATACAACTGACATTTTAATGAAATAAAAATTCAAGCATAGCTGAACAGAATGAGCAAAAATGTTCAAACTATTATAAGGAATGGATGGTTTACAAAAAAAAGTTATACTTGACTAGCTTCAGTGACATGTCAACAATGGTATAACCTTTGCACAGCACTAATCAAGGTTTTTGTGTCTTAATTCTAAAATTGATATCAGCAATTGTTCACATCCATTATAAACAAATAAGAAAAATACTAAATGTATCAAATGAAACAAGTCTTCAAAAAGAAACAGAGATTTCATAGTTTAAAGAAAACATGCATTAGAATCTTCACATTCTGAGACACATGAACAAAATTATTTATTTTTGTTTAACTATAGTTTAAAATCATTCAAGGGAACATAATAGTATGTTATTAATGTACAAACACAAAGCAATGATTAAAAATAACTTACATCAGTAAGGGCATATTAACGTAAAGTTTTCATTTCAAGAGATAAACATACTATATAAAAAAAGTCTACCCATTTTCATTGATTTATTTTTACATGAAAAACGAGGCAGCAAAATATGCATGGCATATCTTAAGACAAAAACCTTGATGAAATTTTTAAAATTAAGCACAAAAAAATGGAGCATCATTGTTTAAAACAAAATATATAACTTTGGCATCTAAATTTCAATCATTTAAATAATTCTTATGCAATTATATCAATTATAGACATCCTATTGGCAGAGAAACAAAAAACGATATGTTCTACTATTTGTTTTCATACAGAGCTCCAATGTTTAAAAAAAAGGAACAAAATGAGCATCATAAAAATTCAGATCATCATCATTATTATTATTATCATCATTGTCAACAGGTTAAAAGGCATTTGAAATCATGATCATGTATGTAATACTGTATTGTTTCAATTTGCCATCACTAATAAAAAATTCACTGTCTATGTAAACAAGATTGAAATTATGAAATGTTATGAACATTAGCATACATTATCATCTATTATAATTGGAGGGAAAGACTTTTGTTTTCCTTTATGTACAAAATACAAGCATCGAAACATTAGCTATTATAATATTTATCTCTAACATTTTTAATTTTGCATTTAAAACAAAAAAAAGTTTATCGAAAAAAATTCATTTGTAATATCAGTATCAATCATCAATTCTATTTATTAATATATGTCCAAATGTAGAAAAAATATAAATGAAATAAAATGAATAATATAGCTATATCTTTTCATTGGATTATTTTCTAGTCATTCACACACATTTGACCACACTAGTGTTTACACATAGTTGATTCAGCAACCTTTAGGGAAAACAGGGTGAATATATATTATCAAGACAATACCAACAAGATAAAAAAAAAACAATTCATGCCAAGTGATTACAGTGTATACAAGACATTACAATGCTAATTACATAATCTGATCTAAGCCATTACCAGAAATCTGTTTCTTGATAAATCAGCAAAACCAATACCATAAAAAAATTAAAACATCTCTGCTGGTTAGTTAAAACTCAAAGCTTGTCAGTTTAAATGTGCACATCCCATATCTGTCAAGTCAAAAATGTGGTGCTTACCAAATGTAGATGTATAAGTGGTGTAGCACATAAACATGACCCATGTTAATTCAAGGAGATGAAGCATTTGTTAAGCTATTTCATCATGTGCAAAGACGTGCATTGTGAGCAGAACCATCTTGGAAATATCCAGTGAACATTATGTGATCATACAGGCCTTGCCTTAAGATAAAAATATTAAATGCTACTGATAAGCTATTATTAATGTGTACATGTACAATTTTAATGATGGATACACTGGTCCTGAGTAACCACAATGCAACATCAATGAAATATGGGCAAAGCTTGATTAGATGAAAAAACAAACAGAAATATACAGCTGCCATTCTTAAATCAACTCTGATCTTACTATATGTTACTATAACCACAATTTTTAAGAGTCCAACATAATATAAAAACAAAATCTATCACTCTTATACAGCATAATGTATTTTCAGCTCAAAAATACAAAATAATGCATCAAATTTTGAGTTTGAAATAACAGATTGGTATGAAAATGACATTTCATAAAGTTTATCTGCATGAAACGTAATAAATTAAGGAAATGTGTAACCCGTAAGAACATTAAGATACAACATTACTAATCATAAAAAGATACTGGCATTTAATTTATTATCATTCTTTTAAAATTTTAGAGCAATTGTTTTAACTTGTTCAAATATGTCAATTATCAATGCAGATTATAAAATTATTAAAAAGAAAATGAAAAGAGGGAGGTTACATTCCTTGTATAAAAGCAAATTCAAAATATTTTATTGTGTGATATCTGAGAGTGATTTAATAATGGCAAAACTATACACAAATTAAAAAAAATATTACAGATATTTAATCATCACCAAAATATGTAATATATAGTATAGAAACTGATTACAATTTTAACATGTTAAATGTAATGATAACGATTAAATATTGCAAACACCAGCAAATACAACACAAAATGCACAAGTTTAAAATGTATTAAGCAGAGAGAGAAACAAAAAGATGTTCCCACAAAAACTAAAATCCTGAGGGCTTAAAAAAAACATTACAGTAGAAAATTTTTAAAGGTAAATATCCCAAAAAGAAAACTATCCTAAAAGCTCCACTAGTCTTCAAATTAAATGGCTGTTATTCTATCTACCCAGACTGTACTGACTTGTTGGTAGACCTAATTGAAAAAGAAGTAAAACATGATTACAGAATAGTAATGAGCTGGAGAACATGTACAATAACTCATTGTTAACCAATTAGATCTGACTAAAATCCCTTCCAATTTTAAAGATAAATGTCAAAATAAAAGGTTCTATGTTTTAAAAATTAACATTCATAAAGCTGTACCTAATTTAACTTTTCTATTACAAACATAGAAATGGTTATATTTAGAAAGTATCATGAACATGTATGAATTCCAAAAAAAATATATACTGCTGCACCACCCGATAGCTTATTTTTTCTATAGTTTTCCATGGTGATGACACCAGACATTTTATTCATACTTTCCTTTAAATCTTTATCTGACCAACTATTTTCCATTAAAACATAAATTAAATTGCATTTTAAATCTATATCAAAATCACTTTATTGTTTAATTTAAAATATACCTTCAAGTTATTTAGCTAAATATGTGTGGAATTTCATCCATTTTATCCCAAACGTGACAAAATAACTACAAAAAATTGGCTGAAAAATAAATTGACCTATATTAAAACTGTAAACACCCAAAAATATATCTTTATAGCTAAATATAGTTTATAGAAAAACACAGAATAAAAAGTAGCGGAACAAGTAAAATAGCGACGAGGTGGCGAAAGCCGACTGTAAGATGTAAAGGGTTAAGAAAGTTACCTCAACACTCCCAGAATATATTACTGGCCAGGCTGTCCACCTTGTGAAGCTGCTTGGTTTGCAGCCACCTGCTGAAGTACCATCTGTGCTTCATGAATCATACCTTGTGATCGGTAATATTCAATCCATGCCTGGCTATAATCTGGCTGTCCTGTTTGTGGGTTGATGGCTGTAAAAAAAAAAAAAAACTTCCTTAACATAAGCCCCAAGTCTGCTATTCTCAATTATCTTGCCCATGACCAACAAATCCAATGGAGATTAAATTTAATTGTTACTGATTGCATCATCTTTATTTATTATGCTCATCTATTAGTTACCAATTCCCATTTATAAAAATATTTACTTTTTCATAAAAGCTTATACAAAAGCAGTAAAGTCTATCTTGAGCACATTGAGGATTGAAGGGTGCATAAAATTATTTGTGCTGTTCGCTTATTTATATACATATGTAGCTAATATTAATTAAAAAAATTATTTAACTAGAAAATAAGTATGAAACATGAAAACGTCCTATCTAGACCTACTGTGATTGATTCGCAACTCACTGGGTTGAGCATACGATGTCTGTGCTGGTTGTTGCTGCTGCATCGGCTGTTGCTGGGGTGCTGCAGGCTGCTGGGGTGCTGCTGGCTGTTGAGCAGCTTGCTGACCATATGTAGCATAATAATATGCTGCCCATGCAGCAGCATTGGCATCATTTGGTTGTTTATCTGTTAAAGGAAATGAAAGAAGATTAGCTTTAACTATGACTAGAATAATACATATAAACCAAGTCCAATTTCAAATATTACTCTAAAGATAAAGCTTTCAAAAATAAGATACTAACTGGGCATGCTTTGCTGTTGAGGGTACTGATTTCCATAAGCATTCCACCCCTGCGGAGCACCTCCATATTGCTGTTGAGGAGGCTGACTAAAAAAAAAAATTTTTCCATTAACAACTAAATAATTGAAAAGGAATCAATCGCCTTATCAAAACAGACAAAATATAGAGGTAAAAATGTATTAATTGTAAGTGTTGCAAGGTCTACTATCAAACTCAAACAATGGGGTCCTTTAGAAGGACCATGTTTGTGTTAGCGAATCCTTGATGTATGCTATAGCAGACATTTGACACCCAAAACTTTAAAAAGAAAGATCTGAGCTCTAATATTCTGCAAAATATATTAAAAACATTAACCTTAACAGTACAAAATAATTACCTTGGCTGACCAAACTGCCCACCAAACTGATCATAACCACCTGGACCTTGAGGTCCGGGTCCACCAGGTCCTCCCTGTGGTCCAGGACCTCCAGGAGGACCACTAGGACCACCTGGACCGCCCATCATTCCCCCTGGTCCACCTCCTGGTCCATGACCTTTGGGATAGAATGACTGGAAAGAAAAGTTGAAAAAGTAATAAATCAGACAATGCCCCCTCAAGTAACAAAATTTAATGTTAATGCAGAAAACATTCAGACATTAAGCACATTTACGTATATAAATTCAAATAAACTGTATCTGTTATATAATATACCTGATCATTGGGTCCACCTTGTTGGCCAGTTTTTTCCTGAATAAGTTGAATTGCATGCTGAATTTGATTAGGATTTCCACGGATATTAAATAACTTCTCACTCATGTTTGGTGGTGGATTCCGATCAAGCTCTACATGTGCACCAGACTGTCTGTTTATTTCTCTAATGGTTTCTCCACCTTTAAATAGATACATAGAAACATTGAAAAATCTATATTCAAGACAAATGGATTTTTAGTAATCATTTAAGGCTAGTGAGAGAATATTATGAAAATTGGTAATTACAAGATGTATGCATTGATACTAATTAACATTAAATGACTAAAGATTAGGGCTGCTGTTTATTCACCACTAATACGTTAAAAAAAACGTTAAAGTATGCAATAAAAAAAATTTAACCCAACACATAAATGCATCAATTTGTCTCAAATTAACTTCATAGCATTAACAAAAATTGACCAGAAAATATCTGAACTAAGAAAGAAAACAAAAAATGACCAGATATGTTAACTTAAATAGATAGCAGCTAGATGACCTAGAAAACTATTTCTATTTTCTGACACTGAATTTGCTAGACAGATGTCATGGGTTTAGAAAAAGGGCTACAACATCTTTGGTACAGGTGGGGGTTGAGCTATTTTTGTTTTTTTATAGAATATAAAGAGCTTGGCAGTAGTGTTTTTTAATGTCTATTCTACAATAAGTAGTGAACCTAAGCAACAGAAATTGGCTCTTTGGGAGAAGCAATAAACTCACAGAACTGCATAACGCTCTCTAAGAATTGCTTTTGGCCACCAATGGAATATGACAGAAAAACATATTTGAACATAAATGAAATAATTTGTGACAATTCACCTTGAATTAATTTAGAATAAAATTGTGCATGTTGATTCCAATTAAAAATTAATAGAACAGCAGCTCTGCTAAAAAATAGATTTTGAAAATCAATAAACCACAAACCAATAGATTTGTGCAAATGAAAAATTCAATAGATTCAACAGTTTAGTTAATGCAACCATTTCCTGAAGAAAAAAAAATTGGCATACCTTTGCCTATAACAAGTCCACATTTATCAGCTGGAACACTAAAAGTTGTTTGGTCTTGAAAGTTGGGATCAAACCTCCCACCCATACCACCTCTAGGTCCTGGTGGTGAAAAGGGTCCATTTCCAGGTCCACCCCTGCCCATGTCATTTCCTGGTCCAGGCCCCATTGGACCAAAATTATGTACAGGTTGTCCCTGAAAAAGTTCAGAATAAAATACTTATGTATTATAGCCAGAACAGAAACAGATTGAAATAGGAACTGACGTGATCTAAATGGTTTTACAAATACTTTTAATCTAAATAATGAAAGAAAACTAACCCCCATTATATTGGCTTTGCCTAAGAGATCCTGAATCATTCTTACTGCTTGGTTTACCTTATCAGGAGGACCTGTTACAGAGCAAATTCTATCTGGGCTCTGACCATCATCTGAAATTTGTTTATAGCACATTAAAAGAATGCAACTATTACTACATTAGTTACATTAATTTACTCAAATGTATTCAGAAAAAATAAACACACCTGGTTTAAATTGTACTTTAGCACCAGTTTCTGTCTGAATTTTTTTGATCATGTCACCACCTTTACCAATAACCAATCCAACACCTTGACGTGGTACACCTATGTCCATACCATTTGGTCCACCTCCACCATGCCCCATGTGTCCCATGGGTGAGCCAAACTCATTGTAACCACCACTGCCGCCACCACCAGGACGAGGAATTCCATCCTTCTCTGCCAGAAGATCAAGGACCATTTCTTTGGCTCTTTGACACTTTCCTGGATCGCCACTTATGCGTAGTGGTTTATCGTGAGCAGAAGGAGCATTATTGTCTTGGATCATAACCATTTTTACTCCTGCACGTTCCTATAATTTCAATGAAGAATTTGACTTTAAAATAGTACCATTTTAAAAGCATTTAATAAAATAATAAGAAGTAAATTTACCTGCAACTGTCGTATTGTTTCACCTCCTTTACCAATGATTAGACCAACTTTGGAACCTGGGATGTTCATTTCTACAACAGCACCACCTTCTCCCATGCCATCCATACTTCCGCCACCCATATGAGGTGCACCACCTCCCTGTCCTCTTTCAATAATCTGCTGCATGGCTTGCTTGCACAACCTAGTGAAGTATTCAATAAGAGGGAAGGGGTATGGATTTAAGATTTGTAAGGAGGGAGAGTGCAACAAATTACAAATCAAAAAAGCATCTAAATGGAATAATGAATAACTTAAATACAGAAAGGATGTTCTGAAAAATATGTGTCATTTACTTACATAATAGCAGTAGGTGACCCTGTAAGTGTGCAGGGCCTATCTGGCAAGCCTCCACTATCTAAATGTACATAAGAACAATAACTATTAACAATAACTGAACTCTAAGATTATTCTCATTACTTATTATCAAAATTAAACTCAGAAAAACATGACATTCAACAAGGCTTTTCAGTCCGCCCGTCAACATTTTCATCATATGAACATAAACAGTAATGTTTTATTTTTAAAATGTTAAATTTTAGCGACAATACTGCATGTGAAATATTCTTACCTGGTGCAATTTGAACTTTACATCCTGTCTCAGCCTGTAATCGTGTTATCTGTTCCCCACCTTTCCCAATGACTGAAAAATATATTGGTACATTATTTTAAAAAAAAAATATTGATTGACGTTAAATACAAATTATTTATTATGAACTTGTAGCAAGTGTTTTAACATTAAGATAAGATAATTTATCTCAGCTTTTAAAAACAAATGCAATATTCTATAGCAGAAACGGAAATCCAGAGGTCTATGATAAACCCACGGCCAGTATTTCTGCAAGTTCTTGAATAGTAAGCAATGCAAAATTATAAATACTTCTACATTTTAAAAGATAAAAATCTCAATACATACTTAAGCCAACCATTTTGTCTGGTACCCTATGTTCTTCTGTTGCCATCATTCCTCCTAAACCTGCATGTGGGCCTGGCTTTTGTGGTTGCATACCTGCCTCAGGTTGAAGGCCTAACTGACGATTTATTCTGGCAGCTGCTTCTTGTGCGGCACGAGCTGCGTCTGTTCCTTGTGTAAACCTAATAACAGATAAACTTCTTAGTTTATAAATGATTTTTTTTTAATCTTAAGACTCAAAAATATTTGAAAAGCTATTTCCATAAAGTACTATCTCACCCTTGATTATCGGCTATAGCTCTCAACTGTGCACCTATTGAAGCTGTAATATAGTTGTTATAAAAAAAAATTATCATAACACTAAACTTTGTAATGTCTAAAATCTATATAATCCTCAAGTGATACACAACTTACAATCACCAGCTAATTTCTTTGATTCTGGCTCACCTGAAAAGAAAGTTGATAATCATTGTTAACATTTAAATAGCTTGCATGCTTGTAAAATTAAAAAAAAATGTATGTATTAATAACACCAATGATGTTTAAATATGAAGGCAAATCAAAACTTAGCATGAAAATAATTTACAAAGTAAAGAAGAAAACAAATCTGGAAATGATCAGAAAAGACGAGTCTTTCATTTTAATCAGTCCGCCCGTCTAAAGTTCATCATGTATAAAGCAAACATTTTACAACTGCAGAAAATTATATGGTTAATAAAACTGGAATTGACATGCAAATTTAATATGTATATTTAAGGGACCATAAAATTTTATCGATGTAAACCAGACATAAGATGTTGACAAATTAAGACTAGCTTTCTTGAAACAATTAGTGCTTTACTGCATAATTTATGCTTGTTAGATACAATATTTAGCTTTATATGACATTCAGCATGGAAGACCATAAATATAAATATTTAAATTAAGCAATAGCTATTTGTATGGCATTCCATATTACCATTAATAAAACAATTAATAAAAACTAATTGATGCCTTCAAAAAATTGTCAACTTCTGTACATCAAGGGGATATTTGTCAAATCTATTTATATCAATGAAAGTAATTAAATTTTAAGTTATAACATTATGATGAATTTATATGAAAACTTGCCATGCCCAAAGATAAAAATAAACACAGCATGAAGAAACAAACATTTTTCAATAAAATAATTCATCAAAATATCACTTAATTTTTTATCAACTAAAAAACCTACAAAAAAGAAAGTAATGAAATACATTACAAAAATATTTACAAGTGATGACGCGCATGTTTTTTTTTATATCAAAGAAAACATTGTTCTCCATACCCCCACAGGATTACATATGTACAATGGGGAAAAATTCAAGACAAAATCAAATATATCAATGAATGTGTAATCATAATTATTTCAGTTATAAAAATCTGACAGGACAACACAAAAAAAATATCTTTGAAGAATTATACATGCAGGTAAGAAAATATAGAAGAGAGCATATAAAATGTGTAATGACAAGTGATTGCACTAAATTTAAGAAATTGTGTGAAACAAATACAAGAGTTTAAGTTAGTTTAAGGCATCTTAAAAAAGATGCAATAAAACAAAGAATTCAGCTACTTATGTATACATATGTATATATATATATATAATTTTGATTTGTATATGAAAAATGTCTATATATATACAAATGTAAGAAAATCTTTCCTAAAAACAATCTGATTCAGCATGCATCGATTTAATAATTTAAAAAAATAAAGCTATATATAATTTTTTATATGAATAGAAAATGTTAATAAAAAAATTTTAGCTATAAAATTTGTATATGAATAGAAAATGTTCGAATTTTTTTTTTCAGAAAAATTAAGCACTGAAATACAAACACAATACGAATAAAACTGACCAACTAGACAGATGAGGCCCCCTTTATTAACTTAGAAAACATTTTATCTCAAGTCTTTTGCGATTTAGACTTAAACCCAGAACATCTACGACAATTTAAGAATGTGCAATTTACTGTCAAGCTTTAGTGACCTGAATATGTACTAAGAAGCTTTGTAATATAAAAAAAAAGGAAAAAACTAAGCAGCTTGGTATGTAAAATGAACAGGAAGTGGAACTTGTTTATAAGGGATATTTCTATGCTAAATGAAATTGTAAATTGTTAGTTAAATTAAAAAATATTTTCAAAGTAAATGTGAATGCAAAAAAGAAAAAAGCTTGCAATTGCGAAACTGCTCCTTAAGTTACTTTGATAATAGACTGAAGTAAAAAAAAGGGGGGAGGGGTTTCTCTAACCTATATATTAATGCACATCCATTAATGAATTAATTTCAATTAAACTTTTTGAATTATTTTAATTTCAGGACGCAATGGCTTTTTAATTTGAGAAAAATGATCTAATTTACCAAAGGAGGCGCCATCATCCAATGGTCTCTTGATACCTTGCTGTTGTGCGTCCCCTGCTCCTGGAGTGATCTTGGCTGCTATCTACACAGGGCGAACACAGGCAAATGCACGAAACAGAAGAAAAATGGGATATGGGGGTGGGAAGGGAAGGAAAAAAGAGAAAAACACATGGTTAGCATTTAGCAGAGGCCATATTTGTTGCCGCTGAATCACCTGTTGCAGTTTTAACATTTACTGTATCGAACTTTATTTTATTTCTGAAAACAAATTACACTTCGCACAATACCAAAGTAACACATTTAAATCAATTCAGGAATTCGCATGATTAAACCTGAAAAAATTCAAAATATCACTGCATTGCACAAGTATTTCAAAATATAAAAATGTATAAAATAATTCATATTTTTAGTCAAAGTACAAGTGCAGTTAATAAAATATTTATTATTGCAATAGCATTTTATGGACAAAAATGTCAAATTTTAGGTCAACTTGGTGATTCAATATGTATTTAAAACAAATCTTAAATATCACATGCAACATTTCCCTCGTTCAATATCGGACCAAAACCAACTAACAATACAATTTATGGATTCTTTTGAAGAAATACCTGAAAAAAAATTGGCCCTAGGCTCATAAAAAAACTGATTTATCTTGCACAATTGAAATAATATGAGCATTAATAGAATGATATAAAATAATTCAGAATGGTATAGAGACATTACCATATATTAAATAAAGAAAGCAATACAAATGACAAAATAACTCAAAATCAGTAACCTATGAATATGAAACTAACCTAATATAGCAAACAATGAGGAATAAGTAGCACAAGAAAATGCAAATTTATAGAGCACAAAAACTTGAGGCATGTCAAGTGTATATCAATCAATTATTAATAAACTGAGATGACTTATAAAATGGGACTAATGTAGACCAGACAGTGAACAATGAAACGTTGGCACTAATCAATGAATGTTAAAAATTGTATTCATAAATTAAAATGTACTTCAAAAAATAATGTCACCATTGTAGAATATCAAATTTAAGTTAAATTCATTGAAAAGTATTGGATATGGGCTGATATCACATTGCCCAGAAATCAACAATGGAAAACGTACAAGTAACACAAAATTATCCAATATAAAACGAATATAAATATATTTTAAAATCTGAAATAAAGAAATTTGTATCAATATAAACCATTAGGTATTTCAAACTGGAATCCCATGCATCTTGTTAGCTGCCCTTTTTCAGTCTTTTTTTTCCTCCATCATATTTGTCCTTGTCAATTCAATCTCAGCACTAGGTTAAACTTAATTCCTATATGCAAATGAAAAATATGCATCTAACGCATACCACAAATATCAATTGTTTATCGTCTGATAAGCATAATTAAGTGCATAAAACGAGGGAAATGGAGAACAATGATATGACTTTTTCAAGGAGGCCGTGTCCAAAGACCGAATTTTTACCACGTGTTCCGTGATATATTTTTCGCATTTTGAGACAAAGATGTTTATAAAATACTACATTCACCCATACTAATAGATTAAAATGACCAAATCAAATGAAATACCTGTCTTGCACGAGCTACAGCAGATGCAAATGCACTTGTTCCATCAAACTGAGTAGCGCCGGAATTATCAGCCATGTTCAGAAAAAAATGGCGTTGAGAAAAGAAGGAAGCTTGACCTGAGTGGGAATCCTGCACATTTCCTAGCCAATCATTGGCTGATAAATAAAATTGGAAATACTGTAGCGCCATCTTTTGGGTTAAAAAAAACGTGAAGTGTTGCCAATGTAGGTTTATTATACAGTTGCTTTTTTTTTTTTAATTCAACCATTAAATAACATATTTAGATTTATACAATCAAAAAAAAAATTACCCACTTACCTACATTTTATAAATATTTCCACTGTTAGATAAAGTAAAATTTGCCTTTAAAAAGTAAGGGCAACAAAGTTATGATGTTCCAATAATCATGGGTAATATCATGACATTGTTATTTGCTGCTAGTAAAATATGTCATATACATGTACTGTATAATACTTACACTCTAAAAAAGGAAAAGATTATTAGGAATAAAGGCGAGAGAAACAATTATTTTACTTAAAAAGAGAGATATAACCTATCTTTATTTTTGTTTCTATCGTTCAACAAACAGAAATGGTGACAGAATAAAACACCAAATGAAATTTAACACTGCACCTAAACTACCATTATACTTTACATGAAATAATAATACTACTCTTCGAATCAAAAATTTAGCTTTAACAGATAATAATAAGTGGAAATATTTACAATCTGAGTTTTTTACTGCTCCCAATCAGCTAGTTTTTTTTCTATTTTATAGCTGCTTGTTCTACTAACTAAATCTCGATAGGCTCTTTGTAGAATTTAATATATTAAAAAACGAAATGTATATATGTATTAAAATTCTTATTTGCTAGACTGCTGGTGTAGGCCGACATGACTAGCATTCATCATGGGCCCTTTGTGCAGGGAAAATAGTTTTATAAATAAATTAATCTTAATTAATAAAAGAATAGCTATATTAGTTAAAAACAAACTGCAATTATATGTAAACTGTAAACAATATTAAACTCATTATATATTTTTTTTACTCTGTAACTTAACAAATTACATAAACTTTAAAAGCAGTTGAAATCCAGTTGAAAGCGCCCAATTTAGTGAGATAACAGACAGTCTACACTTTTGTAGACATTATGAGCATTATGTAGACATTATGGACCAAGGAGACATATCTTTCGCTAGTCAACTGCATGGCTAAAAGCGTGGTGTTATGTTTGATATAAACAATTAATGACTATAGGTTAGAAATCAGTGGGGAAAAAATGAAGAGTTGGCAGCGAAGAAAAGTGCTTAATGATTACAAACGGGACGCGACTAGCTAGCCAACTATAGTGCAAACCTATCATAGTCACACTAACTAACACAGCAAGACATTCGAGACTTTTTTAAGTGACTCAGTGGCGATCTGGTCTGGTGTAGCTAGTTTTTTACTTTTTGAAGTTACACTTTAAAATAAAAAGGTTAATAATAAATGCAACATTATGTGCCTTTTTTTTATTACAAAGTTTAACAGACCAAAAATGTGTGCGCTAGTATGTGCCACTTTTGCGCTACTTTAGTCCAAAGCTTTTTGGCTAATCTGATCTGGTCGTCAGCAGGCGATGTGGTTGAGATCACAGCGACCTACACTTGTCACCCAAGACAATAAGAGAGGGAAGGAACTCGTATTGCCCCAATTTACTCTATACTCAACTATATGAAAAATGGGGTTGCAGGATCTTTGCAGAACAGAACCATTCTTATGGACAGGCATAATATGCGACTGCCAAGGGCCTCACTGCTAAAGGTGTGTGTGTGGGTGGGGGGCTTTACAGCATATCTGCATAGCGCCCTCTACCCTATTACCTTTATCTAAGGTCCTAATAAACGAAAGGGACACCATAAGTATAAAGTATTTTAAAATTTAATGTTAAGAGAGAGAGAGAGCCCCGGCAGTTACGTTAACTAGGGCTTTCCAAACTTCCATTTGTCTTTTTTTCCCAAGGCACCTAAATACCTAAGAATGGCTCTGATTATGTGAAGAATATGTTACATGCACATTATTACAAAAAATAATAAGTGTACACAATGCATGTATATACAATGAACATTATTAAACAAAATAATAATGAATACAATGAATATCATTAAAAAAACATAATTGTGTATGCCTGCCACTAATAACATAAATAAGTGAAATGCTTCTTTTGGGTGATTTCTTTCCACTCTCTATCTAAAATTGATTGATAAAATGTGCATGTTATTGCACGGTGACTCTTTGTTATAATTCTTCCAGTAGTATAACTAGCATTAGTGGCGCCCGGTGCAGACTCTGAAAATGGCCGTCCCATTTCCATGCAGAAATAAGTATTCAAGTAGCGAATTACCGCCCCTTTGTGTTGGCAAAGTAGCCCCCCCCCTCCCAAAGCAAGGGTAAAAGTGTGGCCCTAGGCAAAGGAACGTTTGAGAGACTTAGGCAAAGGTTGACTTCGGGGATCCTAGACAAGGTAAATTTTGAAGCGCTAAGGAAAAAGTACTTTGGGGGTCCCTCGGCAAATGTATATATATATATATATATATATATATATATATATATATATATATATATATATATATTGGGAAATAGGAATAGGCGAAATCCCTTGAAAATATTGGGCCCTCCCAAATAATCTTTGAAAACTGTGGCGCCCTTCTGACCAACTATAATGTTAGCCCCGGGCCCCTATCAAGGGCTCAGATTTGCCTTCCTGGTGGCTGGCTGGCAAAAAGAGAATCATGTTGACAATTGCGAAATCTTAGATTCCTTAAAATATACGCGCTTTGTTATTATTATTATTATAAGGCTCAGCACATTAACCTGTGAGGGGAAAAAAGCCAACCAGTACTTAGCTATGTAACACTACGGCAAATGCACACACATCTGTATATCTGTCTAATGGGAACCATAATATGAGAGAGCAAGCAGTAAGAAAGAATCGATCAATCTGTTAATTGTACCCCCTGCCCCCTCCGGGCCGAATTTCGTTTTATTGATATTGATTGATCGATCAGGCGGGTTATCGAAACGCTTAAGTCAGTACGCACGATTTTTGGCAAGGGCGTCATTGGGGGGTGGGTTTCAGTATTGAGACTTCTATGGGTTAACACAGAGGCTGTTTTTAATTTGCTGTCTACTAAAATATCTAAACAAGGCAGGACAGTCTGCGATAAGGTGGGTAGGGGAGGGGGCTCAGAAAGGCCTCTCCGTGTCAAAGATTTTTAAGTACTAGCAACGACATTGAGTGAATCATTGACATAATTTTTCCATATATATTTGTTCAACCCATATAAATATATATGTGTGTGTGTGTGTCTAAGTTCCCCTCAAACGCCCCTTAGCTTAAGGCTTCAATGTTTTCCTTGCCTGTGGGCCCCCTAAATGGATTTTGGCAGTTTGTGCCCCGAAATTCGAAAGGCCTACATACATACACATAGACATTCTTATCGAAAGCCTAGCCCCCCTCCCTCCCCAATTATAAGGGGGATTTGAAACGCTTATATTGCGTGTATAGCAAGATTAAATGATGATAATAATAATAAAAACTTCAGAAAAAAAGGTCGATGAAGATGAAGAATTGCACTTTAATCATAGTGTAGGCCTATCTTATGTATTACTCATTATATGTTTCGACTTTCAATCCAATCTATAAAAAAAATAAAAGCGAAAGAAAACAATTTTGTTCAATGACCCCTAATAATCAGCATACCTCCCCCTCCCCCCATTTCCAGATCATAACTATTTTAAAGTGTACACCTTTGAAATGTATTACCCGATTCTCTTTATGGCCATTATGACAAGAAGTTAATAGGGGTGTGAGAACACGATATAGGTTAGCGGTTCTTTACCCGCTGCCAACTTTACGTCCGACCGCTTATCAATTAAACACTGTTGTATTTTTATGTTAAAATTATAGCGGATTTTGGAATGCAGTAGTGTATATATGTATATTGTTTTGTTTGTTTTTCTTCAAAACTGGAGTTAGCAACACTTAAGAGTGAATTTCAGCAGACCTAGAAACCGTGTGTATTTGTATTCTTCTATTATTTTAAGCTATTATACGAAACTCAACAAAATTTAAAAAAAAATGAATTTTAATGCACTCCTTAATGTATACTGGTACGTTTGTTTAAGTTTTTTTTTAATACATCAAAGTTAGTGATTTATTAACACGAAAAAAGCTCAAAAAACCCAACTAGCCACCATCAACATAAAGGCGGCATTTGCGAGGCCTAAGGGCGCGTGTTTAATGCTATAATTCCAAATCATACTACAATTGTCCTTTTGCCCCCCCCCCAGGTCTTACAAATACGTCGGGCCTGAGGCTATTGTCTTATTTTGCCGACCCCAACTACAGGCTATTGTACTGTATATGAAAAAAAAAACTCCTACTCTCTTCAGCTCTTTGAATGCACAAGGGCCACAGGACGACCATAACACGAGCCTGGTCGGCCCCTTTCTTTCAAGGGCTGTGAGCCTCAATAGTAAAATGTGAGCCTGTTATAAAAGCCAATTTCCTCTTTAATGGTCTTAGACACCCGTCAGGGTCACTGGGCCCCCCTTTATGACCCTTTGAACCTCTCAACGGCCACGTATAAGTAAAGTGTACAATTCATCTGTTTCTGTAACCTCGGCATATGAAGGGGTTGTGTGGTTAGCACAACGCCCAGCCGCCTTTACTTCCCCCCCAACTTGTGAGGTACCCATTTAAAGCTGTGTGGGACGACTTTGCAATTTTGAAAAAAAAAAAAATAATAACCATGTGGATCGAACCCATGTCTGTCAGGTCAACAGTGGAGTATCCACACCACTCGGCCATCCGTCCCACTTAACCCACGTATACACCAATGCTATAACTCTGCACCACAGAATATACATCAAACATAATACTTAGCGTCGAATTTAAAGGGAACATTTTCTGTTTGATTGTTTGTTTGTTTTTCAATATAATTCATACAATATATATTTTAATATGTTTTGTTTTCAATATAATTCATACAATATAGATTTTAATATGTTTTGTTTTCAATATAATTCATAATATGTTTTGTTTTCAATATAATTCATACAATATAGATTTTAATATGTTTTGTTTTCAATTTCGTGGTATGATTGGAGAAATATAACTACAAAACAACAACAATATCAACAAATTTAATATTAGATCAAATAATGTGGTGAAATTAATTTTAACAACAATGACTTACAGAAGGAATTTCAACGAAAATAAGCAGGAAATTAAATCACAGTGGAAAGAAAGACTGGGCTATAGAACAGTAAAAGCAGAGGCGTAGCTGGGGGGGGGGAGCGGGGGTACATATGTCCCCGGGCGCCGAGGTTCAGGGGCGCCAATTGGTATATTTTACATATAATATTATATGGTTTTCGAATGGGGGTGGGGCGCTAAAAATGTATTAAAAAGGTAAAATGCCCCGGGCGCAAGTTGCCTCTGAGTAAAAGTGATTACTTAGTAAAAAAAAAACTAGGGGATATTCTGTTTTCAGTGTAGGATTTACGTATAAGCTAAACAAGCTATAGCTTAGGGCACCCTATTTCTCGGGGCCCCAAATTATTGTCCAAGTGAGCGATGATATATAATAAATATTAGGCACTGTCATATAATTTCTGGACTGATAAAGGGCCCCAATATCTCAACTAGCTTTGGGCCTTATCAAGTCTAACTCCGTCACTGGCTGATATCGTTTTCGCATAATTCTATATTGTATGATACATGTATATTGTATATATTTATTTTAAAATGTTCAGGCCGTAGGCAGTAACTTTCAAAGATATGTTTAGGCCCTAATGAATAAGCCCCCTGAAAGCCGTATCAAAAAAGTTTTTGTGAGCCCTAAAAAAAAAAGGTTATATATTTGCTGGCCCCATGCAAACAAACATCAGGGGCCACAACCAAAAAGTACATTTAAGGGCAATAGGCAAAAACAGCCTTTCAATGCAACCGCTAGAAAAAAAAATTTTTAGTCCCCTTATAATCTTTGACAAATGAGATGCCTATTCCTACCCCCCCCCCCACCGCCGATTCAAATTTTGTTATTTTAGCCAGGGGCCAATCCAATAACCAGCACCCAGATTGCCGTATGGTGGCTTATGGTGGGTCTGCGAACACAAACAAAAACTACCCCCATTGGACAAAAACCTCCATTTTGAATGTATAACACTGGTTTACAAATTTTCATTTTGTGAAAACTGCTGATATGCAAATAAGTGTTTCTTATGCAACTTTTTATGCTGATTCCAAATATGTAATCCAAATTTTTGTATCACGTCAGGATTTTTTGCAGTTTGACATTTATTAATGTAGAAAAAAGTCAATTAAACCAACAACAAAATGTACTTCGGTCATGCAGAAAACTATTGATATATACAAAATTATTTAAAAAAAGCAGATTTATTTTAATTTATTGTCTTCTACTGTACGAATTGTCTTTTAAGTGATTTGCGCTTATGAGCAGCGCCAGGATTGTGGCGTTTTAATGACCAGCAATAGTCGGCCATCATATTCGCGTTCCATCGACCTTGGTATCGACTCTCCATTGCACAAATGTCTTGATGGAATCTTTCACCCTGCTCTTCACTGTACGCACCAAGATTTTCAAGAAAGTAGTCTACATGGGAGTCCAAAAAGTGCAACTTTACACTCATGCGGCAACCCAAAGCCTGAAATTTGGCTATCATGTTCTCAACAAGACTTTTGTAATTGTCGGATTTAAAGTTTCCTAAAAAATTGTTGACAACATCTTTGAAGGCATTCCAGGCTTGTAGCTCAACTGTGTCCAATTTACATGAAAATTCCTCATTAGTCATTACTTCTCTGATCTGCGGTCCAACAAAGATACCTGCAGTCAATTTCGCTTCACTTAAATGGGGAAATTTTTCTGCCAAGTATTGAAACCCAGAGCCAGTATGGTTCATATTCTTGACAAAAGCTTTCATTAACCCCAATTTTATATGCAGCGGTGGAAGGAGAACTCGATGTGCTTCCACCAAAGGCTTTAACTTTACACTGTGGCTTCCTGGAGTGAATTCTTCTCTCGCTGGCCACACTTTTTTGGTATAATGCTCAGAGTCTGCTCTGCTATGCCAGAGGCACAAAAAACATGGAAATTTTGAATACCCTCCTTGGAGTCCCAATATGATGGCTATGACCTTCAAATCTCCACATATCAACCACTTGTGCTGGTCATAATTCAACGAACTGAGCAACAGTTTCATGTTTTCATACGTTTCTTTTAATGTTACTGAGTGTGCCACTGGAAGTGATGATATTTTATTTCCATTAAATAGAAGAACTGCTTTCATACTACGCTTTGAGGAATCAATAAACAATCTCCACTGATTAGCATCGTAAGCAATTCCCATAGATGTGACCAGGCCTTCAATATTATTACAATATAACAATTCTTGCTTACTTGAAAAAAACTGTACAAATTCTGTCTCTCGACATCTGTACACACTTACGCTAGTATCAGGAGTGAGAAGGTTTCGTTCTTGTAAACGGGATGCAAGCAGTTCAGCTGATGACTTTGGAAGGTTTAGATCTCTAACTAGATCATCAAGATCTTCCTGAGTAAAAAGTTTTGGTGTGACATCTTCTTTAAAATCAGGATCAAGAACATCACTACTGTCTTCAGAACTTGAGCTGTCATCACTTTCAAAATCATCCAGCTGAGTAGGAGGTGTAGGCACAGGAATGTCTTCGCAATGTTCTACAGGCTTCAAGGCTGACGGTACATTAGGATATAGAATCATGTGTCTGCTTTTTTTGTTGAATCCTACAACATTCGTCATGCAAAAATAGCAGTCCGTCACATGATTCGAAGGCTCACGCCAAATCATGGGCACACCAAATGGCATACTTTTCACTTTACCTTTAAACCACTTGCCAAAAGTTACTTCACAGAGTTTACAAATAACATGAGGCGCCCATGTTTTGTCCTGGTCTCCCAGTTTACATCCAAAGTATGCATGATAATATTTCTTTGTTAAATTTTATATTTTCTTCTTCTCAGCCATTGTGCAAAATCGTCCACAAACATAACAAAAATGCTGAATTCGTACAATGTCTTGGCATTGTGAAATTTTTTTAAAATTTAAAATCAGCTAATCAAATATAATCTTAAACACATAAACAACAGCAATAAAATATTCAATTAAACTTGTGTTCAAACATAAAGTGATGACGTCATCTGCTTATGATAAGCATAAAATTTGTAAACACAAATTTGTGGTTTTCTCAAAAACCTGACGTGATACAAAAGAAATAAGTACATCAAAATTTATCATTTTTAATAAGCTTTCAGAAATTCATAATGTTTTGCTTGCAGTTTTTTTTATGTAAACCAGTGTAATTTAACACTTAACTTTGATGTAAAAAAAAAATTATTTTTTTTTAAATTAATTAAGGATAAAGCATTTTTTTTTAAAACACTGAACTAATATTATATACCATTTTGGCAGTTAATTTACAAAAGTAAAAATGATGAAAATATGTAACGGCTTCATGTCCTTCCGTATTATGTCAGTCAAATACGAATGTTCCGTAATTACACACCAGCCGGGGGTGTAGGAGTGGTGGGGGGAGGGCGCTCTTCAGCTCTTTGAATGCACAAGGGCCATGAGACGACCATAAAACGAGCTTGGTCGGCCCTGCATTATAAAAAAAAATATATTAAGAAAAAATAAAGTCGAGAAAAAGAGAAAACAAGCAATTCATGTGTGATGGGGGCGAGTTACATAGCAAATAAGGCATGGAGACACTATATATATATATATATATATATATATATATATATATATATATATATATATATATATATACACACACACAAATAATGATAGTTTTAAAATCACAAAAATATAATCTTGAAAATAAATCATTTTAGCCCAGAAACAACCCAATTTACTTGTCATTAATATTTTTTCAAGCGACAATGCCACAGTACAACTAAGTGTGAACTAATATTGCTTAAGTGTGTGAATGGTCGGCTATGATACCACATTAAACTATTTAAACAATAACTCGGTACATACGACACATATTAGTAATGAAACGAAAAGGGATTTTAAAAAAATCTGTTTCTATAACCTCAGCATATGAAGGGATTGTGTGGTTAGCACAACGCCCAGCCGCCTTTATTTCCCCAACTTAAGTCAGGCACACATTTAAAGATAGGCGGACTTGTGGGACGACTTTGCACCAAAATTTAACCTGGAAAAAAATTCCATGGTTCTCACCTGGGATCGAACCCAGGCATCTCAGGTCGACAGTCGAGTATCTACACCAGGGCCGGCCTTAGGCCAATGGCCCCGAATCGGGCCCCGCGCCTGGCAGGGGCCCCTCAATTTACATTCAGCATTAAAATAGTAATAGTTGTCATTGTAAAAAAAAATAATTTGAAGAGGGGGGCCCCGCAAGCATCCGTTCCATTGGGCCCCGCAATTCGTAAGACCGGCCCTGGTCTACACCACTCGGCCATCCGTCCCATTCTTCGTGTCGGCTGTCACCTTAGTTGACATTTTGGGTGGTCATCACAACTGTGTGTGTGTATGTGTGTGGCTATGCCTAGGTTCACTATTCAGGGACGCATCGCCGTTCCACAGTCCATTGTAGGCTTCTGATACAGCCCCGTAGCCAAGGGGGGGCACAGGTGGGGGCGTGCCCCCCCTCCGCTGGTGTGGAGTGCCCCCCCCCCGCTTAAAAAGAAGAAAAAGAGGAAAAAATAAAGAAAAAGTAACTAAAATGAGAAGGTACCCCCTTGCTAGGTATTGGTGCCCCCCCCTGCTTACTTTGACCTGGCTACGGGCCTGTTCTGATAACTGATAGAAATCAGGGTTACCACACTTTAAAAAAAAAAAACTTAAAGTCGAGACCGTAAAAAAAAAAAACCCAAAGAGTGGTAACGCCGATAACGACGTGGCTCAAAGGAGTGTCCGCCTTGGTCAGCGAAATGGCCGGTCGTATCTGTATATACACACACCATTTTGGAAATGTTTTTTTTTACATACAAGGGTGGGTGTGATCGGACCAGAATTTCTGCGGAGGCAGATTTGTTGCCCCCCCCCCCATCCCTCCAGTTCCCACATACCTTTTTTTTTTTGTACAAATCTGGGTTGATCTTGAGAATTGATTTTATTTTGGTACAAATCTGGGTTGATCTTGAGAATTGATTTTTTTTTGGTACAAATCTGGGTTGATCTTAAGAATTGATTTTTTTTGTACAAATCTGGGTTGATCTTGAGAATTGATTTTTTTTTTGGTACAAATCTGGGTTGATCTTGAGAATTGATTTTTTTGTACAAATCTGGGTTGATCTTGAGAATCGATTTTTTTTGGTACAAATCTGGGTTGATCTTGAGAATCGATTTTTTTGTACAAATCTGGGTTGATCTTGAGAATTGATTTTTTTTTGGTACAAATCTGGGTTGATCTTGAGAATTGATTTTTTTTTTGTACAAATCTGGGTTGATCTTGAGAATTGATTTTTTTTGGTACAAATCTGGGTTGATCTTGAGAATTGATTTTTTTGTACAAATCTGGGTTGATCTTGAGAATCGATTTTTTTGGTACAAATCTGGGTTGATCTTGAGAATCGATTTTTTTTGTACAAATCTGGGTTGATCTTGAGAATTGATTTTTTTTTTGGTACAAATCTGGGTTGATCTTGAGAATTGATTTTTTTGTACAAATCTGGGTTGATCTTGAGAATTGATTTTTTTTGGTACAAATCTGGGTTGATCTTGAGAATTGATTTTTTTTGGTACAAATCTGGGTTGATCTTGAGAATTGATTTTTTTTTTGGTACAAATCTGGGTTGATCTTGAGAATTGATTTTTTTTGGTACAAAACTGGGTTGATCTTGAGAATTGATTTTTTTTGGAACAAATCTGGGTTGATCTTGAGAATTGATTTTTTTTGTACAAATCTGGGTTGATCTTGAGAATTGATTTTTTTTTTCACACACAATATTTGTACAACCAATGAATGCACTGCAGTGTCATGTTGCCTAAACGGAGTTCTGTCTGCTACGTATACGGCTTGTGTGTGTGTGTGATCTTGGGTATTTTACGTGTGTGTGTGTGTGATCTTGGGTATTTTACGTGTGTGTGTGTGTATTATTTCTCGTATATCAAATCAACACAGCCGGCGCGTCTAGCCGGTTGTTTTTTTTTTGGGTGTGTGTGTGGGGGGGGAGGGGGGTTATTCCTTCTTCAGTGTTTGCGCAGTCAGCCGTGAAGGAAGGTGTCTTGCTTGCTGTTGACATTCCGTGACCTTTCAACCCTGGCTGCCAACTTCAATGGTTACCCCGGTCAACGTTAAACGATATCGGGCCGGGAGCAGGGGAGTGAGGGGGGGGGGAGGGACGGCTGAATCACAAATGAAGAAAATAAAATACTAAGGGTTTCTGCCGGAGAAGAGAAGCGCGTGCGATTCCCCCCCCCTTCTTCCTACACACACACACTATAGCCTTTATAACGCTTTTGGATGCCCGGGGTAAAAGCACATTTGGGCCCCCCCATCTGGTAAGGTAAACACGGGGAGGGGGGATTGTGGAAAGTGACATTTTGGGGCTCTAGGTAAAAAATGTTGCCAATCTCAAGTTTCAAAATCTGGGGAGGAGGGAGGGGGGGGCTCAATTGTCTAAGTCTATGTCACGTGATACCTTTAGTTAATATCAAAATTTAATTTCTCGCCAGAGCCCCCCCCTCCCCGCCCTTTTAAAGTCCCCCCCCCCAATCAGCAGCTTATATTGCCTATCCATAGGAACGGTCCCGCCCTCTCCCCCCCCTCTCTCTCTCTCTCTCTCTCTCTCCAGTGACTGGATGGCGTCACCCTGGACATTATCTCATTGTCATTCAGTTAACTGAAATATAACAACACCAGAAGCCGCTGAATCGTTTCGGTTCGGCACCTCAGGGTCATCCAAGACTGCCTTCAGAGCTAAATCATGGGCCACCTAACAATCTCCACCAACCCCCCCCCAACCACCCTCAAAGATTATACAAGCTGACACGTCGCCAAAATCATTCAATATCAAATAATCAAATAACTGTATTAGACAGACACTCCCCCCCTCCCCCCATGTCAGAGCCTGAGACATGGGTTCGGATTTGCAGCTTTAAGTCAGACCTTTTACTAAGTATTTAAAGCAATTTGGGTCTAATCGATTCCATATTTAACGCAGGCACGCATCGAGTACTTACTTTTTATCGGTCACTTATCGATTCCAAACCGTATCGTACGTTGAATATGTATGTTTGTATGGTAAACAAATATGGAGCCAGGCAACAATAAATCATGATGAACAAAATATCCGGTATTTAATTCGAACATAAGTTAAGGGACCTTCGACAAAGGAGATATATTTTACCCCCCCCCCCACACAATACCTCAGGGCGTAACTTGTTATTATGTTGCGGTACAAAAAAGCATTGATGTAGAGAATATGCTGCTCCTTGATCGCGCCCGCCTGGTTACGCCACTGCCAACATTTTGACGGAAGCTACGCCTTCCATATTTCACATTATCCTAACTTATTATTATTATTAAGCCTTTAACAAGTAAATGCCCATAAAGTAAAGCTATTATAATTCATTTTTTTTTATTAATATCGGTTGAGCACATGGTTATTGTGTCGTTCGTTCACCCCCTTCTCGTCCCCGCCCCTTTCCCAACCACGTGATCAAACCATGCGCATCGACATCTTATCGTGCAACACGTTTTTTTTCCCCTGCACACATACTTTGTTTGGAACGCTATCAAACTTGCATGTATTCATGCACCAGTATTAAACATACGAGTTGGCTTATTTTCTTTCTATCCCAAGCAAGTCCATTATTTTTTAATATTACACTCATGAATATATCCATCTTTAATAAAATGCCAACTGTTAAACGTAATAAAAAATTTAAGATACAATCATGATACACACGTAACGTAAGATATATCACTTTCGTAATGTTAATAACGGATCAAAAAAATTTTTTTTTGCCAAGGAAGGTTTCATATTTAAAAAAAAAAGTTATAAAAATGAGTCATGAGTGTAGGCAAAAGTGGAGCATTACACATGACATACTACACGCCAAGCACACTCGCGTGGTTTCGCTAGCACACATTGTCCCGACTGAATCGGAAATTTCCGTCTAGACTGTTTCCTTTCTTTTTATACTGCTGGCGATTATATTTGACTGACTAACAACCACTAAGCGCGATCACTATGGACGCGATATTCTAAGTCTGAAAAGATAACATTAAAATTAAAAATAACAGAGAAAATATAGAAAATATGGTTTAGGACTTTGGGGATATGAAAAATGGTGTATATTGCTGACCATATCAATATTAAGAATCTAAATAGTATTTTTTTTTACAAAGTTTTTCTTAACTTCACTTCTTTTGTCTGTCCGCACTTCACATCTTTTTATATTCCTGCATGATTTTCGGTATTATTACAATAATACAACCACATACGTACTTCTGTTAATTATTTTTAATGCCAGAAAAAAAATACAGGTTACTATTATTAAAATAGCGTCCATTAAAAAAAAATCCACTACATATTGCAAATATCGAGTGCCTTTCTGGGACAAGCATGGGGAGGCTTTCTATTTAAAAGAGATTTCATTTCTTTGATCTTACAAACTCGATAATTAGCATATGTTACAAAAGTGTAAATGTTTTTTTTTTTAACCTTTGGCTTTAAAACCCAGAATGATAAATTTGTTTGTTTCAAAGGGAGGTAACATGACACATTTATCATCCTTGTTGATATAAAGAGTTATCCTGCTTGTTTCAAGAAAATCGAACACCATATAGTCATATACATAAATGTATAAGACTAGATCGCTTATGGGCAGGGTTGTTAACAATACTCTTAAATTGTATCGTCAATACCGATACCAATACTTCATGAAAATAGTATCGCCAATACCAATACAAATACTCAGGTAAAAATGTATTGCCAAAATCGATACCAATACAATACCGATACTTTTGAGAACAACAAACTATTTTTATTTAAAATATAATGAGTGCAAGTTTTTCAAGTTAAAAAAAAAAGCAAAAACAATAAAATACAATGTCAAAGCACAAATTTAATGTTAATCACTTTAGTACTTGACGGATGACCAAGTGGTGTAGCTACTCGACAGTCGACTTCAGAGTCATGGGTTCGATCATTGGTGAGAACAATGGGCGTTATGCTAACCACACAATCCCTTCATATACCGATGTTATAGAAACAGATGAATTCCCGATGGCCCGTCAGGGCTAAGGGAACTTTTCTTTACTATTTCACCACTTGGCAGCACGTAAGAAGACCATCATTTCAAAACGATCATTCCTTAGCCTAGAACGTAATGGCATAAAAACATGCCCACCCAATGAAAACAGGCGCTTAACTCAGCACTAGCCGATCAACGCAGCAATATAGTTTCTTAATGCTTGGTAGGTTGGGTAGGGTGATAATGACATCATTTCTGATGAGTTATCTTCAATATATCTGTCTACTTCAGCAGAACTGTTACTATTAAGCTGGTTCTGCCGTCGTGCAGTAAAACTGCACTGCTGACTGTATTGGAGCTGCACCACCCTGCCGAGTAAGTTGAGTGGAAACTGCACTCAGTGCACTGCAAGCACGCTTTAACGTTTGTTCAACTTCAACCTTGTGATCCACGTTGTCTTGTTGAGGAGGTGGGTGGTGTTAATAGTGGTATGGTTGATGGTCATCATTACAAGCAGTGATTGAATTTATGAAAATTACTTTTAAAACAATGTATTAAAATCGCTATTGTTTTTCTGCAATTAGCTAATAGTGGCAACAGAAAAGTATTGGTATCGAGTATCGAAAATTTTTCGCTTAAAATGTATCGGCGATACACAAATCAATACTTGATACAAAAAGGATCGGCAATACAGCAACCAATCCTGAAAAAGTATCGCCGATACTGTATTGGCCAATACCGATACTTCGATACTAACAACCCTGCTTATGGGCTATGCATAGACATATATTGTGCGGACCATAACTTTAAAAAGAGAAGAGTACAATTCTGTATAACCTGATGACGTAGTACGCATAGAAACCTTAAGTAACCGAAATAAATAGCAGAAGAATTTTGCATTGTTTTCCTTGACAAATTTTCAAAAACTTTTTTTTTCAATTAACTTTGAATAAAATGCCTTCGTGTTGTGTACCCGGTTGTTTGATTATATTATTACTAACCGTCAAATATAATTTTTTCGGACACATCAGTGGATTTTAAAAGCGCTAACCAATGGGGATTTTTTTTTAAGGCAGTGGCTACGGTTCGGTCCGACCGAACCCGTATTTTTTTTTACTTCGGGTACCAGCCATAGATAATATTGCTCCACACCCCAACCCTAACCCTATCTCTAACCCTATCCCTAACCCTATCCCTAACCCTATCTCTAACCCTATCCCTAACCCTATCCCTAACCCTAATCCTGAAAAAAAAAATTCTGAAAAAAAAAATAAATTATGTTGTTATATAGTTCAGTGCAGCGACTCGGCCGCTATGCAATAATAAGTAAGGCTGGTACCCGAAAAAAAGAAATACGCGTTCGGTCGGACCGAACCGTAGCCACTGCGTTTTTTTAATTAAAAGGAAGGAAATCTTTTTCGGTAAAAAATAAAGAACTGTACAGAATTGTACTCTTCTCTTTTTAAAGTAGGGGTCTCGAATACAACACTTTTTCGGTCTCTATCAAATAAGCATAAGCGATCTAGTCTTATATATCTATGGTCATATATATCTACCTACAATTCTACATTTTTATATACGCTGCACTTTTTAGTTACAGTGTAGTACAGTGGCGCAACTAGACCAAAGTTTCAGGGGGGGGGGGGGGGGCAAAAAAATAACTTGTATTAAACATCATGAGATACAACTTACTTACGTTACAAGCATTCGTACGAAATGTGATTAATTTTGGTCTAATCTTTTAATATTTTTTTTTTATTTTGGGGGGGGGCAAATGCCCCCAATGCCCCCCCCCCCTGTTGCCCCACTGGTGTTGTATATATGATATATGTCTTATTTTCTTTATTAATCTTTGTTTTTTTGAAGTAGAGCGAAGAAGAATAAGGGACCACTATCCGATGACGTAATCGTCTGAATAAATGTTATGACTTAGCAATTTGGTGGTTCGTGGGATCAGGAGGGACATTTTGGGTGGCTATTGTCAGGAGTCCAAGATTACGTTTTATTTTATAACATTAGGTGAAATTAAGATTAATTCTTGTATTTTTATTTCTTTTTTTTTATTTGTTATTATTTTATTAATTCGCAGATTATTAAAACCATGTCAGAGTTCGAAGAAACCGTCACGAACGAAACCCAGGTAGTCGATAGCGCCAGTGAAGAAAAGAAAGATGAAAGCGGCCAAGATCAGGAGCAAACGACTGTGTCGTCACCAACAGACGACGCGGTGAACGAGGAAGGTGACGCCGGAGCGCCCAGAGACGACAATGAACACAGGTCTACAATGACTACCCCAGAAGTGCCTGTCGCCTACGACGATTCCCCGGGGGAAGCCGAAGGACTTGGCGGTGAAGATGAGTCAGACGATCGCACACTGGCACGGGAAGCCGCGAACACTCCTGTCGCAATGGATGGGAACACGGAGACGGGCCCAGCGGGCTCCACGCCCTGGCCCTACGATGCCACAGACCCACAGCTTGACGGAGGCGATGCTGTGCAAGATCCAGTAGAGGCTCACATTGAGCAACGGCCTCGAAGTGCCAGCCCACATGAAGATGATTCTCCAGAAAATGAGAACGAACCGACTGGCCAGGTTTCTTTTTATTTTCTCAATTTATTAAATACTTTTAAATGTGGCCAAATTTTTTTTCATATATTTGAGCTTGATTTAAAAAAAGAAGAAAAATCAAGAACTGCATGGATTGGCCAGTGATTTTATAGTATGGTTAAAAATATTGCTGAGGCAAAACTTAATTAGGACACAATCAATGAGAACAGATTGGACATATTTGTGTGTGCTAATTCCATTTTTTAAAAATCTATTCAGTTTGTATTATTATAAATTTATTTGGCCACGTGAGGGCCACACAAAACTCCACATTTACACTTATATTATTATTACACTAGCTGTACCCTGCAAAACCTTGGCATAGAGTTATATCCCCTTAGGCTTGATCTATAGGCTAGGTTATTTTTTTTGGTTTCGGGCTAATCCGATTTTTTTCATGATTGTATTTTAAACTGGGATACTGTTGTATTAATTCTTTACTTTCGATTTAACGCAGAACCCAAAAAATCGCTATTATTTTATTAGATTAGATGTCCCAATCGGCGTTGCGAAAGTTACTGGTTAGGGTTCGATCCTCGTTGGCTCTGTCTACCGATGTCCCCCATAGTGCCTTCGTGGCCAATGCTGATTTTGTAACGGTGACAATGTAGAAAGGCCTTAAAGATGTCTATAGGATTACAAGATAACCACACAATCCCTTAATATGTCTTGGTTACAGAAACAGATGAATTCTACACTTCATCTGTCCGATAGTCTTTAACTTACTACTTGACAATGTATACTTTATAAAATATTTTTCAATAAAAGTATTTGCTTTTATAAATTTTGAATTTTCCATTTATTTTTACAGAATGAATTACTTGGCACCGACAGGGAAGGCGGGGTTACGCCCTACGCTATCATCTCGAACGTAACTCCAACCTTTGAAAATTTTGGCGGGTCGCATTATGTCACAGGCACATTTAGCCGGAAACCTTTACCGCTGACAATCAACAGATTTGCGATTGAGAACAGCGCGCGCAACAAGTTGCCAATTGCAGAAGTATGTCACTTGCCAATTATTTAAGTAAAAGGGGGATAATCTGCCCTTAGAGGTGCAAAGGAAAACAATCGGACATGTCCCCCCCCCCCATCATTGAAGGCAAATATTTTTTGTTTCGTTTCAGTTTATAAACTAAAAGTTTACTTTTTGTATTTGTGTTTATTAAAGAGAGATAAACCATTAAAGCAACATCAACATCTGCATAATCTGAGACCAGCTTAATCTTTTCAGACAATGATTTACCGTCACCAAATAATTGGGAAAATATCAAAAACATATTATTTCATTCACATTTGAGATGTGATGGTTACAGTGATTGTTCCCTTTATTTTTTAGCCACTAACTCTTACGGTTAAGACTAAAGTGGAACTCTTCGCACAATATTGTTATCTACTTTCCCGTTTTCCCAACATAGCATTCAGAATTTGATGACGTCAAAATGTTTGTGTACGGAAATGTTCACTATCAATCATCAATCTTAAGAAGGGATCGAATGTATCCATAAATGTTAAGAAAGAGAGAGGGAGAGAGAGAGAGAGAGAGAGAGAGAGAGAGAGAGAAAGGGATAGAGGGGGAGAGAGAGAAAGAGAGGGGGGGAAAGAGGGAGGGAGAGAGAAAGAGAGAAAAAGAGGGAGAAAAAGGGATAGAGGGGGAGAGAGAGGGAGAATGAAAGGGGGGGGGAGAGAGAGGGGTAGGGAGAGAAGGGACAGAGAGAGAGAGAGGAGGGGAGAATGAGAGGTAGGGAGAGAGATGGAGAGAGAGAGGGGGAGGGGAGAGAGATGGATAGAGAGAGAGAGGGGGGTAATATACCACGGATGCCGAACACAATTCAGGGGTTAGTCGGTTGCAGTAATATATTGGGTATAAACTCAGCAAAGAGAGTGACTGTGTGTGTGATAAGAGAAACGCCTATTGGCCACAGTTGGTGCAGAATGTCGGGGGTCACAGATTATCGGCTGATCTCAGTTAATGGGGATTGTCGGGGGTTACAGATTATCGACTGACCCCCCCCCCCCCGTTATATTATTGCAACCAGTGACGTATCTAGAGTTAGTGGCGTCAGGCTAGGAATAGTCGCCTTTGGTTAGTGGCAAATAAATTTCCAAACGGAGCGAACCGCCTCCATTTTTTCCCACCATAGTTAGGATGATGATTAGCCGTCAAATGTATCGAATACACACAAATGATCTGATTATCGATCCACTTATAGGCTCAAGGGAAAGTCGTTCGCCTCGGACGTCACACGGAAGCCAGCTCTCAGAAGATCAAGAAGTGGTACAAGGGCGACACCTACGTCGACAAGGACTCTTACTCGTGGAGGAACATGGCGCTCTTCGACGACTTCCAGCGCCACCTGTACACACCAGCCGGTTCAGTGCGCACCTCCTTCAAAAAGTAGACGCAGACGACCGTTTCCGAGTTTGAACAACCAACAAAAGTGAAACGAAAAAAATCAAACTTCATTACACGAGAGTCGATGCCATGGGCTATTATCTGCACATGACGACTGAAGTACATGTTTTAGATTTGGATTATTTATTTATCTTATTTGACTAGCGATTTTAGGAATTTATTTTATATGTTGCAGTGTTGTTTACCTCTCAGTATTATAGTGTACATGTCTAGAAAACTAAATAAATTACAATGTATTTGATTTCTTTAAATTGAAAGACACAAGACTTCAGTGTATTAAATTGTACAGTACCGATAAAATGATTTGTAATTTTTGAAGTAAAAGACAGTGGCCAAAGTCTCTCTTTTTTGTTTTCAAATAGGTTTATTATAATTATTAAGTGTCCCTGATTTCTTTTTTTTAAATCGGTGTGTCTTTTATTCATCGTCCGATACCAAATCTAACCCTGACGACGTGGTTCTTGCACAGTTGGCCGGTGCGGAAGAACTCCAACAACCACCTGTGGTTGACATGACGCGGAGAACACAGAGCAGACGATGTCCTCTTCTGCCAGCGTGGACTACTCCTAAAAACATGGTGGCTGAGTGAAGATTGTTTGCGAGCACTGTCAGACGTGATGAAGCTTTGAGCGCTGTCTCCAATCTCCTGTCTAATTTTCTGGTCGTAAGAATGCCTGTACGGCAGCCGGAAGAAATCTGGCAACTCGTGAAACATTTGACCTGCTTTGGCTATCTTTCGAAGTTCACCTCCGTGGGGAAACCTAACTTTTGTCGCTAAATTGGACACATGATCAGGGAATCCTTCGTAAACAATGACTTCACTTTCTATATTCTCCGGGATTCTCGCATGGAGTGTCTTAATCTGCATTTGGCCCACAAAACGACGCCTGGCCGAAATCTGGCCAACTGTGAGCAGAAGGTTGCTTAGTCTTGTAGCTCTTGATGCCAACTTGCTTAATTGGACGCTATCACCAACAGGTTTTTGGCCATAATCTGCCCAATCTAGGGGAAACAATAATTTTTTTTACTTATGTATCAATTAATGGAAATGATAAAAAAATTACAGCTACGTTAATTATTTAATTATACAGATATGACTATAATAATAAATTATAACACGAATTATTTTAATTCATTTATTAATTTGTAATCGTTTTTAAAAGTTGTGAAAAGTAACGACATTGTCACCAGTACAGGGTAGGCAAACAAAAAAAAAAAACAAACTTTCCCTCTTAAAGCACTAATCAATTTAATGGCAACATGCGTCATACAATTTGATGATGACTTCATTTTCTCTTATGAATTTTTTTTTCAAATAATCTCGTGCACAGCGTGCTACTACTTATTTAAAGCACTACTTTTAGCGCATGCGCCGTATGTTGGACTCCCAGGATTATGTTTCCTTGATCCCCCCCCCCCCTCCCAAGGAAACGGATGGGTTGCGCAAGATTTATTAAGCTCAAAAAAAAAACCAGTCACATAATGGCTGCTGTCTTTATCCGTTCACCCGTACAAACCAATTATATCTAAAAGGTTTCACTAATCGATTGACCTGTAAGATTTATAATACACATACAAATATTAACCTTCTTTGTCTATATCTGTCTATCTATATGTGAAGGATGTGTTAGGATTATTTTAAGATAAATATTTTATTAGTTTTATAGATCATCTATATTGTGGTATATTAAAACATGGTATTTTGCTCTTAAAAAAACTGAATATTTTAGTTTACAAACACAAACCAAACTATTTGTTTAAGTATTGTTGAATTTGAAGTAGTAACTATCTTAGAGGCTCAAAGGAACTTTATTTTTGGGTAGATGAAGTGTAGAATTCATCTGTTTCTATAACCTCGGCATATGAAGGGGATTGTGTGGTTAGCACAACGCCCAGCCGCCTTTACTTCCCCAACTTAAAGTCAGGTACCCATTTAAAGATGGGTGGACTTGTGGGATTTTAACCAACTTAAACAAGGACCTGGAAACATTCTCTTGGGTCTCACCGAGGATCGAACCCAAGACCCTCAGGTCGACGGTCGAGCATCTAAACCACTCGGTCACCGGAATAGGAGGTTAATAAGCTTACCAACAACTTACCATGGAGAGCATGTAGACTGGGTAGCAAACAGATGACCAGGAGTGACCTCAGGTCAGTGAAGACACATCTTCTGGCACACAGCTCCATTTATTTTAATTTGTTTTGTTTGTTTTCTGTTGCAACAATTTGAAAGATTTCAATAAATTCAAACAGTTTTTCATTTTTATAACTAAATTTTATTTTTTTTATTAAAGAGCATCAATAAATTAATTCATTAAAAAATGGAACTATAAATATCTTTTTTTTTTATTTCGTTTATTATATATTGTTTAAACTCTTAAAATAATAGTCTGTGGTCAACTAGCCAGTATTGGATCACACAAGTCAAAGTAAAACATCTTGTTGACCAATCGTATACTATCTTTTAGCCTCTATAGCTAACATCACCATTTGTCGATTGTCTAGATAATAAACAACAACGTAATACCCAAAGGCGGATTTAAGGAAGGGCGCAGTGGTGCGCGCCCGGGGGTTCCCCGACTTATACGGGGGCTTCCATAGAGCCAAACTTTTAACCCTTTTAAATGTCTAGATAATAAACAACAACGTAATACCCAAAGGCGGATTTAAAGAAGGGCGCAGTGGTGCGCGCCCGGGGGCCCCCGACTTATACGGGGGCTTACTTATACGGGGGCTTCCTTAGAGCCAAACTTTTAACCCTTTTAAATGTCTTTCTTTTCTTAAGGGGGGGGGCATTATTTTAGTCTGTGCCCCCCGGGGCCCTCAACTGACCTAGGTCCGCCTCTGGTAATACTAGTTCTTCAAGTTGTTTCTCCTTTTCGTACGTGGCCAGCAGGCCCTAGTCTGCCCATGTGTTAAACTAGAGCAACCACACCCAGCCCGCCCCCCACTACACCCCATGCCTGTGATGTGGGGGCTGGGGTGTGGTGGGGGGTGGCACGATAGCGGGATTCTGTGATATAGCCGAAACGTACAATTGTCGCCCCCCCCAGCATATTGACCCACCTTCACGTACTTCTGGGAGTGGGGGGTTGGGGTTGTGGGGGGGGCGCCTCTGACGTGACATGAGGCTGGTGCCACTGGTTCTATTATATGTGATGCGGTGGCGTATAATTGACTTCCTGTACAACTTTGAGTTCAGATATTAATAGCATCTGACATTAACTTGACGTGGACGGGGGGGGGGGGGGGAGGAGGGAGGGGGAGATAGGCCCGGGGGAGGGGGGTGTTGTAAGGTAATAAAATGGGAAAAAAAACCTTATTACAATCTGTGAATTTTGCACACCATATGGAATCATAATGGGGGAAATGTCTTACAACTGACCGTGCTACAAAGTTTTTTTTTTGTTTCTATCTCGGTCATGCTTTGAATTAACGTATCCTGAAGTTCTTTCAGACCAAGTCGCAGTGCTGAACCAATGGAGTTGGGGGCCCGGGGACTTAGCCTCTTTGGTGGCTTCTGCATTCTGACATTCGACATCATGACATATGGAGGCCACTGCATTCTGACATTCGACATCATGACATGAGATAATGTGCTTAATATTTTCTGTAAAAAAAAACTTTTTGGCCCCCCCCTCAAGCTGGGGCCCGGGTGAACTTTAGAATTTGGACCCCCCACCCTAGGTACGCCCTCTGCCCAGTTGATTGCCACATGTTAATTTAAGCCCATCTTTGATGGCTAATTAAAAAAAAATTACGAAAGGAGTTGGCTACAGTACATTTGTATTGTACCGTTTATTCAGTTAATAAATATTATAGGTAGCTACCTTTTCCTCGGGGGATCAAATGTTCCATTGCCTAAGACCCATCCCCCCAAAAAAATTTACAGACAGGCCGACTAGGCCATGGCCCAGGGGGCCCGCGAAACAAGGGCCCCCGAAATGTCGAGTAGTATACCAAAATTAAAATTGTAAATCCGGCTCTGCATCGATGAAAGTCGACTGTGAATAACAAAATGAATATTGTATCATTGATTTAGGCCAGGCAGGTACGTTTTCTTTTTTGGGCTGTTTTAACACCCCCCCCTCCCCACCTGCGTCTTCAGTTTTAAGTGAATCTAGTTTACATTAGTTTATATTTAAACTCCGACGATTTTCACTGTATGCCAACCGTATGAACTCACTTTGGCCCGCAATAAAAAAAATGGCTGCCCATTTCAGTGTAGGCCAATGTCTAAACTAGGGTGCTACAAGTGCGGCAATTAATTTATTTGCCATTAGCTAGGGGCGGCATTTTCACCACTTGGCATTTTTTTTTTTTTAGAAATCCAGTACTTTTTCTCTAAAAAAAAAAAATAGGTAGCCGAACGCACCATAGATATACAATTATAATTCAAGTAATATTCAAAAGTCTACGGGAAAAAAGGTCCCGGAACGCACCATAGATATACAATTAAAATTAAATTAATATACTAATATACAAAAGTCTACGGGAAAAAAAGGTACCGGAACGCCGTTCCGGTGCGTTCCGCCAGAAAAAAAAATACGGAGCACGAATATGCTTATTCATGTATCGCACCAAAATTAAGATAAAACATAGGCACACTATCATACTTACATTGATAATATCCAAATAATAACTAAGATCTCACGGTTCAGTTTAAAACATCATGAAATATATAGGCAAGTGTCAAATCAACTTGTCAGAATTTAGTCGAGAAACTAGAACTCTTATTTCTTCATCAGCTATGGTAGATAGTAATGTACATGAATCATTAAATGCCATCTTAGAGGTAAGCAATAAATAAACCGCTGAATCTCGTGAGAAGTCAAACTACTCCATTTTCAAGTAGAACAATGACAAGATGTTTTCTCCCTTGGGTTTAATAAAAATGAAAGGGTGAGAGAGAAAGGGAGGCTATTTCACTTGATTGGGTCAACTAGATGGCCTCCCTTAGTTGCTGTTGGCACGCACGCTGTAACCGCCATGAAAGAAAATAGAAAAAATTACTTGTTTTTTTTTTTGTTAAAAGAAAACTAACATAACACTGAGAAATATGACTTTGAGAGATGTTGATCTAAAAAAAATACACTAAGGCATTCATATATATGTATATAAATATTTAGGGCTCTAGGCAGAATCTTTCAACGGGGGCCCAAAGCCAAAGCGCATATAGGATGCTTTTAGGGTCATATTTTAATAGGAATTAATGCATAAGGGGCACATATTGAGTTGGCAGAGCCTGTCATATAAATAAACTAGGAAAGAGCCCAGTGTAACACGGTTAACGCATGTGGGTGGCAAAGGTTGGGGGGGGGGGAGGTATTTGATACTTGTGATACAGAGGCGTACCTAGGGTGGGGGAAATGGGGGGGGGGGTCCGAATTTGAAATTGCCCCCGGGACCCAGCTTGAGGGGGGCCCCAACATTTTTTTACATTAAATATTAAGTGCATTATCTCATGTTATGATGTCGAATGTCAAAATGCAGGGGGGCCCCAAAAAGGCCAAGCCCCCCCGGGTCCCCCTAATCCCTAGGTTCGGCACTGCATTGTGATATATTATGATAACGCAGGAGGAACGGGGAAAGGGTTTTTTAAGTTGGCCTCTTTTTAAGAGGGTACATTTTTTTTTTTGTTTTTTTGTTTTTACAAATACAAAACCGTAATGTGGCTCTCATCGACATAGCTTGAGACCCACCGTCTGTTATATTAAATTACAAAAAAAAAAAATAGAGTGAGGGAGAGATTCTTAATAAGTTACTATTCTAAACTCCCACATTTCACAGCCGAGTCCCCAGAGCCATAGCCGCAGTATTAAGGCTTGTGGCGCCCCCATGTGAGTTACATGTTTTGGCACCTCCCCCAGAGGCGTAGCTAGGGGGGCGGAAGTACATATGTCCCCGGGCGCCGAGGTTCAGGGGCGCCAAATGGTATATTTTACATATAATATTATATGGTTTTCGAATGGGGGGCGCTAAAAAGGTATTAAAAAGGTAAAAATGCCCCGGGCGCAAGTTGCCTTGCCCCCCCCCCTCGCTACGCCTCTGCCCCCTCCCAATCTTAAAAGTGTACAAACATTTCACAGCGCCCTTTCAGCGCCCCTAGTGTGTTTGAATTTACTGTGTCTTTTCACAGAGACCTTAATAAATGGCTCTTTTGGGAGGGGGAGGCAATAACCGCGTCTGGAGGGGGGCCCCCACAATAGGCACAAAGTGGTAGGTGCCTACCGTATAAAACCCGTTTTTTGTTTGGCGTTTCTATCGTTTGATTTCTTGTATTCATAAGAATCCGGTTAAGCTGACCTTGTTGCATAAAAATATATAAAACCTTGAATGTGGCTCTCATGTCTCAGTTAACCATGAAGGGCTGGGATGTCGGTCTGATTTTGGTCAGATACCGACACCCCAGCCCTTTTATTTAGCATACACTTACGTCTTCAGACCCCGAATATTACGTAAGGCAAAAAAAAAAAAAAAAAAAAAACAACAACAAAAGGAACATCGTTAACTTAATGTATTTTTTTTTTCAAATAGTAGATTGAACCCCACGACCTTCGTGTCATTAGGATAAAAGCACGTGAAGTCTTTGATAACAATATTAGCCTGTTAACGGTTTGATAATCTTTTGTTTTAAAAAAAAATAATAATAAAAGGAAATATACATACAAAACATGAAATTTGCATACCCGTGCATATCAGCTAAATCCTATCACTGCTCCCTTCCAAATATGTCCATAATATTTTATTCTCTTTACCGATCCTTGTTTTGACATACCCCTCCCCCTTCCCATTTACCAGCGCTCGTACAAAATAAACGCCGGAACGTCAATGATGAGTTCTTTCCCCTCGCTACCACCGCCCCCCCCCCATACTCTGGAACTTGTCAATCACAATGGCGCTCATTATTTCGTGTCTATTTTTAGCTGCGTGGGTGGGCCAAAAAAAAAAAGGACGCTACGCCCTGCTGGTAATAAATAACGCTCATCTCAGATATATT